>JACEEZ010002269.1:147500-170000 GCA_016584305.1 Chionoecetes opilio
ACAAGGCTCTGTGTATCTGCTATGACGTCACTTAATCCTTACGTGTCTTTATTTCAACATGGTAAACATACATACAGTGGTGCTGCTGACGCGGGAACAGAGTAGGGTGGAAGGAAGGAAGGAAGGAAGGAAGGAAGGAAGGAAGGAAGGAAGGAAGGAATAGGGGGGAAAAGGACAGGAACACACTCTAACAGTCCATTACTTGCCAGGACAGTGAAATAATCCTCCTGGTTCGGATAATGTAATCAAAAGGGCGTGGCAGGAGAGGACAAACATGGCATGACAGTTTTCCCTTCACCACCCCCACCACCTCTACTACTACTACTACTACTACTACTACTACTACTACTATTTTACTACTACTACAAACATCCCTACTACTACACTACCCTAACTACTAAATACTACTACTACTCTCTACTTACTACCACCCTCAACCATTAGACTTTTCTTCCCTTACTCCCTCCCATTCTCCTTCATCCAACCACTCCCTTCCTTTTATAACCCCAATAACCTTTATACTATTTGCAACTAATAACCAATTATTTTACTATATACCACTACTACTACTCCCACTACTACTACTACTACTTCTACTACTACTACTACACCACTATACTTTTTACTCCCTACTCCCACTACCACTACAACCATTACTACTACAACCATTACAACCATTATACACACTACCCCACTAACCACTACAACCATTACTACCACAAACCACTAACAACCATTACTACTACAACCAACTACCACTACTACACACCCATTACTACTACTACACTACCACTAAAACCCATTACAAACTACTAACACCACTACAACCATTACTACTACAACATTACTACTACTACCACTACAACCATTACTATCTACCACTACATACTACTTCTATTACTCCCACTACCCACTACCACTACTACTACTACTACTACTATACCACTACAACCCTTACTACAAACTACTACTCCCACTAAAACCCATTACTACTACTTACTACTTCACTACCAATACAACCTTTATTCACCACTCCACTACACTACACTCATTACTACCTACTACCACTACCCTATACTACTACTACTATACCACTACCACTACAACCATTCTACTACCCTACCCTACCACTACAACCATTACTCCCTATACCACTACCACTACAACCATTACTATCAAACCACACCACTCTACTCCCACTCCACTACACTTCTACAAACCTACTCTACTACACTACACCATACTAACTCACTACTACTACTACTATCCACTACCACTACAACCATTACTATACACATACTACCACTACAACTTATCCACTACCTACAAACCTACTACTACTCATAATACCTCAACCATACTTATTCCCCACCACCACCTCTACACCACCACCACTCCAACCTTCTCTACCCTACCACTACCACCACCTACTCCTACCCTCCCCTTATCCACTACCACCACTACAACCATCCCTCTATCCACCACCACACCACTCCCAACCCTCTCTATCCACCACCACACAACTACCATCCTCCCTCTTTATACCAAAACCCCTTTTCCCCCTTTCCCCTCTTTCCCCCCCCCTCATCCTTTTCCCTCACCCCACCCCCAACCACCCTCCCCCCTCCCCAAATCCCCCACCACCACTACCATCCCTCCCTCTATCCACCACCACCACCACTCCATCCCTCCTCTTTTCCACCACCCCCAACCACTACCACCCCTCCCCTATCCACCACACCACCACTACCATCCCTCCCTCTATCCACACCACCATACCATCCCTCCCTCTATCCACCACCACCACCACTAACCACCCCTCCCTCTATCCACCACCACCCCACTACCACCCTCCCTCTATCCACCACCACCACACCATCCCTCCCTCTATCCCCACCCACACCACTACCATCCCTCCCTCTATCCACCACCACCAAAACCACCCTCCCTCTATCCAACCACCACTACCATCCCTCCCCTATCCACCACCACCCTACCATCCCCTCCCTCTATCCACCACCACCACCACACCCCCCTACCACCCTCCCCCCTATCCACCACCACCCCCCTACCATCCCTCCCTCTATCCACCACCACCCACTACCACCCTCCCTCTATCCCCACCACCACCACTCCCACCCTCCCTCTATCCACCACCACCACTACCATCCCTCCCTCTATCCACCCCACCACACACCATCCCTCCCTCTATCCACCACCCCCAAACCACTACCACCCTCCCTCTATCCACCACCACCACCACTACCACCCTCCCTCTATCCCCCAAACCACCACTACCATCCCTCCCTCTATCCACCCCCAAACCACTACCATCCCTCCCTCTATCCACCACCACCACCACCCTTACCATCCCTCCCTCTATCCACCACCCACCACTACCACCCCTCCCTCTACCCACCCCACACCACTACCATCCCTCCCTCTATCCCACCACCACCACTACCACCCCTCCCCCTATCCACCACCACCACTACCATCCCTCCCTACCCACCACACACCCCCACCACCCTCCCTCTATCCACACCACCACCACTACCATCCCTCCCTCTATCCCCCCACCACCACTACCATCCCTCCCTCTATCCACCACCACCACCACTAACCCCTTCCAATCCCCCTCCCTCTATCCACCACCACCACCACTACCATCCCCCCCTCTATCCCCACCACCACCACTACCATCCCTCCCTCTATCCACCACCCCCCCTACCACCCTCCCTCTATCCACCCCCCACCACTACCAAACCCTCCCTCTATCCACCCCCCCACCACCACTACCATCCCCCCTCTATCCACCACCACCACCACTACCATCCTCCCTCTATCCACCACCACCACTCCCAACCCTCCCTCTATCCACCACCACCACCCCCACTACCACTACATCCCTCCCCTATCCCCCACCCCCCCACTACCATCCCTCCCTCAAATCCACCACCCCCACCACTACCATCCCTCCCTCTATCCCACCACCACCCCCAAATACCATCCCTCCCTCTATCCACCAACCACCATACCATCCCTCCCTCTATCCACCACCCCCCACTCCCAAACCCTCCCTCTATCCACCCCCCCACCATTTACCACCCCTCCCTCTATCCAACCACCACCACTACCAACCCTCCTCTATCCCCCAAACCACCACTACCATCCCTCCCTCTACCCAAACCACCACCACACCATCCTCCCTCTATCCACCACCCCACCACTACCATCCCTCCCTCTATCCACCACCACCACCACTCCATCCCTCCCCTCCACCCCCACCACCACTCCACCCCTCCCTCTATCCCCACCACTACCACCCTCCCTCTATCCACCACACCACCTCCCAAATCCCCCCCCTCTATCCACCACCACCACTCCCATATCCCTCCTCTATCCACCACACCACCACTACCCCCCCTCCCTCAAATCCCACCACCCCCCCCCCCACCAACCTACCACCCTCCCTCTATCCCACCACCACCACTACCATCCCTCCCTCTATCCACCCCCCAACCACCACTACCACCCTCCCTCTATCCACCACCCCACCACTACCATCCCTCCCTCTATCCACCACCCCCACCACAAACCATCCCTCCCTCTATCCACCACCACCACCACATACCATCCCTCCCTCTATCCACCACCACCACCACTACCAACCCTCCCTCTATCCACCCACCGCCACCACTACCATCCCTCCCTCTATCCACCCCCCACCACCCAACCCCCCTCACCCCCCCCACCACACTCCCTCCCTCTATCCACCACCCCACCACTACCACCCTCCCTCTATCCACCACCCCACCACAAACATCCCTCCCTCTATCCACCACCACCACCACTCCCAACCTCCCCCTCTATCCACCACCCCCACCACTACCAACCCTCCCTCTATCCACCACCACCCCACTACCACCCTCCCTCTATCCACCACCACCATACCACCCCCTCCCTCTATCCACCACCCCACTACCATCCCTCCCTCTATCCACCACCACCACCATACCAACCCTCCCTCTATCCACCACACCACCACTCCCAAACCCTCCCTCTATCCACCCACCACCACCACTACCAACCCTCCCTCTATCCACCACCACCACCCACTACCATCCCTCCCTCTATCCCCCCCACCACCACTACCACCCTCCCTCTATCCCCCCCAAACCACCCCCCACCACCAACCATCCCCTCCCTCTACCCAAACCCACCCCCACCACACCACCCCACCCATCCCCACCACCACCCCATACCATCCCTCCCTCTATCCACCACCACCACCACAAACCATCCCTCCCTCTATCCCCACCACCACCACCACCACCCCTCCCTCTATCCACCACCACCACCACCCCACCCTCCTCTATCCACCACCCCCCACCCACCTACCACCCTCCTCTATCCACCACCACCACCACATACCATCCCTCCCTCTATCCACCACCACCACCACACCATCCCTCCCTCTATCCACCACCCCCACCACTACCATCCCTCCCTCTATCCACCACCACCACCCACTCCCATCCCTCCCTCTATCCACCACCACCACCACTACCATCCCTCCCTCTATCCACCACCACCACCACTACCAACCTCCCTCTATCCACCACCACCACCACTACCATCCCTCCCCTCTATCCACCACCCCCACCACTACCATCCCTCCCTCTATCCACCACCACCACCACTACCATCCCTCCCTCTATCCACCCCACCCCACTACCATCCCTCCCTCTATCCACCACCACCACTACCATCCCTCCCTCTATCCACCACCACCCACCACTACCACCCCTCCCTCTATCCACCACACCACCACTACCATCCCTCCCTCTACCCCACCACCACCACCACTACCACCCTCCCTTTTATCCACCACCCTCCCACTACCATCCCCTCCCTCTATCCACCACCACCACTACCATCCCTCCCTCTATCCACCACCCCCACCACTACCATCCCTCCCTCTATCCACCACCACCACCACTACCATCCCTCCCTCTATCCACCACCCCCACCACTACCAACCACCCCCTCTATCCACCCCCACCACCACTACCAACCCTCCCTCTATCCACCACCCCCAAACTACCATCCCTCCCTCTATCCACACCCCTACCATCCTCCCTCTATCCACACCACCACCACTCCATCCCTCCTCTATCCCCCACACCACCCCCCTTTACCAACCCTCCACCCTCTTATCCACCACCACCACCACTACCAAATCCCCTCCCTCTACCCACCACCCCCCACTCCCATCCCCCTCTATCACCACCCCACTCCCAAACCCTCCTCTATCCCACCACCATACCACCTCCCTCTACCACCCCACCACCCCCCACACCATCCCTCCCTCTTCCAAACCCCCCACCATCCCCCTTACCAAACCCCCCTACCTCCCTCCCTTTATCCACCCCCCACCACACCACCCCCTCCCTCTATCCACCACCACCACCACTACCACCCCTACCTCTATCCACCACACCACCACTACCATCCCTCCCCTCTATCCACCCCCAAACCACCACCCCACCATCCTCCCTCTATCCACCACCACCCCAAACTACCATCCCTCCCTCTATCCACCACCCCCAACATACCATCCCTCCCTCTATCCCCCAACCCCCCACTACCAAATCCCTCCCTCTATCCACCACCCCACCACAAACCAACCCTCCCTCTATCCACCACCACCACCACTACCATCCCTCCCTCTATCCCCCCCACCACCCACCACAAACCATCCCTCCCTCTACCCAAACCCCCCCTACCCCCCCCACCACCCACCACCACTACCATCCCTCCTTATCCACCACCACCACACACCACCCCTCCCTCTATCCACCACCACCACCACTACCACCCTCCCTCTATCCACCACCCCCAAACCACTACCATCCCTCCCTCTATCCACCCCCACCACCACTACCATCCCTCCCTCTATCCACCCCCTCCCCATTTACCATCCCTCCCTCTATCCACCACCACCACTACCATCCCTCCCTCTATCCACCCCCCACCCCCACTACCATCCCTCCCCTATCCACCACACACCACTACCATCCCCTCCCTCTTTCCACCCCCACCACTACATCCCTCTCTATCCACCACCCCCACCACTACCATCCCTCCCTCTATCCACCACCACCACCACTACCATCCCCCCTCTATCACCACCACCACCACTACCATCCCCCCCTCTATCCACCACCACCACCCACTACCATCCCTCCCTCTATCCACCACCACCACCACTACCATCCCCCCTCTATCCACCACCACCACCACTACCATCCCTCCCTCTATCCCACCACCACCACCCCCCTCCCTCTATCCACCACCCCCACCACTACCATCCCTCCCTCTATCCACCACCACCCCCCTACCATCCCTCCCTCTATCCACCACCCCCACCACTCCCCAACCCTCCCTCTATCCACCACCACCACCACTACCATCCCCCCTCTTCCACCACCCCCACTACCAATCACTCCCTCTATCCACCACCACCACCACTACCATCCCTCCCTCTATCCACCACCACCACCACTACCACCCCTCCCTCTATCCACCCCCCCCACCACTACCACCCCTCCCTCTATCCACCACCACCACCACTACCACCCCTCCCTCTATCCACCACCACCACCCTACCATCCCTCCCTCTATCCACCACCCCCCCCACTACCAACCCTCCCTCTATCCACCACCACCACCACTATCACCCCTCCCTCTATCCACCCCCCCCACTACCACCCCTCCCCCTACCCAAACCACCACCACACCCCCCTCCCTCTATCCACCCACCACCACCACCACCATCCCTCCCTCTATCCACCACCACCACTACCACCCCTCCCTCTATCCACCCCCACCACCACCACCATCCCCCCCTCTATCCACCACCCCTACTACCCCCCCCCTCCCTCTATCCACCACCACCCCCACTACCAACCACTCCCTCTATTCCCACCACCACCACCACCATCCCTCCCTCTATCCACCACCCCCACTACCACCCCTCCCTCTATCCACCCCACCACCACTACCAACCCTCCCTCTATCCACCACCACCACTAACCATCCCTCCCTCTATCCACCACCACCACTACCAACCCACCCTCTATCCACCACCCCCACTCCCAAACCCCCCCCCTCTATCCACCACCACCAAAGGTTGGTAGAGACGTGAGTTCCCAATGTGCAGCGTCCCTGTGCATTCGGTCAGCGGTTCGAGTCCGCCTAGTTCATGCTGACGTGGCGGCGCTTTGTATGTAAATAACCTTGTAGTTGGGTACTTGCAAAGTGTCTAGATAGGATGAAAATCTTATCTTATCTTTCCACCACCCCCACTACCATCCCTCCCTCTATCCACCACCACACCACCACAAACCATCCTTCCCTCTATCCACCACCACCACTACCATCCCTCCCTCTATCCACCACCACCACCACCAACCCTCCCTCTATCCACCACCCCCACTACCATCCCTCCCTCTATCCACCACCACCACTACCAACCCCTCCTCTATCCACCACCACCCACTACCAACCCTCCCTCTATCCACCACCACCACTACCAACCCTCCCTCTATCCACCACCACCACTACCAACCCTCCCTCTATCCACCACCACCACTACCAACCCTCCCTCTATCCACCACCACCACTACCACCCCTCCCTCTATCCACCACCACCACCACCACCATCCCTCCCTCTATCCACCACCACCGCTACCAACCCTCCCTCTATCCACCCCCACCACCTACCACCCCTCCCTCTATCCACCACCACCCCCACCATCCCTCCCTCTATCCATCATCACCACTACCACCCCTCCCTCTATCCACCACCACCACCACCATCCCTCCCTCTATCCACCACCACCGCTACCAACCCTCCCTCTATCCACCACCAACCACTACCACCCCCCCCTCTATCCACCACCACCACTACCAACCCTCCCTCTATCCACCACCACCATACCAACACTCCCTCTTATCCACCACCACCACTACTACCCCTCCCTCTATCCACTACCACCACTACCACCCCTCCCTCTATCCACCACCACCACTACCAACCCTCCCTCAAATCCACCACCACCACTCCCAAACCCTCCCTCTATCCACCACCACCACTACCAAACCCTCCCTCTATCCCCACCACCAATACCAACCCTCCCTCTATCCACCACCACCACTACCACCCCTCCCTCTATCCACCACCACCACCACCATCCCTCCCTCTATCCACCCCCACCACTACCAACCCTCCCTCTATCCCCACCACCACTACCACCCCTCCCCTATCCACCACCACCACCACCATCCCTCCCTCTATCCACCACCACCACTACCAACCCTCCCTCTATCCACCACCACCACTACCAACCCTCCCTCTACCCACCACCACCACTACCAACACTCCCTCTATCCACCACCACCACTCCCAAACCCTCCCCCCTATCCACCACCACCACTACCAACCCTCCCTCTGTCCCCCCACCACCACTACCATCCCTCCCTCTATCCACCCCCCACCACCACCACCCCTCCCTCTATCCACCCCCACCACTACCAACACTCCCTCTATCCACCACCACCACTACCACCCCTCCCTCTATCCCCACCACCACTCCCAAACCCTCCCCTCATCCACCACCACCACCACCATCCCTCCCTCTATCCACCACCACCACTACCAACCCTCCCTCTATCCACCACCACCACTACCAACCCTCCCTCTATCCACCACCATCCAAACCTACCACCAACCACTACCAACCCTCCCTCTTCCACCACCACCCTACCAACCCTCCCTCTTCCCCACCACCACCACTATCCACACCCACCTCCCTCTATCCACCACCACCACTACCACCCCTCCCTCTATCCACCACTACCACCCCTCCCTCTATCCACCACCACCACTACCACCCATCCCTACATTACATATTACTGCCTAGTACCCAGCCTATTACCTAATAATATTAGCCTATTAGGTAAGTACCCGTAATTAGCCTATTAGGTAATTAGGTAGCCTATTAGCGAGAATTGTGAAACAAAAATGTGGGTTGCGAGAATTGAGGAAACCTTGATGTAGGGTGATGGGTAATAGGTGAGTGAATGGGTGGGGGGTGATGTAAATGGGTTGGCGTTAATACATACATTTCTACATCCATGATTTCAGGAAAGTTAGAAGGGGCTATCTGGAGAGTCTGTGTTTGGTGGGCCGAAGGCCCACCAATAGCCCTCCGCAGGAGCTAGTCAAAAAGTCCCTAGTATATACATATATTTCACACACACACACACACACACACACACACACACACACACACACACACACACACACACACCACACACACAATACACATAAATAAATCCACATACATGTAAGCACAGACAAACATGCATACATATACAAAAATGATACATAGCCTACATATACATCACATAGATACTCCCACCCGTATAGCCTACATACCTTCATACATGCACATGTAGATACATACATACAATATGCGTATAATTATCATTGTAAAGAAAAAGGAGATCTTTTAGTTGTTATTTAAAAGAATGTAGATGGAGGATGGAGGATGGACACCGCCACTCCGTCACTCTTCATTTAACTGACAACTTTTCTGGTGGGAGTCTGGCAAAATTCAAAGGCAAGTGGACCTTCTACTGCTCTTCATTACTTCACTAATATTTCTGTGTATTCATTAGTTATAACTCATCATGAGCAGCAAACCATAATCGTAAAGGAATTCACTTTCATCTAACATAATAATCAATCATGTATCCTTACCCATGAAGAAGATTTTGGGTGAGGGAAAACACACATATACAGTCTTCAGAGAGGGCAGGAGCCTTGGAGGAAGTACCCATACTACCTCCATGGCAGGAGCGAAATGGGTCATCCAAAGTCGCCCAGCGGACCACCGTGACCGCGGCGACACAACTCTCCCTTCCTCACCCATCCCTCCCTACCCACTTCTCCTTCGCCTTCGCGTTCACATGTGTGTCATTCACCCATAGTCTTGTCCACGCAAGTCAGACTCGTGATCGCCAGTTTCATCCTCCCGGTGCGATTTTGGAGTAATTACCGATCTTCGGGTAATGCTGGGACCTCACACACCACACCCCCCCATCCCATTACTCAAGGGGGACAGTACCCGCCCGAATTTGTCAGTGAAAAATCCTCGGGAGCAGTGAGGATTCGAACCGGCTACCACAGAATGACAGGCCAGCGCGCTATCCACTTGACCATCGTGGCGGTGTGTGTGTGTGTGTGTGTGTGTGTGTGTTGTGTGTGTGTGTGTGTGTGTGTGTGTCACAAACCAACGCGTACTGTAGCCTACATTCCAATAAACACACTGCGTAATACCTACATAAATGTCGACTCATGTTGTTATCAGACTCTATGACAATTTTTTTTATGTATGATACAGATGATCGGTAGGTACTGTTAAATCAAGAGTACATCAAGTGTACATACGTGTTGAAGGGTCTAGGTTTCCTCGAGGGGTACGTGCGTCCACTCCTGGCGACACTGGAAGCACTGTGACTGGAAGTAGAACTGTAGCCTCGACGCACCACCCATCAGTTATTAATCAACACAAGTATTCCTTCAGGTGAAGACGCCGTTGCAGCGTCTCTTGGGGATGTAAACATACTCCCTCTCTCAGACAAAAAAAACCCACTTCTCTCCCTCGTTGACCCTCCGAAAAATCCTCGGGAGCAGTGAGGATTCGAACCGGCTACCACAGAATGAAAGGCCAGCGCGCTATCCACTTGACCATCGATGACCCGTGGCAGTCTGTCAGATGTGAATACTGAATACTCTACACTGTGGTGATGTGACTTATGATTTGGTGGCTTCTGGCGTCGCAGGGCTCTAAGAAGCAAACTTTGTATTGTAGTATATAATGTTATTCACCCACGGTCTTGTCCACGCGAGTCGGACTCGAGATCGCCAGTTTCACCCTCCCGGTACGAGCTTGGAGCTCATTATTACCGATCTATGGGTAATGCTGGGACCTCACATACCACACACCCCTAATCCATTGCTCAAGGGGGACAGTAAC
Organism: Chionoecetes opilio; assembly: GCA_016584305.1. Lineage (NCBI taxonomy): Eukaryota > Metazoa > Arthropoda > Malacostraca > Decapoda > Majidae > Chionoecetes > Chionoecetes opilio. Next base: position 158,609 of record JACEEZ010002269.1, read on the forward strand.
CACCCGATTTTGTCTGTGAAAAATCCCCAGGAGCAGTGAGGATTCGAACCGGCTACCACAGAATGGCAGGCCAGCACGCTATCAACTTGACCATCGTGGTAGTGTGTATATATACTGTTGATATTATGACCAGGTCACAAATCTTAAAGTTACGACATGTGACGCAGCAAGGGAAGGAACTCTTAAGCCCATCGCTTCCAAAACTGATCCGCGAGAAACTAGTAAGCATGTTTCCATATCCTGCGGTAGGCATCGCTGTCTACATTCTCATCCATCGGGGGATGGGTACAAGGTGCCACTCGTAACATGTGTGATGGAGTGAGCGCTTCTAAGTCATAGGCCGGAGTAATCGGGCGGCTGTTAACCACAGCCTCAGCTTCGCTAAAGTGTATGCATTATCTGATCATCTAGCATTTGCGAACTTATGATCGTGCGGAGGACCTTTCGAACCATTCTAATCTGTCGCTCCTATGCTCCACCCATGTGTGATGCTGACGGTGCTGTACTTACTCATCTATTTATTCAGTCTGAATCCTCCCTTCTCCAACAACTCTTGTAGTTGTTGTGGTAGAACCAATGCTGTGTGGGGCGATGCTACCGACAGCAGTAAGTTTCTACATAGAAGCTACGTTTAGCATGTTCTCGAGCTGAAGATATATCCATTCCATGTTCGGATAGGGTTCGTCGTAACGCGCATGTCCCGTAGTACGAGGGTCTCCAGACACCTCCAAAGATGTGGACCTTCATTCTATACGCGAGGGGAGCTCCTGGCAGACCTCCCTTAGGCCACCCAAGGAACTTTAAGGCATCTCGGTGGGGTGGTGTTACCCCTATAGGGTGAAACATTACCTCGATGGCTGCCACAATAGCTATATTTTCCTGACGGAGGCGAAGCAGAACGCTTAAAAACTTGTTGTTCAAATCAGGGCCTTGTAGGACTTGACTGTTAAAAGATACAGCATGATGAGCTGTTGCGCAATCGAAAACTATACGAACCTTCTCCGGTTTGTTAGGGTTCAGCACTGGGTGGTGTGGTAGATACAACGTCAGTCCGGGATTCGCATTGAGTTCTGATGTGTGTACTCGTCCCACATAACCGGACTTCAGCAAGCGATATATTTCTGGCGTGTATTGCTGGTAGAGCTCTGGGTCTTTCACCAAACGTCTCCTTAGTCCCGACAGGCGCCGTTCGGCAAGGACTCGATTGACGGGCAGGTCCGGACATTCTCTGCGGAAGAGTATGGGGAGCTGGTAGTGTCCCTGTACTATATGTATGGTAGATGACCACAGTTTCAACACTTTCATCCTCCAGTGACGGGGCTAAACCCTCGTCGTTCTTGGAGTTGTTGGTTTCTAACTCCCGGAATAGCTTGACTTGTGTCTCTAGTTGGCTAGCAGCGCTCATGGGTTCAGTCCTTACAAGACATCCTGTCGTCGAGGATTGCAGGCCGCGATAACTTACGGGTCCGTTCACGGCCCATCCGAGAAGGGTTCTGACTGCAAAAGGTGAGCCGTCTCTGCCTGTCCTGACTTCAAGGGGCGTCAAGGTGTGTGGTGCGTCATTTCCAATCAGGAATTAGACCTCATAGGTACTCCCAGTGGGTTAACCCTTGTTCCACCTCGCGACTTCGTTTGCTGTGGCTACTGCATCAAATACGGATTGAGGTAACCGGGAAACCACAAGTACCTCAAATAGTCCTGCTTTTTTTTTCTTTTCACAACAACACTCATGACCTCCAGGTCAATCTCTAATACTTGTTGGTCGGTCTTACAGTTCATGGTGTCCATTTGTAATTGAATCGTTCTTTTCTTCCCTTTTCTCCAAGCTTCTCCGCTAGAGTTTCGTCACAGAAACTTCTGTCACTTCTCGGCTCCTACAATGCTCGCGTTCGGTGGGTGTATTGCGATCTCCTTCCTCTTACATTCACCTCAATGATTGGCAAAGTCACCTTCGTCATCTGACGTCATTGTCCCTCCGTGCCTTCGCTCTTGAATCGTGTGTCGCTAGGACCTTCGAGTCCGTCGACTCCATGATCACTTCCGATCTTTTTCTTTTCGGGGTGTGGTTCATCCCGAGGCTCATTAGACTTTTTTACAGACTGATGATCTGCCGTAGCAGGCTGACGCTTCACCCCGTCGGTAACCAGGTGTGGGGGATTCCCCTGCTCTCAGTGTTCTCCTTTAGGCTTGCTCACTACGCCTGGAGCCTTCGGGTCTCTACCCACGTCTCTGTTTCGGGTATGCTAGCGACTTCCTCGCCTGCTGTCTTCGTCCCCTACCCGGTGTAACCACTTCAAGTGCCTCTCCTGGCATCCGTTTACGCCACACTGAACCTTCGACCAACAGTCAGCTGCGATGTGATTACGTCCTCCCAGGCAGACGTAGCAGCATCGCATACGTTTCAACGTCTCCAGTCTGTCAGCTGTCGTCTTTCACCGAAATTGTGGGCACTGAAATTTAGGGTTTCCTGTTTTTTGGGTTTCTTAGCATCCCGGGATTCCGGGACAAACCAGGATATTTCCCGGGATCCCGGGATTTCCCGCATCAGGTAATATTTGTACTGACTAATGCTGTGCCTAGTGCGACCCCCACATACTTCATTAGTGTAGTATCTTTATATTATTTGAAAGGCAATTGAATTGATAAATATTATGACAGTGAAGCAATGTTATCTTTATTATCTTGCATACTGGTGCAGAAATAGCTACCGTAGCTAAATAAATAATCTGACTAAATAAGCAAAATTTTGATTATCTAATCTCATTCCGTTAGCCATACAAGAAACTCAGACATTTGGAATTGCATTCAGAGTTAGCTATTATAAAAGAATAAGAATTATATATTTAATGGCATTTGGAAGCCACATTCTACAAAAAACCTGAAGAAACACTTGAATGACCAACAAAAAGTGGAAACAAATAAAAGATTATAGCATAAAATTAGTGTAAATCTGAGTTAAGGAACAACAATAAGAATCCCGGGATTTGAACCAATTTCCCGGGAAAAAGAACATAACCACTTACGCCCGGGATCCCGGGATCCCGAGATCCCGTGAAGGAATATCCCTACGGTAGCACTGATGCATGACATGGTCGCTCGTCAGTACAGACGGAACAGGGTGGACGTCTATGTCTGCCTCTCATCACATTTCCCTGTGTCCTGTCTGTCTGTCTAGTACTATAGTTTATAATCCTATTTAACCTAACCTAATCTGAAGAAAAAAACTCAGAATGAAGAAATCTAATTACACGATGAGACTGGTTAGAATTGTCAGGCCCGGGGATGACCTAAACCGTAATAATACCCCAATCCCTCAGTCAAGTCGGGCGGGGCAGTCCCTCCTTGGGAGAGCGGCTATTAGCCTGAACAAAATATCAGCTTGGAGTGAACAGTTATAGTGTCCAATATAACAGCACGTCCGTATATTTTAGTTCTTGCTGTTTCACTTTCGTTTTCTATCTCTTAAACTTCCTCGATCTTGAGAGAACGAGTCTACATCAGGATAACTCAAGTAAACCTAAATAGAAGTATTAGTATTAGTTGTAGTATAAGTAGTGGTAGTAGCAGCAGCAGCAAACATAGGTACCTATCATTATTATAGCAGTGTGTGTTTATAGAAAATAATGGCTGTGGTTCACAACTATTTTATTATTATGTAAAGTGATGCTGTACCGAGAGGAGGAGGAGCAGGCCAGGGAAAGATAGGTAAGGGAGGGATAGGGCCACGAGGGGTTGTGGGGGGGGAGGTGTCTTGTGAGGGCCTGGGTAGGGGCAGGGAAGGGAGGGAAAGAGGCGTGGCTTGGGTCTGTCTCCGGTAGGTGGCTGGCCAGGTAATACTATACTGACTGTACTCCGGCGCCCGTGGCAGGACCCTCAAGATAACACACCGCCTTCACTACCGACTACTACGACGCTCCTGCTGCCCCAGTGACTACTGCATTCACTACCACTATCACTGCTGCTGCTGCTGCTGCTGCCGGTGAAGGGAAACAGAGCCAGTGCGGGTGTGTTTGCGTGCGTGCGTGCAAGGCACCTCTTCCCCACCCACGTGTACCCTGGAGAGCCTACAGGAGCTGGACGCCCCTGGCACCACGAGAACAAGGCTGCAGGTGGTACTGAAGGCTGGCGCCGCCTTGCACTACAGACACTCCTTCATCACCTTCCTCTTCAGCAGGGACTTCGGATAAGGTAAAAACACGACACAATAATTACTTATACTGATGCTGCTACCGGATAGAGTGACGGTCTCCCTCAGTAGGGCATGAGATAGTGAAATTACTGCTACAATGTCTACTCTTGGTACTCACGCTGGCAATGTTGCCTCGATCATCCATGTTGTCAATGCCAAAGTACCAAAATACCATGTGTATATGATACTCTGGTCAATGCTACACCTCAACACGCCAAAACCCCGAAGAAGCGACCACCCTTCCTAGGTACCGTTTTCATGACCATTATTACCATTATTAACGCCAGCAGGGACACCAAGAACACGTGATGAGGTGACAGAGGGAATCTTATACACCCACTGTACACACACACACATACTATATAGTACTACTAAATTTCATGCAATATTGTAAGATTAATACCAATTTGGTGTGTGTGTGTGTATGTGCATGTGTGTGTGTGTGTGTGTGTGTGCGTGTGTGTGCTGTGTGTGTATTTGCGTGCGTGCGTGCGTGCGTGCGTGCGTGTGTGTGTGGTGTGTGTGCGTGCGTGCGTGTGTGTATGTGTGTGTGTGTGTTCGTGTGGTATATGTGTGTGTTAGTAATTGCATACCATGGCGCCCCCCAGGACAGTTGTGTGTGTGTGTGTGTGTGTGTGTGTGTGTGTGTTATCACCAATGGTCTTGTCCACGCGAGTTGGACTTGCGATCGCCAATTTCACTCTCCCGGAGCGAGCTTGGAGTCATTATTACCGATATTTGGGTAATGCTGGGACCTCACACACCACACACCTCCAACCCCTTGTTCAAGGACAGTAATCGCTCCTATTCCGGGTCCGGGGATCGAACGCCGGACCACAGAATGGCGCGTGACGCTTTAACCCACCAAGCCGTTCAGGTGTGTGTGCGTGTTTACTAATTATATACCGCGGCGCCTCAGGACAGCTGATAAAGACGCAGAGAGCTGTGTTGCGCGAACAGAGAAAATGGAGGGAGGACGAGGAGGAAAATATACCCATGGCATACTATAACATACATATACCCCACAAAAATATATACAAACTATTACTCATAAACATAACAGTATCAGTGGTGATGCAAGGCAAACTAAAGAGCCCACTCAGCCACTCTTACTGAGGACACAACCATCAACACAGAACACGCTCCTTATCGCCTCAAAATAGCAATTATATATCTGACTCTACTGACACGTGTAACAGTACTATCTCACTCTACATCATTTCATCACTCACTCACAACACTCACACTTCTAACCTCACATACTCACTCACTCTCCCTTTTTTATTCCCTTACTTACTCATTCTTATTCCTTATTCCTTATTCCTTTTCCTTATTCCTTATTCCATTCCTTATTCCTTATTCCTTATTCCTTATTCCATTCTTACTTATTCTTATTCACTAACTTACATAAAACACTTGCTTGCTTCCTCTTCCTCCTCTCGAATTACTCACACCCAAACACTGGCCTTCCCTGTATATAGTAATCTTTGCCGCGGTGCGCATCTCCGTTTCAGCGCCGTCACCTCTCGAACAGCTTCAAAACTCTACGGGATTAACTCTTCGTGTTTACTTAGTGGTTGCAGTGACACCCCCGAGATTTGTGTGTGTGTGTGTGTGTGTGTGTGTGTGTTTCGACTGTTTCGTAATCATCTGTTTCTCGTAACTTCTGTCATAAAGTTTATTTTTGAAACAGTGCGAGATATGAACAAACGGATAAACTGACAACTGACTGAGTACAGACTGACTGATACACATATATACCGTTTGACTGACTGACTGATTACACCCTCACACGCTGCCAAGATCTCACCACACCGCCACTCACACAGTCACAAACCACTCACACAGTCACACACCACTCACACAGTCACACACCACTCACACAGTCACACACCACTCACACAGTCACACACCACTCACTAAATCTTATCACAAGTAAATAAAATAAGTCAAATGTTCCAACCAGAATGCATCCCTTGCCAAGTCTAACACCCTTTCGTACCCTTTATTTATTTCTCAACCTTCCCTGATCCTAATAAACGTCCTGAAATACCTGCCCTTTAATACTATATCCCTTGCTCCCTAAGATTAACCCTTTTTTACCCTTATATATGTTGAAATCTCCAAGTATCTCTTTATTTATCTACTCTTAGCTAACAACCCTTTCTTTTCATCCCTTAGCTATTAACCCTTTCTCATACCTAGAGAGAGAGAGAGAGAGAGAGAGAGAGAGAGAGAGAGAGAGAGAGAGAGAGAGAGAGAGAGAGAGAGAGAGAGAGAGAGAGAGAGAGAGAGAGAGAGAGAGAGAGAGAGAGAGAGAGAGAGAGAGAGAGAGAGAGAGAGAGAGAAGAAAGAGAGAGAGAGAGAGAAGAAAGAGAAAGAAAGAGAGGAAGAAAGAGAGAGAGGGAGAGAGAGAGAGAGAGAGAGAGAGAGAGAGAGAGAGAGAGCGCAAAACTCCGAGCAAAAGGCATCCAGGGTGACCTCCTGCTGCTCCTGGGGAACTACCTGCAGGGAAAAACCCTCCAGGTCGTCGTTAACGGGCAGGCCTCTGAGTCCCTGCCAGTGGAAGCATCAGTCCCACAGGGCTCTGTGCTGGGGCCAGTCCTGTGGAACATCTACGTGGACGATCTTCTCCAGCAGCTGCCAGCAGTCTCGGCTTACGCTGATGACTGTACTCTCTCCTGTTCCTACCCGCGACATGACAGTGGGCGTGCTGCTGATGAGGTCAATCAGCAGCTGAGGGCTATACAGGAGTGGGGTACACGTTGGCAGGTGAACTTTGCTCCGGAAAAGACACAGGCAATGGTGGTTTCTCGGTCCCCCGCTGCCGGGCCAGCAGTGGAAGGGAGGCTGCGGTTTGGTGGCGTTCCTCTCCCACTCCAGGAAGCCGTCAAGGTTCTGGGAGTAGAGGTGGACCGAGAGCTAAGGTTTGACGGCCACATCAAACACATTGCAAAAAAGGCCTCTCACAGGGTCTCTGCCCTGCGAAGGGTAGCCAGCTTCCTCAACAGGGGAGGGAAGCTCTTGCTCTACAAGGCCCAGATACGGCCTTACTTAGAGTACGCCGCCCTCTCCTGGATGTCGGGTGCAGCCTCGCACACTAGGAGGCTGGACAGCATCCAGCGTCGAGCCCTGCGACTGGTGGATGCTGCAGACCCCCCAGACCCACCAGCCCAGTTCGAGCCGGTGAGTCCTCTCGACTCACTGGAACACCGCAGGGACGTCGCGGCGCTTGTGGTATTCCACAAGGCACAGGTGCAGGGAGTGGCCACACCTGGCTGGGTTACGACAGCCTCCGAGAATCGCCACGCGAAGCACGAGAACGGTGCTTACCAGTGGTGATGCAGTGGAGGTGCCGCGTTCCCGTGCCAGCCAGCACCAACGCACCTTTGTGGGCCGCGTCTCCAGGATGTGGAACATTTTCACGGCCGCTGTCCCTCACATCCAGGAGATGAACACACAAAGTGTAAAGTTGGCGGCCAATCGGTGGAGACTGTCGAAGCCCACCCCGCTGAGGCTAGTGATACTGTGACACTAGTGACAGCAACAGTGCCTCAACAAACACTTTAGTGATGCATATACTGTATGTATATAATGTTAGTTTTTAGGTCTTTATATTTATGTGCATATAGCTATATTTACTTGCTCTTAAGATAGGTAGCACACGACAGTGCACCTTTGGGCTTCATGTATATGTATGTTTATAAAAATAAAAATAAAAAAAAAAAAGAGAGACAGAGAGAGATTACCCCTTAGCCAACATCCTTTCCTTTTACCCCTTAGCTATTAGTTTATAATCATACCAAGAGAGAGAGAGAGAGAGAGAGAGAGAGAGAGAGATATTCATTCACTCTTACAATCACTTTACAGATAGGAAAAATATTGAATACAAATAATAGGTATCAATATAAAGATCATTGTTCCTTCTCTACACACCAAGTTCGTCCTGGCGTGGTGGCACCTTGTATAGTCAATAACCTTGTAGTTGGTACTTGCAAAGTGTCTAGATAGGATCAAAGTATCTTATCTGTATCCTTCTCTACACTATACGAGGGGCGGACGTCAGGTGGGCGGGTAACCTGGTCCTCGGGGCGTGTCCACTCAGCAAGCATAGCGACGCCCATTCATGTCAGGGCCACTCAGTAAGCGTTTTGAAGCAGCGTGCAGGGGGCGGGCGGAAGATGGGGGGGGCTTCACGTGATCAGTTTGTGAGAGAGAGAGAGAGAAAGAGAGAGAGAAAAGAAAGAGAGAGAGAGAAGAGGAAGGAAAGCTAGAGCTAAAGGAAGAATGAAAGATAGGCGTGAAGGAATAGGAAGGAAGGAAATATTGTTAATATATATAAAATTAATATATATATATATATTATATTGTATTATGAGAGAGAGAGAGAGAGAGAGAGAGAGAGAAGAGAGAGAAAGGAAGAATGAAAGGTAGGAGTGAATGAAGGAATGAATGAAGAAGTTAGTTAGAGAGAGAGAGAAGAGGAAGGAAAGATAGAGAGAGAGAGAAGAGGAAGGAAAGATAGACAGATAAAGAAAAAATTAAAGATAGGAGTGAAGGAAGGAATGAAGATGAAAAGGAAACATGGAGAGAGAGAGAGAGAGAGAGAGAGAGAGGAAGTGAGAACGGAGTGAATGCAAGCATCTACTGGGATTAAAGTTGCAAGACTCACGAAAAAGAGGAGGAGGAGGAGGAGGCCTAAAAATGCGTTTAAAAAATTCAAACTCAATGAAAAAATATGGTTTAAAAATATGAGCGGAAAAAAATGTTACAGATGACTTTGTGTGTGTGTGTGTGTGTGTGTGTGAAGGGGAACTTTAGGGTGGGCGGGGGGGGGGGGGAGAGGGGGAGTTGTGACGCCTCTTCTCACGCTCTGATCAATATCCTTCCTTGTTTGAGAGAGAAAGAGAGAGAGAGAGAGAGAGAGAGAGAGAGAGAGAGAAAAGGGTTAGTTTGACAGATAACTAGATTCATAATACAAATGAGGAAACAACAAAAACAATAATAATAAAAATAATAAGGATAATCTATAATAATATAAGCGAAAGTGTGTGTGTGTGTGTTGTGGTGTGTGTGTGTGTGTGTGTGTGTGTGTCCGCGATAGGTGCCGCCCCCCGTGCCCCAATCCCATCATATGGCACAGTTTTGGAACCAGCTCGACCAGGGGCACATTTTAAGCCCACTTATGACATGATCCGATCACTTTTTTTTTTTTTTTTAGCAGCCTATTAGCGAGAATTGTGAAAAAAATGTGGGTTGCGAGAATTGAGGAAACCTTGATGTAGGGTAATGGGTGTGAGTGAATGGGTGGGGTGATGGGTAATGGGTGTGGGTGATGGGTGAGTGAATGGGTGGGGGTGATGGGTGATGGGTGAGGGAATAGGTGGGGGGTGATGGGTAATGGGTGAGTGAATGGAGTGTGTGGTGATGGATAATGGGTGAGTGAATGGGTGGGGGGTGATGGGTAATAGGTGAGTGAATGGGTGGGGGGTGATGGGTAAGGCGTTAATACATACATTTCTACATCCATGATTTCAGGAAAGTTAGAAGGGGCTATCTGGAGAGTCTGTGTTAACAAAGGCAGGCAGAGGTAATACAAGACAAACAAAAAAGTAAACAAATTATTTTCTTATAGCCATTTATTTCTCTTTTTTGTTTCTATTTCTTTCTCGAACCATTTACCATTAATATAACAATAAATAACCTTAATTTCTTACCCACCCACCTATTTATCTACCCACCCACCTATTTCCCAACCCACCCACCTATTTCCCAACCCACCCACCTATTTCCCACCCCACCCACCTATTTACCTACCCACCCACCTATTTACCCACCCACCCACCTATTTACCAACCCACCCACCTATTTACCCACCAACCCACCTATTTACCCACCCACCCACCTATTTATCTACCCACCCACCTATTTACCCACCCACCCACCTATTTACCCACCCACCCACCTATTTACCCACCAACCCACCTATTTACCCACCAACCCACCTATTTACCCACTTACTACCTATCTGTTTTCCTCCCTACCTTCAACCCACTCACATATCCACTCACCCATTTACCTATCTATCCACAAACCTTACCTTAATACCTATTTCCCTCCCTATCACATTACCACCCACCCACCCCCACACACACACCTACCATACCTCCACATACACAACACACACCACACACAACCACCACCACATACACACACCACAGTCACACCCACCCACTTCACACATACACTCCACATACCACAAACCAACACACATCCCACACACACACCATACACCACCCACACACACACACCACACACACATACACACCACCACATTCACATATCTCACACCACCACCACCACCACCCTCATATATAATTAATCTTTAGTATTTTTTAGCGAGTCACTGCAATAAATAGCGAGAGAGATGAGAGGGCAAGTATGGCATGAGTGGTGAGGAAAGATGATGATGATGATGATGATGAGGAGGAGGAGGAGGAGGTATATTTATATTAATCAACATATATTGATTACTTATAAGTCAAGTCAGAGAGACGTGGTATCTGGAGTGAACGGAAAATTCTCTCTCTCTCTCTCTCTCTCTCTCTCTCTCTCTCTCTCTCTCTCTCTCTCTCTCTCTCTCTCTCTCTCTCTCTCTCTCTCTCTCTCTCTCCTCGAAACATCTTTATGTTCGAGAGAACCATTACAGAAAATCGAACGTGTTTAGAGAAGAGAGAGAGAGAGAGAGAGAGAAGAGAGAGAGAGAGAGAGAGAGAGAGAGAGAGAGAGAGAGAGAGAGAGAGAGAGAGAGATAGTCTGGCAGACTAATCACATGATTTTTTCCTTCCTTACATAAGAGTTAGTCAGCAAACCCATAGAGAGAGAGAGAGAGAGAGAGAGAGAGAAAAAAAAAATCATTATCCATTTTTTTTTTCCCACTGATGGTGGTGCTAGAGCCCTCGTGTTGCTAAGGACTGCACTAGGATGGTGACTGGTGGTGGTGTGTGTGTGTGTGTGTGTGTGTGTGTGTACATGTAATGGTGTTAGTGTGGTAATCAAGTTACGTGATGGTGATGTTTGTGGTTGTAGCATGGCGTGGTGATAGTGGTGGTAGTATAAAGAAGTACACACATGCATTTACACACACACACACACCACACACACACACACACACACACACACACACACACACATGGCGGCGCC
>JACEEZ010002269.1:172500-187500 GCA_016584305.1 Chionoecetes opilio
TTGTTGTTTTTGCTCTACCCTCTTTTTTAATTTCTTGTTGATTTGTTTTTCCTCTTCCCTCTTTCCTTCACTTTCTTAACCACTCACTCCTACTTCTTTCTTCCCTCCTTACCTTTCCTTCTCCCACACCTATCCTTCTTTCTTCCCTCCTTACCTTTCCTTCTCCCACACCTATCCTTCTTCCTTCTCCCACACCTATCCTTCTTCCTTCTCCCACACCTGTCCTTCTTCCTTCTCCCACACCTATCCTTCTTCCTTCTCCCACACCTATCCTTCTTCCTTCTCCCACACCTATCCTTCTTCCTTCTCCCACACCTATCCTTCTTCCTTCTCCCACACCTATCCTTCTTCCTTCTCCCACACCTATCCTTCTTCCTTCTCCCACACCTATCCTTCTTCCTTCTCCCACACCTGTCCTTTTTCATCCCTCCCACACCCGTTCTCTCCCTACTTCTCCCACACCAATCCTCCTTTCTTCCTTCTCTCACACCTCCTGTCCTCCTTCCTTCCTTCTCTCACACCTGTCTGTCCCTTCTACCTCCTTCTCCCATGCCTGTTCTCCTCCTTCTCACATCTCCTGTCCTTCCTTCTCTCACACCTATCCTCTTCTCTTGACTCTACACGGGCACCACACAACATTGCGACAAGGAGCACACGTCATGAGCTGAGACTTCCTCGGTGCAGAACATCACACGCCCAGCAGAGTGTCCTTATCAGGGGTTGTAGGACATGGAATCAACTCTCAGACCACACTAAAAATTCCGCTTCCAAGAACATGTTCAAGTCGAGGATTAAACGAGAATGATTTGCTAGATACGAATCGTTACTATAGGTACCTGTGTATGATCATGTAGGTGTGGATGAATATGTATATGTGTATATATGTATGTATTTATGAATGTGTGTATGTGTATGTATTGTGTATGCGTGTATATGTATGTATTTATGTATGAGTGTATATACAAGTATGTATATATGTATGTGTTTATGTATGCATATATGTGTGTATGTATATGTATGCGTAAGTAGGTAGGTGTATAAAAATCAGAATAGATAAAAATTACATTTATGTATATTATGTTGAGTTGTCTGCGGCCATCACTGTGAGAGACATTTAACCTAGAGATAATGATTCAGGCCCGTATAATAGAGTATTTGCTCATCGGGCCCTGCCATATAACTCACCATGTATTTCCTGGTACTGAATTGTAACATGACGGCCAATAAATTATTATTATTATTATTATTATCTTCCTTCCTTCTCATACACCTGTCCCTCTTCTTCCTTCTAGTATACCTCCTCCCTCCTTCCTTCCTTTTCTCACACCTCCTAGCCTCCTCTTTCCTTCCCTCACTCCCTTACTCTTTCTAATACCCTCCTTTCCTCTTCTATTCTTCCTCTATCTCTCCTCTCCTCTCTCTCTCTCTCCTCTCCTCTCTCTCTCTCTCTCTCTCTCTCTCTCTCTCTCTCTCTCTCTACATCCCTACCCTTTTTCTCCATCCTCATTTCCTCAATCTCTCCTCCTCCATTTCTACAAGTGCCAAAGAATGAAGGGGAAGGGGGGGAAGAGGGGGGAGGGGGGTGATGATAGGGGGGAGGGGGTGATGAAAGGGGGGAGGGGGTGATGATAGGGGGGAGGGGGTGATGAAAGGGGGGAGGGGTGATGATAGGGGGAGGGGGTGATGAAAGGGGGAGGGGGTGATGATAGGGGGGAAGGGAGGGGAGAGAGGGGGGAAGGGGGTGGTGATAGGGGGGAGGGGGGTGATGATAGGGGGCACCTCCACCTGACAGGTAAACAGGTACACTACTTGGCACAGGTTACTGGTGGGCCGCGTACCTGTGACTTTACTTTCGTTTCCTTGTGCACCAGCTCTTGCCAAGGTGGATATTTATTGGTGATATTTTGGTCTTGGTGGTGGTGGTGGTGGTGGTGGTGGTGGTGGTGGTGGTGGTGGTGGTGGTGGTGGTGGTGATGGTGGTGGTGGTGGTGGTGGTGGTGGTATCTATCTGCATGTGTCTGTCTGTCTGTCTGTTAGAAGTCACTCTGTTTATGTCATTCTGTATCGGTCTGTCCCTCTCTCTGTCTCTCACTTTTTTTTTACTCTTACTCTCTCTCTCTCTCTCTCTCTCTCTTTTTTTTTTTTTCTCTCTCTCTCTCTCTCTCTCTCTCTCTCTCTCTCTCTCTCTCTCTCTCTCTCTCTCTCTCTCTCTCTGTCAGCGGTTCGAGCCCACCAAGTTCGTCCTGGAGTGGTGGCGCTTTCTATAGTCAATAACCTTGTAGTTGGTACTTGCAAAGTGTCTAGATAGGATCGAAGTATCTTATCTTATCTTCTCTCTCTCTCTCTCTCTCTCTCTCTCTCTCCTTCTCTCTCTCTCTCTCTCTCTCTCTCTCTCTCTCTCTCTCTCTCTCTCTCTCTCTCTCTCTCTCTCTCTCGTATGTGGTTACATCATGACATCTATAATAGTCTTAGCCACACAGTCACTCTGGCGCCACGCTTTTTCTCATCTCTTAATCAAATTATTGTGAAGAAAAAATCTATTGCCACATATCTATAATCTAATCATGACTGTGTTTTATGGCCCGTAATCCCTTGCCCTTGCACGTGTGTGTGCCGTGGGGGGGGGGGGGGTCATTCACCCATGGTCTTATCCACGTGAGTCAGACTCGCGATCGCCAGTTTCACCCTGCCGGTGCGAGCTTGGAGCTCATTATTACCGATCTTTGGGTAATGGTGGGACCTCATACACCACACACACCCATCAACTTGTTCAAGGGGGATAGTACCAGCCCGAATTTCTCTGTGGAAATCCCCCGGAAATGAGCGGGGCCGGGGATCGAACCCCGGACCACAGAATGGTGCCTGACGCCCTAACCCATGCAGCACTCTTCAAACTTTTTTCATCGCGATCCAGTTTGATTTTCTGCATTACATTCACGACCCCAGTGTACGTCTGTTGCTGCTTTCTCTCTAAGAGGGGATTTTATTTTTACAATTGCATGCATACATACATACATACATACATATGCATATAAATGTGCATACATACATATGCATATAAATGTGCATACATACATACATACATGCATCTATGGATTCAAATAATTGCATATGATCGAGTGTGCCAATGTAAAGTTTATCTATCAAAGGTATTTTAAAAATATGTAGAAGTACTGTTACTACTGTGTAAATAGTGACTACGTAAGTACAGAAAAATAGTATTGATTGATTGGCAAGTGAAGATTATACGTACATGTCCTGCCTTCTCCCATCGGCAGTATACCTCTCTCTCTCTCTCTCTCTCTCTCTCTCTCTCTCTCTCTCTCTCTCTCTCTCTCTCTCTCTCTCTCTCTCTCTCTCTCTCTCTCTCTCAATGAATTTAATTAACATATTATTTAAATAATGATCTGTTTACGACGTGGCGACCCACTGAGCAAGAGCTTGTGTCTACACAGTATATTGGGTCGCGACCCGTATCCATGCGGGCAGTGTGTAAGTAAGTAAGTAAGTAAGTAAAGTTTATTGCCATTACTAGTAAATATATACATTCAGTAATTACATAAAAAGTGGTCGTTGGCACGGTCTGTCGAGCCAAGGCTCCCTGACAGACATGTTCAGATATAAGTTATATGTGCTGAGCAGAATCAGAAGTGTGTGTGTGTGTGTGTGTGTGTGTGTGTGTGTGTGTGTGTTTCCTTGTTCTATTATTCTTCACAAATCAAACCTCTCACCTCCTCCTCCTCCTCCTCCTCCTCCTCCTCCTTCTCCTCCTCCTCCTCCTCCTGCAGCGCCGGGACACTCGAGGCGCAGAGAGGCACTCGGATCAGGGCCACGCGGGGGTCACTGGTACATACACACACACACACACACACATACACACACGAAGCCCCACGTGTGTGTGTGTGTGTGTGTGTGTGTGTGTGTGTGTGTGTGTGTTATGTAGTACCCCACAAATCACCATCAATAACATCACGTACAATAACATCATAACATCATCATCACCATCAACAACAACTACAATAACAAAAACAACAACATATATCAAGTGCGTGACAACATGAAAAATGTGTGTGTGAAGAGGAGGGAATGCAAGAGAGAGAGAGAGAGAGAGACAGAGAGAGAGGAGAGAGGAGAGAGAGGAGAGAGGAGAGAGGAGAGAGAGAGGGAGAGAAAAAAAAAAGAGTGAGGGGAGAGAGTTTAGATAAGAGAAGAAGAAGTCGGGAAGAGAGGAGAGGAAGGAAGGAAGGAAGGAAGGAAGGAAGGAGATAGGAAAAGAAGAAAGGAGAGAGGAGAAAGGAGAAGCGATAGAGAGGAAACTTAGGGAAGGCAAAAGGAAGGGACTATTAAAGGAAGGGAATATGAAGGGAGGAGGAAGGGCATGAAGGAAGGGAAGGGTGTAAGGAATTAAGACGAGGGAAGGATGAGAGGCAAGGACATAAAAAGGAGAAGGAAGGGAGGGGGAAAGGAGAGAGAGAGAGAGAGAGAGAGAGAGAGAGAGATGCAACCGAGATAGAGAGATTTGATGCATTTACCAAAAGATGGAATGAGAGACGTGACGAGAAGGCAATGATCTCATGCGATCATCCATTCAGAATTTATGCTCATCTTTTGAGGCCAACGACATAAAGAAGTAGCTGAAGGCTGTGGATGACGTCACGCTCTTGGCTGGCTGTCACGTCACCGCTGATTGGTGCAGCCTCGTGACCTCACTTGTACACTATTAGAACCAATACTAATGAAGAAGGAGGAGGAGGAGGAGGAGGAGGAGGAGGAGGAGGAGATGTTGACACAAGGCCAGGGAATCTCGATGAGGAGTTCTCTCTCTCTCTCTCTCTCTCTCTCTCTCTCTTGTTTACTATTTTTCTTTGTTTACCTACATCACCGACTCCACCATTTTTTTTTCCTGGTTATTCTCTCCATCAATTTATCTATCTATCCAATTGTTTATTCTCTCTCTCTCTCTCTCTCTCTCTCTCTCTCTCTCTCTCTCTCTCTCTCTCTCTCTCTCTCTCTCTCTCTCTCTCTCTCTCTCTCTCTCTCTCCATACATAACCATTCAGCTTCTCTTCATTTCCCTTCCCTCTTCCTCTTCCTCCTCCTCCTCCTCCTCCTCCTCCTGTCTCGCCGACCAGTCTCTACACGCCTTTTCCTTCCCCATGGTTACGCAACGAGAGAGAGAGAGAGTTCGGGAGTACCCAAGGTAGCTCCAACACACTGCCTTTTTTGTTATTGTAATGCCACAATTCCACAGGCGGGCTGCTAGGTAAAAGCTCGCGTCAACCACAGTGTTGACTAAATATTAACAACAACAGAGAGAGAGAGAGAGAGAGAGAGAGAGAGAGAGAGAGAGAGAGAGAGAGAGAGAGAGAGAGAGAGAGAGAGAGAGAGAGAGAGAGAGAGGGAGAGAGAGAGAGAGAGATCAGATCAGATCAGATCAAAACGTTTATTATGAATAATGTACACATTATACATAATACATACAGTATATAATTAAGGGTACAAAATAGACAAAGGGCGCACCCCCCATGCAGGTTGCATGGGAAAGATTGCCATGATTAATAAAGTTAGATAGTAACATTGTTAATTACATTTAGATATGCATATACAAAAGACTATGTTATGTTACATATATATATATAATATATATATATATATATATATATATATATATATATAATAAGAGAGTAGAGAGAGAGAGAGAGAGGAGAGAGAGAGAGAGAGAGAGAGAGAGAGAGAGAGAGAGAGAGAGAGAGAGAGAGAAGAGAGAGAGAGAGAGAGAGAGAGAGAGAGAGAGAGAGAGAACCCCCCTGTAGAAGGCAGGGAAGGAGACAGGGGTAGGGAGGGGATAGTACAGTTTGTTTACGTCTTGTTTACTTATTTACAGCCTCTGTTTACTTCATTATACCTCTTATTTACAGCCTCTGTTTACTTGTTTACCTTCTTGTTTTACACCATTTGTTACATAGTTATCTACGTGCATATTTACGAGCGAGCGCGAAGCGCTCGCGAGTCCTCACTGGATACGGGATTTTTCTCACATATAAGCGGCCGACCCGACCCGACCGACCATCACGCTTTTCAGGAGCTTATATCTTTGGAATCCCGCTTCCGATTGACAAGCGGTCTTCGCCATCTGATAGCCCCATTCAATCCCTATTTGTGCTTGACATTCAGCGTAAAAAGGCAAAGGTAAATGGAGTTTAGATGACAGCAGACAAATTTCCTTGCTATCGGATTTCTACGGGCTCGCTCGTCCTTCGCCGATTAAGGCGTCTTACTGGTTTACAGCCTTTGCAAACTTCGTAGACTTTGTTTACCTACTTGTTTACGCCCTTTGTTTACATGTATACAGCCTTTATTTGTTTAACCTGTAGGGTAAGGGGGGGTAAAAGGCCCCCGTCGGGTAAAAGGCCTCCCCCCTGTTTCTCCCTTATTATATACTTATTAAGTTATTACGCCATATATCTGTATGGCGCTACCAGTGGCGGTCCTAGGCATGGGCGACATGGGCAATCGCCCAGGGCGGCATTGTCGAGGGGGCGGCATGGAGTGTTTCAAAAATATATTTTAATTAATATATATATATTATATATATATATTATATATATATTAAAATATATTAAAATATATATATATATATATCTATATATATATATTTTAATATAAATAATTATAATAATAATAAAATAATAAAATAATGATGATATTAAATAATAATAGTATATAATAGGTCTAGTAGTATATGTCAGAGATAAATTCATGGTGGTGGACTGTGTCTATAAAGATGCTTGTAACTAATGGCGGCAAGTGGAGCGCATCGCCGATCAGCTGATTGTGCGCAGAGCTTTGGAGCAGCGTGTCCGACTTCTGCAGTCGCTTGCTTTTATTCCATATATTTAGTCTAGTCTCTGAGTCTTAAGTGACACCGTTGGGGGATGTGCGGCGCCAGAACAAATGGAGAAGAAAAGGTATAAGCCATCAGGTGTCCAGTTTAGCAAAATATGAAAAGAGGATTGATTTGATTTGACAAATGTATTACAGCCAAGGGCCAAGGGGTGACAATGCTAGTATTAGAGCCAAGGGCCAAGGGGCGACAATGCTAGTAACAGAGGGGGAGAAACGCGGAGGAGATCAAGGTATGCAGCGTCTATGTCATCTCTCAGTATGATGTGTGATGCATGTAGTAAAATAGGCTAGTATTACGCAATGGTCTGTTAGCCTGTGTTGCTGTGCTATTACACATAGGGCGAAATTAATCTGATTAGCAACTAGCATGGCATAATTCAAACAGTAATTGCATGCATCATTACAATTTGCAAGTGTGTGTAGCCTGCAACAAAACCATTACAACCTAACTACCCATTACTGATTTGGTAGGTGACATCATTATGGCTTCCTTTAACTTGTATTGACTATCCTAGGTTCTGCACTCCATAAGAGAAATGTCCAATGGTGTAGGCTAACTTAAAAGACTTCTATATCAGGGGCGGACCCAGGATTTTTTTCGAGGAGGGGGGTGGATTTTTTTTTTTTTTCGACAACAGTCTAGTAAACCCGCCATATTTCTCGCTAGCCTAGGGTGCCAAAGTTGTACACAGATCTAGTGTGGGGTGGCCAAGGCATAACCATTGAAAAGAAATGGTTGAATTTTATTAGCCCTCTGACTCAGTTTGGGGGTGGCCAATGACATAAATTTTCGGGGGTGGCCGCCCCCCCTAGATCCCCCTGCTCACTCCTTCCTCTCACTCTCTCCCACTCCTCCCTTTCTCTCTCCCTTCTACCTTACGCTGCAGAAATATGAAGTAAAGAAACAAAATAAACGTTGTTTGAACAAAAATCCTCCTCTTCCTCCCAGCTGCCTGCACACACGTCCTGCCCCCTCGCTCTCGACTGTCGCTCGTACCGGAATACTCAAGGAACTCAACACTGCTTCGAAACACTAAAACTTTCCCTTATTTCCTTCCCACGCCATGACCTGTTGACTTTTGACCAATAATTATTGACCTGTAACGTTATCCAAATCTTAAATGTTAGCAAATGGGAGTTAGTAATAGTGTTGGTATAGTTTTGTAGTATTTTTTTAAAGCTTATATTGTTTAGTGTTCGTTAGTGCTTCGAACTCGTTAACAACGTCGCAAATGATTAGTAGGATATATATTTTTTTTTTTTTTGCTACGTAGTTTGTGGGTTGTTAAAGGACTGGATTGCTTTGTAAGCAGTGGCGTAGCTAGGTATCTATCAATAGGGTGGCACTAGGCAAACGGAGGCATTCTGATGCCACGTAGAAGGGCATAAGGGCATATTCTAAGATCAGATCGGTGGTGGGTATTAGAGCATTATACAGAATGCGGCAGCCATGGCCAGTGGGGGGGCACCGGATTATCATGGGGGGGTGCGTGCCCCCCCGTAGCTACACCACTGCCTCCCCCCCTTCTCTCTCTCTCTCTCGTCAATAAAGTTATACAAATTTGTATTTTTATGAACAATTGGTAATGGATGCTGAAATTTTGGACATTTCGAAAATGTTCAAAGTTCCCCCCGGACGCTGATTTTGACACCTAAATTCCGGACATGTCCGGGAAAATCCGGACGTCTGGCAACCCTAGACTATGGGTCCCCTACCTGGGTGCGCCCCTGCTTCCTCCCTATTTCGTCATTTTAACCTTGATGAAAGTAATCATTTACATCAACAAAAACAAAATATATTCCTCCACAGTCCACACGTGTCATTAAGACTTTCATGATTACTTATAAAATTCAATTACGTGGAAGCCAAATGTGAAAAGATAACCTCTTAACATATATATTTTTAAAGTTATTAATTGCACATAATTATGTTTTAAAAGGTAGATAATTTGAGGCAGCAAGTGTTCAGAAGGTAATCATTCCATGGGTCACAAACGGTACCGTAAGCATCCATCTCCTGAAACTCAGGAGATATGCCCAATATGCCCTTTATATTTCTGCCCGTAATCATGCCAAATCTTTACTTCAACTTACCAAAAACTCTTTCATTCATAGATGTTAAGCCCCACGCCGCCCTACTCCCGAAGGGGGGAGGGAAATTGCGTACGCGGGCTCAACGGGGGGGTGTTAATGTAGCTCCTGTTTTAGCTCCCCCCCAAACCCGCTAAGGTTCTATCCAATCAGTCGCTGGCGTGGCATGACAACTAACCCTGGCACCCCTACCTGTCGGGGGCCGGGTAGGGCGCATCTTCAAGTTCTACAGAAGGTAAGCGGGCAGTGCCCTTTCGCGTCGTCGGAGATACGGGGAGCTTGGTTACCCAGGCTAGCAATAGCCCCGGCTATGCCGGGGCGACCCTCCCTGTCCCCCCTAGAGTCCCTGGCTTGATACAGGTCCCCCAGGGGCCTCCTTAATCGCCTGCCCTATCATGCACTTGTCAATCCACGTGAATACATCACCTTTCTGCTGCGTCGCCTTCAGGAAGACCTGGATGTGGTCCCCCAGAGGTCCTAAGGCCCTGTTGTAGGTGCCTCGTAATGCCCCAGGGTTCCGAGGGGGAACCCAGGGGAAGCCTCCTGAAGGAGGTATCTATAGGGCGTTGTAGTCGCGTAGATTTTTCCACCCCCGGGCCCCCACGCCCGCCCCTAGTGCCGGGCCCCAGCGCCCAGTGGCCCCCCAAAGGGGCCCTGAAGAGAGGGGGGTGAGCCCCTGCCCTGCTCCGGGGATCCGGGGGGGCCTCGGGCGAGGCACGCCAGGACGCAACCCGGGAAACAGGGTAGTCGTATCCCGTAGGGGTTTTCCTTGCCAACCTTGCGTCGGCAACCTCAGGCACGCGGGCCAGACTTGGCACGCAGGATGTCTCCTACGCGTCGCGGTTACTCGCCCGTTACTCACGACTCGACGTGAGGTTACTCGCTGCAGTTATTCCTGCAGTAATATATTTACACGTTCGCGACACAGTGTGCACACCTATGAACGCCCGCCGAAGCCGCGCGAGGTTCTGTCCTCGTTCCTCCTTCAGCCTTTGGCGAGGAGCCCACCTGACTCTCAACAGTGAGTCCCTTGTTCTATAGGTCTCTCCTTTTTTAAAGGCCTAACCTTTTCCCCCCTCTTGGCGCTGATAATGATCTGTTCCCTCAGCAAAAACCCCTTTTGCTTCCCTCTCTCACTACCATCCTTAGTCCTTCTCCCTTCTCCCCATTTATCCTTCGTTCCTCCCTATTCCTCATTCCTCTACGTTCCACCCTCACATTACCCCATCCGCGAAGAGGGCCCGTCCTCGGTCATGCTTGGGCTGTCTGCGTCAATGCCTGCATTAAAGCGAAGGGTCAGAGGGGGCTGAGGGCTGTGGATTACGTGCGGACGAGGCACCACCGGGAAGGGCGGATGTCGAAGAACAGGAGGCGGTGGGATCGGGAGGCTCGGTGTAGGGCTTTGCATCGCACCATGAACTGTGCGGTCCCCAGCGTCTGTGGCATAACAGACCTGGTAAGCATTGAATGCGGACAACGTGAAAGGGCCCATCCATTTCGGGTGAAGCTTGGAGGAGCGCAGGTAAGGCGGGGTCGTCGCCAAAATGCGCATCCCAGGATGAAAAGGGTTCGATGAAGGCTGGGCTCGGAGGTGGGGTGGACGCTGCACAACGCGCTGTGCCGCCTGAATCCGTCATGGAGCGCGGAAAGGTATTCGCCCATGGGCAGCCGCAGGGTCCTTCCGTAGGCAGGAATGTGGCGGTCAGCGGGAAGGGGGTCCACTCTGCCGAAGATGATTCAAAGGGCTAAAACCGTGGGGTTCGCCAGGCGATGTGTTGAGGGATAGCTGGCTAAAGAGACGACGTCCGGCCCAACGGAGCGAGGATCATTCCCCTTTTTATTTGCGCGGAGGATATCTCCCACAGTTCTTGCGAGCGCTCCACAATGCCAATACCTTGAGGGTGGTAGGGTTGACGTGCGAACCATAGAACAGCCCAGTAGGAGTTGGAGCTGGGACCACACGATACCGGTGAATTCCCGTCCTCGGTCCGAGAGAATCCTGCGGGGTAACCCAAAGACAGACACGACACGGTCCATCAGAACTCTGGTTTCCCTGGCCTATGCTTGACCTCGAAGTAATTTCCTCTAAGAGCAGGCCCACGTATGGAGCGGCGGTCTTCCGATTTCATAGAACGTAGCCACTGGGGACTGTGGTGGGTCCGTGAAGATGTGGAACTTGTTGCAAAGGCAACTAGGGGCGAAACTTCCGTAGTGCCCAGACGATAGCGAGACATTCCTTCTTCGTCGCGCTATAGTTCTTTTCAGAAGTGGTTAGAGTCCGGCCTTCATAGGCGATGACTCTTTCCTTATTGTCATGAGTCTGGGCAAGGATCGCACCCAGGCCCAGAATACTGGTATCCGTATATAGACGGAAGGGGAGCTCGAAATTCGGGGAAGCAGTGACAGGGGTTTCGTCAGTGCCTGTTTAAGATCGCGAAAGGCTGCCCCACATTCGGTGGTCCAGTTCCAGGTAACTTTAGGGCCCCTCAGAAAGTATAGTGAAGCGGCTCGGGTTGAGAAGTTTTTAATGTACCGCCGTAGTAGGCGGCCATACCCCGGGAAAAGACTGCAATTGCTTAGTAGTGGTTGGAGTCGAGACGTCGTCGATAGCTGCCAAGTTCTTTGGGTCTGCCGTGATACCCTCTCCAAGACAACGTGATCAAGAAAAGCCGTTTCACGCCGTGCCAGGGCGCATTTCGATGGCTTCAGTGTCAAACCGGCGACCTGTAGTCGCTCAAGACCGCAACGTAGGGGTGTTAGATGTTCTGCCCCAAATGGCTGAGAATACTATTATGTCGTCGAGGTAAGAAAGACATATTACCCAGTTTTAAAACCCTTTCCCAAGACTTGGTCCTGAGTCTGGAGCATGTGGCCGGTCCGTTACATAGGCCGAATGCCACTACGTTTGACTCAAAAACCGTCCAAACTGGTGCGGAACGCCGTCTTGTGTCGGTCGCCTTCGCGAATTGGAATTTGTCGTACCCAGCCTGTAGGTCCAGGGTCGGAAACCAGGCCGATCCGTGTATGCTTCTAGAGTGTCATCGGTGCGCGGCTGGGGTGGGCGTCTTTGATGGTCACGTTGTTTAAGCGCCGGGAAATCAAGGCAGAACCTCCGGGATCTGTCCTTGTGGGTTCATCACTACCGCTGCGGGCCGCGGCCTGTGTTTAGGGCCGGATTACCGCTTGGTGAAGCATTTTCTGAAATTTTTTCGTCTTTTTCCTCAAACCCTGCTGCATGTGTCCCTTTCCATGCTCTGGGGTCCCAGGGGGAACCAGGGGAAACCCCAGGTGCAGGGTCTAGCAGGGCGTCGTAGTAGCGTGTCTAGTAGGGCGTCGTAGTCGCGTCGTTACCCCTCCGCCCCTAGCCCGCCGCTAGTGTCTCGCCCAATGCCCAGTGGTCCCCCGAGGGGCCCCGAAGAGAGGGCCACAAGGGCAGGCAGTGTGGTAGGACGTCGTGGCATCGTAAGTTGCACGTACCTACCCCCCGGGGCAAAGCGGGGGCGCTCCTTCGTCGCCTTGCTGTGGCCTCGTGGAGTCCTGTGGTCCCAGGAGAAGAGCCACAGGGGCGGGCCTGTGTTGGGAGGGACGTCATGGCCTCGTAGAGTTGCACTTTCCGCCCCTGGGGCAACAAGAGCGGCCCCTGTTTGCCCCGCCGCGGCCCCGTCATCTCAGGGGAAAAAAAAGGGGAAGCACAGGGGCAGACGGGGCAGCGGACGGTGGGCGTGTGTTGGCGCGGCAGTGTGGGACTCAGCCACATACTTGAGCGCATGTAGGCATCCCATGATGCGGGCGTCAAAGAGGTTGGCCAGAAAAGGGTTCGGTGAAGCTCGAAGGTTGTGATGCAATCGTGGGTCGGTCGCCGGGAGATCCTCATGGAGGCGATCCTTTGCGATCCATTGGGTGGGGGGAACTGTGGAGGGAGAATTAGCCTAACCCTACATATATATATATTATATATATATATATATATATATTATATATATATATATATATATATATATATATATATATCACTCGTGGGAAACCTTTGGAAGGAGAAGCAATTTATTACCGCGGTCTACACCATCACGAGATCTGAAATAGAAACAAAAATTTACACCAGTGCCTCCAGGAACGTGAAAATAGTATGACATGACTGGCATGACATGAAGGGCACAGGGCGGGCGGGAGGGTCCCCGGCAAGTGCCATGTCCTGGCACAGTGCCGTGAATCGATGCCGTTTATACCCGTCGGGGGTCTACAGGGCCTGAACTTTGGCGGAGCCAGGTCGAATCCCCCCGGGCTGAAAGGGGCAGGGCATTTTGCATCCGTCCTCTTCTCGCCCAGAGAACCGTGGGGGATTACTCAGAGGACGCCACTCCTCGACCCCGAAGAGGGAGAATGTGGTGGGAATCGCCATTCGTCAGCCCCCCCCGGCCCTTCCCTACCTACCTACCACCACCAAGCGGGGGAGGACCTTAAACATACCTCAGGTCTCTTGACCGACCTGATCATGCCCGCTGTTCCGGGCGCGGAAGTTTTGTCAAAATCGGCGTGCTGCGTATCCACCCCGCCGGGTACGTTTACACCCCGCACGGCCTACAGGGCCTGACTCGTGCCAGGAGTTTAGGGAGCATCCCCCGGGTAAAATAAGTATGGGATCGTGAGTCGGTCGTGGGCCAGGTACTAATTAATCCCGGCCACCCCGACACGGTGCTGATACTACACGTGTCCCTGGAGGCAGGGTTAATTTTTTTCCCTTTCCCCTTACGACCGAGGTCGTGGGGCCCGGTACTTATCCTCCCCGGCCACCAGGCACGCCAGGAGCCGAGTTAATATTTCTCTTCCTCTTACGACCGACCCGTTATCCTCCCCCCAAATTTTTAGTCCTTTCACGCTCAGGCACTCCATAAGGGAAATTCCCTGTTGCCCTAAACGTAACCTACCTATTCACCGGTCACACGGGAGCCCGCCCAGCCGCGGCCGTCAGCTCGCCGCACTGACCATATGATCCCGGTGTGCGTCAGTCACTCACACCCTTCCATACTCTCTTCGGGGTGGGCCTAATACTCGTCACTGGCCTCACACACCCCCCACGCTTACTAATGCATGTGGCGCTCGCTATCTCCAGAGGTGGGCGATAGCGATACCCCGAGCGACCCCAGCGATACTAAACTGACGATCTGAAACAAAAGTATTACGGCTGCAAAGCGCATAGATTATGGATAATAAAAGAAATAATTAAATTACCATGTTATAATGTCCTACTGTAGTTTTTTTAGGTACATAGTAACGTAAAACTAAACATTTGGTATCGCAGTCCCGCTGCGATTTTATCGCGTTCAGATTTTTTTTTTTTTTTTTTTTTTTTTTTTTTTTTTATCGCAGTATCGTTTTTCGTCTACTAAAAATTTATCACCCGGGATCGGTTTTCGTACTACCCAAAAAAAAAAAAAATTATCGCAGTATCGTTATCGCCCTACCAAAATTTATCACGGTATCGTTATCGCACTACCAACATTTATCGCGCCCACCTCTGGCTATCTCTCCCTTCTGCAGCTAACCACGCCAGCCACTAGTCTGGATCGTTCACTGCGCCAATATGTTAAGCCCCCCGCCGCCCTACCCCCGAAGGGGGGAGGGAAATTGCGTACGCGGGCTCAAAAGGGGGGATTTTAAAGTAGCTCCTGTTTAGCTCCCCCCCAACCCCGCTAAGGTTCTATCCAATCAGTCGCTGGCGTGGCATGACAACTAACCCTGGCACCCCTACCTTCGGGGGCCGGGTAGGGCGCTCTCCCAAGTTCTACAGAAGGTAAGCGGGCAGTGCCCTTTCCGCGTCGGTCGGGATATGGGGGGCTTGG
Organism: Chionoecetes opilio; assembly: GCA_016584305.1. NCBI lineage: Eukaryota > Metazoa > Arthropoda > Malacostraca > Decapoda > Majidae > Chionoecetes > Chionoecetes opilio. The sequence goes on from JACEEZ010002269.1 coordinate 187,337, forward strand.
TTCCCCAGGCTAGCAAAAGCCCCGGGTATGCCGGGGCGACCCTCCCCGTCCCCCCTGAGTCCCTGGCTTGATACAGGTCCCCCAGGGCCTCCTTAATCGCCTGCCCTATCATGCACTTGTCAATCACGTGAATACATCACCATCTGCTGCGTCGCCTTCAGGAA
>JACEEZ010002269.1:200000-210000 GCA_016584305.1 Chionoecetes opilio
GCATTTATTTTTGGGCCGAACCAACCAAACCCCCCGGGGGGGTGGGTTAAAAAACCCCCCGGGCGGGCCCCCGGTACCCATTCATGCTGGGGGGGGGACGGGGGGCTAGATTTTTTAAAAAGGGACCCCCCAAATTATCTTGCTCCGCCCGGAGATCGCCCCCCGGGGGGGCCCCTTCTCGGTTTGCCGAGTTGCTAACCACTACCCCCTACAGAATTTACCACCCCCACACAAACAAACTTTGATGGACAGGGGGTGGAGGTTGGGGGGAATGGGGTCTCTCTCTCACTCTCTCTCTCTTTTCCCCTCTCCCTTCTCTCTCTCTCTCCCCCTTGGGTCTCTTCTCTCTTTTCTCTTTTTTGTTATATAATATATATATATTTTATAAATATATATTATTTATATATTATTATATATTTATATAAAAATTTTAATATTTATATATTTTAAAAATAAAAATAATACTTTTAATCTTTTATTATTCCCATTTATTTTAGTTTTGTCAAATTTTTTTGGGTTTAACTTTTTTGTTTTGCTCTTAAAATTTTAAAGGGAAAATTACTTTTTTAAAAATTGGGAGAAGGGGTGAGAGAGAGAGGGGAAAAAGAGAGAAAAGGGGAGAGAGAAAAAATGGAGGAGAAAAGAAAAAGGAGGGGGGGCCCGCACCCTGACCTATCAAAATTTAAAAACCCTTATCAGGGACTCCCCCTCCTCTCCCCTCTCCCCTCTCTCTTTTCTCCTCTCTCTCTCTCCCCCCTTCTCTTCCCCCTCTCTTTTTCCCTTTTCTCTCTCTCTAATCTTGCGAAATAATATCTATGTATTTACGAATTATAAAATTTCCAATATTACTTTTTGTAAGGGGAATGGGGAAGAGGAGGGGAGAGAGAGGGGAGGGGGAATAGAGGGAGAGGGGGAGGGGAAAGGGGGGTTTTTAGAGAGGGGGAAAAGAGAGGAAAAAAAAGAAGAGGGAGGGGGGGGGCCCAAGGACGGAGGCGTTTAGGGGGAAATTTTACTAACTAGGGTAAATAATTTTGGCCTTTTTTTTCAACCCCTTGGGGATTTTTTTCCCTGGGGAAAAAAAGGGGGCAGGGGTGCCCCGGTCGACTTTGCTGTTTTTTGGGACATGTAGGGGTGGTAGTTTTTTTGATGGTGAAACTTAAAAAAAATAGTAGAAATATATAGTAGTAGTAGTAGTAAAATTAGTAGTAGTAGTAGAAAGTATAGTAGTAGAAAGTAGTATAATAGTGGTAGTGGGAAATAGTAGCAGAAGTATTAGCAGCGCAATAGCAGCAGTTTACACTGTGAGGTGGGGGTTTGATGGGGGGTTACTCAGCTTTTATAACCTCTTTTTCATGAAACAAAATTTTTTCAGTTTTATTCAGGGGAAGTGGGGTGGATGCCCTGCCCCAAATTTCCCAACGCTGAAAAACATTTTTAACCCCCTTCCCCCGGGGCTGTCGGGGGGGGGGGGGGCGGGGGGGGGGGGGGGGGGGGGCTGTGGAGCGTTGGGGGAACTTTTCCTGTGTGTGTGGCTGTGTGTGGTGTGTGGTTAAAGGCCCATTTGGTTACTTTCCTTTTTAACGAAAAAAAGGGCCGCCCAATTTTTTGAACGGCATATTCTAAGTCCCGGCCAAAACCCAAAAAGACGTGTATAATTTGTCATTACTTGGGAAAGTTTTATGTTCAAATTTGCGTTTAATGAAACCAACTTTAATTTTAAAGCTTTTTTGTTAGCAACAAAGCAATACGTAATTGGGTTTTTTAAGATCATTACTAATGTGACCCCAAAAAATTTTTTTTTCCTGCTGGATTTAAAGCTAACTTTTGTGGGGGTTGAGGGAGGGGGGGTTTTGGTGGGGGGGAGGGAAAGGAAAAGGTGGGTTGATGGTAGGGGTGGGGGGAGGGAAAGGGAAAGGAGGGGTGGGGGAAAGGGAAAAGTGGGGGTTTGGGGGAAATGGTGAGGGTGGTGATGAGGAAGGGGGGGGTTTGAAGGTGGTAGGGGAGTGGTGATGGGGGGTGTTTGAGGGGGGGGAGGGGGTGGTGAAAGGGGGGTTGGGGAAAAAGTGGGTGATGGTGGGGGATGGGGGAGGGAGGGGGTGGGGGGGGGAGGGGGTGAGGGAAGTGGGGGGTGATGGTACCGGTGAGGGAGGGAAGGAAGGAAGTGGTGGGGGGAAAGGGTGGGGGTGGGGGAGGGGGATGGTGGGGGGGATGAGGGGGGGAAAAGGAAGGAGGGGTTTGGGGGGAAAGGGAAAGGTTGGTGGGGGGAAAAGGGGTGATGGTGGTGGGTGGTGATTTACCCCTCCCTCTCGACTTTTATTCTGGATCTGTAGTTATTTTTTGATTTTTATCGTTCCCAAATATGCATTACTTTACATTTTCGGAATTTAAATTTTTAAACAGCCTTTATGGGCCTCCAACCCGGGTAAGTTTATCTGTTTAAACGTTGTATAAAGCTCCAGTTTCCCCCTGTACATGCTTAGTCCCGCATTATTTATGGTGTCATCGGGAAAATATCTATTTTTTGATACTAGATTACTAGATAAAACCCCGCAGCCCAGACCTTTGTAAAATATCATAAAAAGAGTTGGCCCCAAAGCCCGGGCCCCTGGGGCCCACCCCCCCCCAAAAATTTCAAACCCAAAATTCAGATGCCTCGCCAAAATTTACTCCCCTTTGCTTGGGGTTTTTAAAAAGCTATAAAGCGACGGGGTTTTTTATTCGCCAACCATGAACACAGCTGCTCCCCCAAACCTTGGGGTTTTTTTAATTTGGTTTAATAGCCCCCCTTATGGGGAAGCGTATCGAAGGCTTTCTGAAAAAAAAAGTTAACTATATCCGGGGGAAAATTCTAGCGTCCGGGTTTGAATAAAGGGTATTAAAAAATCGTTTAAATTTTAAAATTTAAAAAGGGGGACTGTTACAAACCGGAAAACCATGCTGGGGTTTAATGTTAGGCTATTTTCACCCAAGATAAGACACATTCTACCCCGCAATATTTTTGGGGAATATTTTTTAACCATCTTTAAAAAGGTTAAACCTAATGGGCGTCATTATTTCTTGGTTTCTTATTCCCGGGCCTTTGGGAATATGGTTTTTGTAACGTTAGCTAACTTCCAATTTTTGGGAAACCCTTTTTTGTAAAAAAAATTTTGGCGTTTAATGAAAATAGTTTTAAAATGGGAGCAAAAAGTTGACTATGAAAATTCCCCAAAAAATTTTTTAAATTTAGGAGAGTTTCTTTTCCACCCCCTCGGTTTTTTGATGGACCCTTTTCTCCCCAAACTTTGATATTTCGTCTACGTTATCTTCCGTTTAAAATCTTTTTTTTTCCACAAAACTATTTATTGCAAACCCCCTATGTAGGGTAGTACCGAAACAATCCCCCCAATCAAAGTATTCAGTTTTATAGTCAAATTTTTTTATTTATGGTAAAAATGCAGAAAGGGGAAGCCACCCCCCCCGCCTCCCCTTCATTTTTAGGGGGGAATTTAATTGGGCATTCCCTTTTTATCACCTACCAATAAACAATACTTCACTACTTAACCGGGCGTGCCCACTAGACAGAACAATCTTCACTACAGAGGGTGACAAAATAAAAAATCCCTCTGTAGTGAAGATTGCTCTGTCCAGTGGTCACGCCACTGTTAAGTAGTGAAGATATTGTGATTGGTAGTAATGATACGAGGAATGCACCAATCAGCTGCCCCGTAGAATATAAGGGGAGGCAGGGGGCGTGGCTTCCTTACTGCATTTTGACCATAATAAAAAAAATAGACTATAGTATTGTTTGCTGAATATAAATCACTACATTGCTAACAACCACAGTCTCATTCCTGGGGAAGAGGAGGAGGAGGAGGAGGAGGAGGAGGAGGAGGAGGAGGCGGAGGAGGAGGCTTACATAGGATTACATAGGAATAACAGACACCAGGAGACCTATTGGTCCATAACGAGGGTATCTGCTGCACTACCTACATACTACGAACTATCAACTACTTGTAAGAAAACAGTTGGAAAATGATACCATGTCCCTAAAGAGGATAGGAACATGGAAGTATCATAGTGCAGAATGATAGGATATGAAAAATACTAACTACAACTACCACTACCACTACAACTAATCGATACGGGGGACTAGATATGAATTTGCACGATCAATACCCATTTACTTTACAGTGCGCGTCAAGTCTGTTTTTAAATGTAGTTATTGTGCTGGCTCCGACAACATTTGCTGGTAACTTGTTCCATCGATCAACGACTCTAACATTGAAATCATTTTTACGGAGATCGGTGATGCAAACGTTGACCGTTTAGTTTCAAACCATTATTTCTTGTTGTCACTTGAGTTGAAAGCTCGAATGGGTTCTCTTGATTAATGACATCAAATCCTTTAGGATTTTAAAGGTTTCTATCAAGTCCCACGGATTCTTCGACCCTTTTAAGGAAAAACATTTTAAGTTCCGCAGTCTCTCTCATAAGATGAATTTCGCAGAGATGGAAATTTGTTTGGTTGCTCTTCTTTGCATGTTTCCCAATTTGGCTTGATCTTTTACGAAACAGGGCGACCAGAATGAACGGCATATTCCAAGTGCGGCCTAACCAAGGACGTGTATAATTGTGTCATTACTTTCGGAGTTTTTTATGTTCAAAGTTGCGTTTAATAAAAGCCCAACATCATATTTGCCTTTTTACTGGCAGCTAGGCAATGCGGACTGGTTTTCAGATCATTACTGATGAGGGACACCTAAATCCTTTTTCCCTGCTGTACTTCAGTTAACGATTTATTTTACATTTGATAGTTATATTTGAGGTTATCGTTGCCTATATGCTTTTACTTTACATTTATCGGAATGAATTTTAATAGCCATTTATCACTCCAATCTGATAGTTTGTCGAGATCACTTTATAGGGAGTTCGCAGTTTTTTCTCTAGTAATGCTTTACCGCCTAATTTGGTTCATCTGCAAATTTCGATATTTTGATACAAGTCCGCAGTCCAGATCGTTGATATATATCGGGAAAAAGAGTAGGACCAAGAACCGAGCCCTGAGGCACCCCACTAGTAACATCTAACCAATCAGATGCCTCGCCATTTTACTACCCGTTTTTTAAGTTTTGGGAAAGCCAATCGCCAATCCTATGAACATAATTGCTCTCCTAAGCCATGTGCCCTTAGCTTGGTCAACAGTCGCTTATGGGGAACTGTATCGAAGGGTTTCTGAAAATCAAGGTATATTACATCCGAGGGAATTTTAGCGTCCCAGTTTGAATAAATGACATTAAAAAAATCGAGTAGGTTTGTTAAGCAGGATTTTTTATTTCGAAATCCATGCTGGGAGTTTAGTATTGAGTTATTTTCATCGAGAAAAGACACTATTTTATCCCGCAATATTTTCTCAAATAGTTTAACAATCACAGAAGTTAGACTAATTGGGCGATAATTACTTGCGAGGCTCTTACTCCCTTTCTTGAATATCGGTGTCGCATTAGCCAATTTCCACATACTAGGAACATTTTTGTCCATTAGCGATGTATTGAAAATAATCTTTAATGGGGAGCAAAAAGTGGACTGTTACATTCGCGAAGTAATCGCGGCGAGATTCGTCCACCCCCACGGATTTTGCTGGGTCGAGTTTCGCAAATACTTTGATATTTGTCTACTGTTATCTCTCCTATTTCCAATCTATCATTTTCGAGTCCCGCAAAACATGGTTACTGGTTCTGGTAATGGAGCTTCGTCTTCTTTAATAAATACCGCATTAAAGTAATCATTGAGTACGCATGCCATGCTCTTATTATCATTACCAAGATGTTATTCTTATCTTTCAGTGGCCCCAAAACTTGTTTTTTACGGTTTTCTTACTTCGAACGTATTGAAAGAACCTTTTTGGGTTTGATTTGGATTCCTTTGCAATTTTTTCTTCATACTCGCGCTTTTTAGTCTATATTAATCCTTTGCAACGACGTTTACGTCATTGTATTCTCTAGAATCGCAGTCCGCATTTGATCGCTTGAAAAATTTATACCTCGTCGCTTACTGCCAAGATTTGTTGAATATCATTAGTCATCCAACTGGGTTTGTTTATGTTATTTTAGACGTTTCCTTATCATGGGAACATGTTTTTCCACCACCGATTGGAGTTTATTTGTGAAAATTACACATGTTTTCGGCGTTATTACCGTTTTGTAGGTCAAACCAACAACTTCGCTTAGTACCCTGCTGATCTTCGTGAAATCTGCTTTATTATAATTGGGAACTAATAACCGATTTTCTGTGATGTCTACATTGCAATTTATGCCGCATCTGATTAACCTGTGATCACTGTTTGCCAAATGTTCACCTATATCGCAGTAATCAATCAGATCAATGTCGGTAGTGAAAACTAAATCTAGGATACTATTATCCCTTGTAGGGCTCACGACCACCTGATTAAATATACTTCGTTCACCATATCAAAACAATCGCATACCTTCTCTATCAGCAGAATTTATTTCCCGTTTATACAGGTAGGTTAAAATCTCCACATATAATTGTGTCGTTATCATTGTTCACAAACGACTTTATTTTCGTCATAGAGGAGGCCATCGACTTCCGCATTAGATTGGGAGGACGATATATTGTCCAATAGTTAGCAAAATTTACCGTTTAGCTTAATCTTTGCGTTTGACTGAGTCATAGTGATCTTTATTTACTTTATCGATTTCGATTGCTTGCAAATTATCTTTAATGTAAAGAATGACACCTCCACCTGCTTTATGCGTACGACAATTTAGGAATGTCTTATAGCCTGGAATGGCTATTTCAGCTAATAAATGTTTATCTTTTGTGTTGATCCAACTCTCAGTGATACTAACGATATCTGGCGTTTCGGCAACAACGTATGCTATTAGTTCGTTACGCTTTAAAATAATGCTTCTGAGGAGGAGGAGGAGGAGGAGGAGGAGGAGGAGGAGGAGGAGGAGGAGGAGGAGGAGGAGGAGGTAAAGGAAGAAAAGAAAGAAGTAAAAAAGAAGAAAAAGAAGAAGAAGAAGAAGAAAAAGAAGAAGAAGAAGCAAGTGACGTCAGTGGTGGTGGTGATTGGATTTTGTTCGAGTGTAGGTCTTCTGTGGTGACCCAACCTTCACCCTCACCACACCACCACCACTACTACCACACCATACCACACCACACCACTACTACCACACCATACCACTACTACCACACCATACCACTACTACCACCACCACAACTACCACCACACCACACCACTACTACCACACCACCACTACTACTACCACCACACACCACCACCTTTACCCTCACCACACCATACCACATCACCACCACCTTCACCCTTACCACACCACACCACACCACTACTACCACATCACACCACCACTATCACCACTACCACACCTCACCACACCACACCACACCACCACCACACCACCACTATCATCACACCACTACTACTACCATCACCAACACCTCCACCATACTATAAACATTAATCTTGCACACACACACATACACACACACACACACACACACACACACACACACACAACACACACACACACACACACACATACACACACACACACAAACACACATACACAGGAAAAAAACTATATAAAACAGGTAGAAAGGACCACTCGAGTATATATGGCCTCTATACCACAACTACATAAGTACAACTAGATAAATACAACATATAGGTAAATACACGTTAAAAGAATCTAGTTATTTAGTTATTAATTATGTTAAACTCTTAGGTACGTTCTTTCCTAGCCCTAGAGTGGCCACAAGCTAGCAGAGACGACCCTAGGTATCTAAGCTTGCCATCTATGCCCTGCCTGTCTTATCACTATAGGACTAACTAGAACTCCTATAACCACATAACTACTAAACTATAAGGCGTCCCAGTACTAACGATCGGGCGGAATACCTACAAGTTACAAGCTCATCACAGCAACACTTACAGGCTCCAGGAAGGCACTCAACGCTACACGTGAGGATGGCAAAAGAAAATAGATCGATATTCAACAGCTTCACATGAGCATAAGAGTATAAACACATGTGATTGTCTTCTTCTTCGATTCATTGAAAAAAAAAACATAGGAGGGATGTATAGAGTAAAATAGACAGTTTACGCTTAATGGTTGAATGGGACTGTGGTTATTAGCAATGTAGTGACTCAATAGTAAAAAAACAATGCTAATAACGAAACTGCAATACCATCCACACACACACACACACACACACACACACACACACACACACACACACACAGTCAATACCAACCTCCTTGAACCCCACTACCCATATATAGCATTAGGTCATCGAGGTCACCACACACACACACACACAACACACACACACACACACACACACACACACAAACATTATACCTTAAATATAAATTCCACAATATTCACTTCTCGTCCAAAGTCACTGTACGTGTTTACAATTACAATGAAAATAAGTTAGTTATCATTATCAACATTATCATTGCATTATATATCAGACGTGTTCCTGTGTTAGACAAGTGATCCCATTAACCATGTAACCAAAGTATTCATTTTGACCCACATGAAATAAAAGATAAAGAAGAGAAAATAAATAAAGAGGAAAAAGAAGAAGAAGAAGAAGAAGAAGAAGAAGAAGAAGAAGAAGAAGAAGAAGAAGAAGAAGCATAAATAAAATAAGAAGGATGAGAATATTGCAGCAAGGAAACATTACTATAATATTTGGCTTCAGATTCAAAAGAAAGACAAGAATGGTAACTAAGCCTTTTTCTTGCCCATGGTCAATCCCCTATGATGTAAAATAATAAAAATAATAATAAAATAATAATAAAAAGCTACAGCGAATCCTTAACCCCTTGAGACCCAGAGCGTAATTTTCATTGTAATTTGACTACCATTAGACAGTTTTTTAGTGATTATAAGCAATATTTTATAGCTATGACCTGTTTAGTATCCTTGTCGACTAACTAATTTGGTATATTCAGTTACCTTTCGTAATTTTATGGCTCGACAACATACAATTTTTTATAGCTAAGGAAAGATCTGGGCGTGAACAGGTAGTCAGGTAGTAGGAGTCAAGGTGGAAAGGGGTGTCCGTATCGTGAACACATGAATTCGTGACATCAAAACACTCATGTCACTTTGAGTTTGCACATTGACACGCTTGTCTGCTACGGTGTTAGAGCAGGTGTGTGTGTGTGTGTGTGTGTGTGTGTGTGTGTGTGTGTGTGTGTGTGTGTGTGTGTGTGTGTGTGTGTGTGTGTGTGTGTGTGTGTGTGTGTGTAAGGGAGGTAGGGTGCATACAGGGCGACAATACAAGGCAAGAGGTGTATTTATTTGTCAAGAGGCACTAACACAGGTATAGACACAACATCGCCTCGCCTCCCTCAACACGGCGAGGGGAAGGACGGAGCAGTCGGGCCGGGAGGAACCGAGGCACGCCCACCCAGGCAACACTCTACCTAAGTTTACAAGTTTACAAGTTTATTGATAGAAGGGAGGGGATTACAAAGAGCGGTGGGGCAAGTATACAAAAGATACAAAAAAACAGAAATACAGACCCACCTACCACACTATTACTATAGATAAACCTGTACATAGACCTGAGATTCATATTAGTACTCAGGTTTATTGATGTATTTCGTTGTGTTTTGTTTATGTTATTTATTCCTCCTGGTGGAATAGAATGAAAACATTAACTATTAACACTACAATGAAATGAAAACACTAATTATTATCATTACTATTATTATTACACGACAGTTTGATACTTTGCAAGCAACAAATATATCACAATTATTGTATACTAGCCGAAGCCGCCCTCCGGGCGGACTTTTTGGCTAGCTCCTGCGGAGGGCTATTGCTATAATATATATGTATAACACAGACTCTCCAGATAGCCCCTTCTAACTTTCCTGAAATCATGGATGTAGAAATGTATGTATTAACGCCAACCCATTCACATCACCCCCAACCCATTCACTCACCCATTACCC
>JACEEZ010002269.1:215000-220000 GCA_016584305.1 Chionoecetes opilio
TAGGCAGTGGTGATCCAGGGATCGGATGGTAGTCTCTGGAGGTTCCCTTGAGGGGTGTGATGGTTGGTCCTCGCCCGTGGTGGCGCAGGCAGGATTTTTATACTGACGCCTGTGATTAGAGGCTCATGCCGCCCCCCTGTGTCCTCCGATGCACTCGCAATCGAAGGTAGAGTTGATGGTCAGGGCATGTGGGTGTTCTTAGGCCACTCGACGGTGCAGATAGGTTTTGGTTTTCTTCGGGGATCGAACTCGGATCACCGAGAACGCCAGTCGGAGACGCTAACCACTCCGTTATCGCCTCCCCAAATGCTGTGCAGCACTGTGCTGCCAGGGTGCAGCAGCGCTGTGTTCCATGAGGTGCTGTCACTGTGCCACCATCTACAGGTGAGTGGTGCAGCGGTGCCATGGCTGTCAAGGCCGCTGTACTGCAGCCGTGCTGTCCTTGAAGTATGTGTATTCTCCCATGGCCTTGCCCACGCGAGCTGGACTCGCGATCGACAGTTTTACTCTCCCGGAGAGCTTGGAGCTCGTAGTGACCGATCTTTGGGTAATGTTGGAACATCACACACACACACCACACACCCCCATCCCCTTGAGCTCAAGGGGGACAGTAACCGCTCGAAATTGTCAGTGAAAATCCCCGGGATCGAGCAGGGTCGGGAATCGAATGCCCGACCTCAGACTGACCTGTGGCGCTCTTATTATGACCGACCTCAGACTGACCTGTGGCGCTCTTATTATGCCCGACCTCAGACTGACCTGTGGCGCTCTTATTATGCCCGACCTCAGACTGACCTGTGGCGCTCTTATTATGCCCGACCTCAGACTGACCTGTGGCGCTCTTATTATGCCCGACCTCAGACTGACCTGTGGCGCTCTTATTATGCCGACCTCAGACTGACCTGTGGCGCTCTTATTATGCCCGACCTCAGACTGACCTGTGGCGCTCTTATTATGCCCGACCTCAGACTGACCTGTGGCGCTCTTATTATAACCGACCTCAGACTGACCTGTGGCGCTCTTATTATGCCCGACCTCAGACTGACCTGTGGCGCTCTTATTATGCCCGACCTCAGACTGACCTGTGGCGCTCTTATTATGCCCGACCTCAGACTGACCTGTGGCGCTCTTATTATGCCCGACTTTAGACTGACCTGTGGCGCTCTTATTATAACCGACCTCAGACTGACCTGTGGCGCTCTTATTATACCGACCTTAGACTGACCTGTGGCGCTCTTATTATAACCGACCTCAGACTGACCTGTGGCGCTCTTATTATGCCCGACCTCAGACTGACCTGTGGCGCTCTTATTATACCGACCTCAGACTGACCTGTGGCGCTCTTATTATAACCCGACCTCAGACTGACCTGTGGCGCTCTTATTATGCCCGACCTCAGACTGACCTGTGGCGCTCTTATTATGCCCGACCTCAGACTGACCTGTGGCGCTCTTATTATGCCCGACTTCAGACTGACCTGTGGCGCTCTTATTATGCCCGACCTCAGACTGACCTGTGGCGCTCTTATTATGCCGACTCAGACTGACCTGTGGCGCTCTTATTATGCCCGACCTCAGACTGACCTGTGGCGCTCTTATTATGCCCGACCTCAGACTGACCTGTGGCGCTCTTATTATGCCCGACCTCAGACTGACCTGTGGCGCTCTTATTATGCCCGACTTCAGACTGACCTGTGGCGCTCTTATTATGCCCGACCTCAGACTGACCTGTGGCGCTCTTATTATGCCGACCTCAGACTGACCTGTGGCGCCTTATTATAACCGACCTCAGACTGACCTGTGGCGCTCTTATTATACCGACCTCAGACTGACCTGTGGCGCTCTTATTATAGCCGACCTCAGACTGACTGTGGCGCTCTTATTATACCGACCTCAGACTGACCTGTGGCGCTCTTATTATGCCCGACCTCAGACTGACCTGTGGCGCTCTTATTATGCCCGACCTCAGACTGACCTGTGGCGCTCTTATTATGCCCGACTCAGACTGACCTGTGGCGCTCTTATTATGCCCGACCTCAGACTGACCTGTGGCGCTCTTATTATGCCCGACTCAGACTGACCTGTGGCGCTCTTATTATGCCCGACCTCAGACTGACCTGTGGCGCTCTTATTATGCCCGACCTCAGACTGACCTGTGGCGCTCTTATTATGCCCGACCTCAGACTGACCTGTGGCGCTCTTATTATGCCCGACCTCAGACTGACCTGTGGCGCTCTTATTATAACCGACCTCAGACTGACCTGTGGCGCTCTTATTATGCCCGACATCAGACTGACCTGTGGCGCTCTTATTATACCGACCTCAGACTGACCTGTGGCGCTTATTATAACCGACCTCAGACTGACCTGTGGCGCTCTTATTATACCGACCTCAGACTGACCTGTGGCGCTCTTATTATGCCCGACCTCAGACTGACCTGTGGCGCTCTTATTATGCCCGACCTCAGACTGACCTGTGGCGCTCTTATTGCACTGACCGACGACTGTGGCGTTATTATGCGACTCAGACTGCTGTGGCGCTTTTTATGCACGACTCAGATACTGTGGCGCTTTTATGCCGACCAGATGACTTGGCGCCATTAGCCCGACTCAGAAGACGTGCGCTCTATTATGCCCATCAGACTGACTGTGGCGTATATATATGCCACTCAGATGACTGTGGCGTACTTATTATGCCTACTCAGATGACTGTGGGCTCTATATATGCCGACCTCAGACTGATGTGGCGCTTATTATAGCCCGACTCAGAGATGTGGCGTATATATATGCCCGACTCAGACTAGACTGTGGCGTCTATTCACTTAACCGCAGTGATGTGTGTGTAGACAATAATATAACGATTTATCGAGATATTGAGCATTAGTGAAATTACATAGCTAGATGGAAGAATATATATATATATATATATATATATATATATTATATATATATATATATATACGGATAGAGATGTATTAATCAGGTGAGTATCATCAATATGATACAGTATCATTATATTAATATCCATATATATCATATAAAATATATATATATAATCGTAGTGATTATATATATAATCTAATATATTCATATAACTATTATTTATATATATATATCGGGAGGGGTACAGACTAGAGGACGGGGGGTTCTGAAGAACCGATTCGATCCAGTGAGACATAATCATAAAAATTCCACCGTCGAGTGGTCTAAGACACCAATCCAGCCATAAATCTCTATCTTCGATTGCGAGTACATCGGAGGACACAGGGAGGCGGCATGAGCCCTTAATCACAGCGTCACTATAAAAATCCATGCCTGCGCCACCATGGGCGAGGGCCAACCATCACAGCCCTCAAGTGAGCCTCCAGGGCCTACCATCCCATATATATATATATATATATATATATATATATATATATATATATATATATATATATATATATATATATATATATAATTTTACATCTGGCCTATAGCGCCTGTAGGCAGTGACCTCCAGGGGTGGGATGCTAGGCCCTGGAGGCTCACTTGAGGGTTGTGATGGTTGGCCCTCGCCCATGGTGGCGCAGGCATGGATTTTTATAGTGACGCCTGTGATTAGAGGCTCATGCCGCCCCCCTGTGTCCTCCGATGCACTAGCAATCGCAGATAGAGAGTTAATGGACAGGGCATGTGGGTGTTCTTAGACCACTCGACGGTGCAGAAATATTTTAAGTGGATTTATTTTATAAGTAAATATATATATATATATATATATATATATATATATATATATATAATCCTCTTCGAAAAAAATAAGACGTAGGAAGGTGGAAAAATAGAAACAGGAAGAGAGTTCCAGAGTTTACCAGTGAAAGGGATGAAAGAGTAAAGATACTGATTAACTCTTGCATTAGGAAGATGGACAGAATAGGGATGAAAATGAGTAGAAAGTCTTGTGCAGCGAGGCCGCGGGAGGGGGGAGGCATGCAGTTAGCAAGTTCAGAAGAGCAGTGAGCATGAAAATAACGGCAGAAGATAGCGAGAAAAACAACATTGCGGCGGTGATTTAAAGATTGAAGACAGTCAGTCAGAGGAAGAGAGTTGATGAGACGAAAAGCTGTTGATTCTACCCTATTTAGGAGAGCTGTATGAGTGGATCCTCCTCAAACAAGAGAATGGGGGAGGCGGTGGCCGAATGGTTAGCGTCTTGGAGGGATGAGCTCGATGTCCCAAAAAGAGTTCGAATCCTGTCGGGGGCAATTCTTTCGACCTTATTTAACGCGGTCGACAAGAGCCTGCCTGGTAGGTGAGCACAAGGTCCCGAGTTCAAGTCCCACCAAGGAGCAACTGTCAAATCCATCGTCGAGTGGCCGAAGACACCCGCATGCAGCAAACTGTCGCTGTTCTTTCAACTGCGACTACAAGTGCGGCGAAGGAATACCAGGTGGCTGCATGAGCCTGACTGAGGATCCGAACATCACAAAAAACAGGATCTTCACCTATAGACCACGGGTGTCACTATAAAAATCCAGCCTGCGCCACCATGGGCGAGGGCCAACCATCACAGCCCTCCAGCAAGTGCAGGGCCCACCACCTGAGCCTCAAGGAAAAAATAGCCTACAGGCGCTATATATAGGCTCAAACGTAATTTTTTTTTTTTTTATAAAAACATGGTAGACATACTCCATACAGGACAGATAATAAGGCCCCTGTACAGAGCAAAAAACTGGGAGGGAGAAAAAAAGATCTTCATTTTTGTGTCATAGCGCAGTCAAATAGTTATAATGTCGCAAACCTGTTATATATATATATATATATATATATATATATAGAGAGGAGAGAGAGAGAGAGAGAGAGAGAGAGAGAGAGATTTTATTTTTTTTTTTTTTTTTTTTTTTTTTTTTTTTACGTTGGAGCCTATAGCGCCTGTAGGCTACTATTTTTTCCTTGAGACGGCAGGGTTGGGTAGGTGGAGGGGGTCGTGGGCGGCAGGGTTGGGCAGATGGAGGGGGTCGTGGGC
>JACEEZ010002269.1:225000-350000 GCA_016584305.1 Chionoecetes opilio
CTGAGGTGGTGATGGTAGAATTACAGTATTACTTGAAAATAAAGTCGGTACCGCTTGATTTCAGTCTTTTCATTTAATGTCAGCTGGGAAAAGTTGATGTTTTGAAAATACTTCACTGCATTTTCCATCAATCAATCATTGGGGGCATACGCCGGGGGGCGCGTCGCCTCACTCACCCTACGACGCCACTCCCGGGGGTCACCACGCGCGAGTTCCCATGCAGGCTCCTTTCCCATACCAAGCAGCTCTCGACAAGAAACATCAACTTGCCCCAGCCACGAGCCTTGTGGGCGCCCCCTTGGCCTCCTCCACGCCGGATTGTCTCTTACAGATACAACCCGATGAGAAGGATCGGTTTCAGGGTAGCGTGCCACATGCCCATATAGCCGAAGTTGGCGCTGACGGACTATGCAGGTAATAGGCCTCGATTCAGTCTCACGGTGCAATCGCTGATTTGACACGTAATCATCCCAGCGATACCCCATGATTCTGCGAAGACACTTATTACTAAAGGCATTGATTCGTCTCTTCAAGTCACTATTTAGTGTCCATGTCTCACAACCATAGAGTAAGACAGGGATCACAAGCGATTTGAAGATCCGGATCTTTGTCCTCCTGCACAGGTACCGACAACGCC
The DNA here is from genome assembly GCA_016584305.1 of Chionoecetes opilio. Lineage (NCBI taxonomy): Eukaryota > Metazoa > Arthropoda > Malacostraca > Decapoda > Majidae > Chionoecetes > Chionoecetes opilio. Next base: position 225,638 of record JACEEZ010002269.1, read on the forward strand.
AAATACTCCCGCTGAGCGAGTCCATAACACCGTGGGCTATGCCAATCCACCGTAAGACTTCTTGACGTGACCCGCCGTCATTATGGACTGCGCTACCAAGGTATGTAAAACTTTCCAAGATCTCAATGTCCTCGCCATACGCATGAACAGACTGTACTGCTTCATCTAGTAAGTCTCCAAACACCTGGACCTTGGTTTTGAGCCAGGAGACCTCAAGTCCCAAAGGCTTTGCCTCCTCGTGCAGCGTCTCGAGAGCCATCACCAGGACCTCCAGCGACTCAGCAAAGATTACTGCATCATCGGCAAAAACAAGATCAGTGATCTTGGTGTTGCCGAGGGATGCTCCACAATCACTTTGATCTACAACCTTGTCCAATACCCAGTCCATACAAGCGTTAAAAAGTAATGGGGCAAGGACGCACCCTTGCCTCACTCCTGTATTCACAGGAAAGAAGCCGGATACACCTGCCCCACACTTCACAGCACTCCCAGTCCCAGAATACAGACCAGTTATCAAACCAATAGTCCCTGCAGGAATCCCTCGAGGTCGCAGAAGATCCCAGAGTGACTCACGATGCACTGAGTCAAACGCCTTCTTGAGATCAACATAGGCTGCAAGCATCCCCTGTCGAAACTCACGTCGGCGTTCCACCAGGACACGAAGCGCTAGGATACGGTCCGTTGTTGACTTACCAGGCGTGAACCCAGACTGCTGAGGTCTCTGATGCTTCACCAGATGGCTGCGAATCCGTGTCAGCAATAGATGGGCAAGCACCTTGCCTGGTATGCTGAGCAGTGTAATACCGCGGTAATTGTTGCAGTCCTGACGGTCCCCTTTCCCTTTCCAGATAGGGACGACCAGCCCCCTTTTCCAGTCAGGAGGAATGGTACCTGATTGCCATACGGCAGTCAGGACAGCATGCAACCCGTGGATCATGGCCTCACCCCCAGCTTTGAGGAGCTCCGCACTGATATTACAAACACCAGCTGCCTTTCCACCCCTCAACTTTGCTACAGCCTCTCTGACTTCGTCAAGAGAGGGTGCGCTTTCGTCAATGGGAGGATCGGCGTCCACTGCCTGTAACCCAGTGGTGTGAAGCTGCTCAGTTGGAGGGTCCACCGTGAACAACTGCCCAAAGTACTCAGCCCAACGAGCCATCTGCCCATCCATGTCCGACACGAGGCGCCCATCTGCTGTTCGAATAGCACTCGCCCGAGAAGGAGACTTGGAACGGAGCTTCTTCAGGGCTCGGTAGGCGGGTCGGAGGTCATTAGCGTTCAAATGACCCTCGACATCCTCAGCGAGACTCCTGACATACCTCTCCTTGTCTCTCCCCAGGAGGGTTCTAGTCCGGCGTGACAGAGCCCTGTGCTGGTCCCGGTTCCCAGCCAGCCTGGCAGTGCGACTCTCCTCGATTTTCTCCAGCGTCTCCGTCGAGACAAAACCACGCCTTGACCTCGGGCACTCCCCAATACACTCCTTGGCAGCCTGTAGAGTTTCACGTTTGAAGGTATCCCACAGTTCTACAGGGTCCCCGAGAGCACCGAGCACATCAAATCGATTCGAGACTGCCACCGCATACTCATGAGCACATGTCAAGTCCTTCAGTTTCTCAAGATGAAACACAGTATGGTTACCTCTTGAGATTCTTCTGGACTTGACATGAAGCTTAAGTGTAGCAACAACAAGTCTGTGATCTGTTCCAAAGAACTCAGCACTCCGGTAAACCCTGCAGTTCTGGAGGATCCTCCAACGAGTGCTAACGAGGATGTGGTCGATCTCCTTGGCTACCCCTCCGGCATTACTATACCATGTCCAGCGGTGCAGCTCTGGTCTCTGATACCAAGAACCTGCAATTCTCAACCTTCTGGACCTTGCAAAGTTCAGAAGCAGAAAACTGTTGGTGTTTCTGGTACCGGAACCATGGGGACCAACACACAACTCGTAGCCATCTCTCACAGTGCCAGTAGTAGCATTGAAGTCGCCCAAGACAATGAGTGTGTCCCGAGGAGGACACTGGTCTAATACAGAGTCCAGTTTGGCGTAGAACATCTCCTTCTGTTCAGTTTTACGCATCTCGGTAGGAGCGTACACTGCAACAAGAGACATGAAACCGAGAGTGTGTTTCATCCTCACCCGCATTATACGCTCATCAACCGGAGTAACCTCAACAGCTGACGGCTGCAGTTTGCTGGAGATGCCTATAGCTACTCCCCGTACACGGTGACCATTGCTCATGCCGGACCAGTAGTAGGTGTAACCTCCACTGCTAGTCTCACCACTGCCAGGCCTCCTCGTCTCAGAGAGTCCCACTATATCCACCCTCAGCCTACTGAGCTCGCCCGATAGGAGAGGTAGTCGATGATCGTCTGAGAGGCTCAGAACGTTCCACGAGCCCACACGAAGAACCCTCCGCAGGTTGATCCCAGGAGTGATTCGACGGGCAGGCGCCGCCTCTGCACCGCCCCGGCCACCCCCATAAGAAAAAGTTGGGCTAGGGGGCCCTACCACTTGATTTAGAGTGCGGGATTCCCGAGGGCTTTGCCCCGCACTCGTCATAGGCAGACCCCTCCCCTGCGTCGGCATTGGAGGTGTCTGCATGGTCGGGCCCCCCGGCAAAACCGGGTCGGGGGCGCGATTACCGCGCCCCCGGCCTCTACCTCTTAACATGTTTGTGGCTAGTTTAGTTTTTACAGGGAGGGGTTGCAAACCCCCCCCCCCCCAACCAATCTATGTCAGGGATTGGCCTTACTGATCACCGTGGCCAGGGACGCAGAACCCCCTGTAGGGATTACCCCAGGCTGCCCACTATTTCACCCATAGCTGGGGCTGGATGGCCATTGACTCAATAGTTCATCTGCCCTTAAAAATTTTCCAACGTCAGAGGGTAATTAAAGAAAGCATGATTTAACCACACCGTCTACACGCACTGTAAACACGAGAGGGACGAGACTTAGCTGCCTCGGCTGCAGCTCATTGTTTTCACAAGTGGCACGGCGGCGGCGGCGCAGACATGAATCGTACAGCAAATATGAAAGTAGCTTAAATTTTGGTGTTTTTAATGAAAATTCACTTAGTAACGTATTGAAAATTGTTAAGCCCCACTCTGGGGGAGAGGGGGCTCAACGGGGGGTGAAGCTCCTGTTCAGCGGACCCCCCACCCACTACGGTTCTATCCGATCGGTCGCTGACGTGGCATGACATCTAATCCCCGGCACCCCTACCTGTAGGGTGCCAGTTTGGGCATATCTCCATGTACTTATGTACTTAGGTTAAACGGGGCAGTGCCCTTGGCGTCGGAGATACGGGGAGCTTGCCTCCCCAGGCTGGTAAAAGCCCCGGCATTGCCGGGGGGGTGACCCTCCCTGTCCCCCCCGAGGACCCTGGCTTGCTACAGTTCCCCCGGGGCATCCTTAATCGCCCGCCCTGTCATGTACTGTATAATTAATACATCACCATCTGCTGCGTAGTCTCCTGGTGGACCTGTGGTGCTCAAGGGGTCCTAAAGCCCTGCTGCGTGTGTCTCGTAATGCCCCGGGGTCCCTGGGGGAACCCAGGAGAAGCCACAGGGGCAGGTGCTCTTGCAAGACGTCGCAGCACCGTAGTTGCACCTCGCCCCTAGCCCCGCCGCGTGTCTCGCGCAATGCCCCGTGGTCCCCGGAGGGCCCTGAAGGGATGCCACAGGGGAGAAGCCACAGGGGCGGGTGTGTTGCAGGGACGTCGTGACACCGTAGAGTTGCACCCCCGCCCCGTGGGAGAATGCGGGGCGAACCTCCGTCGCCCCGCCGCGGCCCCGGGATCCCTGGGGGGCCCTGAAGAGAAGCCACAGGGGGCGGGTGTGTTGCAGGGACGTCGTGACACCGTAGAGTTGCACACCGCCCCGTGGGGGCAATGCGGGGCGATCCTCATAGCCCCGCTGCGGCCCCGGGATTTCAGGGGGCCCAGAAGAGAAGCCCCAGGGGCGGGTTGTGTTGCAGGACGTCGTGGCACCGTATAGTTGCACTTACCCGCCCCGTGGGGCAAAGCAGGGCGATCCTCATAGCCCCGCTGCGGCCCCGGGATCTCAGGGGGGCCCAGGCGGAACCACAGGGGCAGGTGCTCTTGCAGGACGTCAGGGCACCGTAGAGTTGAGTAGCACCTGCCCCGGGGGACAAAGCGGAGCGGTGGGCGTTGGGGCGTTGATTAAGGGCGTGGCGTGTGTGGAGCGGCAGAGTGGAACTCAGCCACATACCCGAGCACGCGCGCCGCCGTCGGTATAACTCGCTCACTGCCCTAAGACAAGACACTAGTCTCATGGTTACGTATCACCGCGCGCCGCGAGACACGCCCGCCCACACCGGAGTATAGAGAGATTCTGATTATCTCTCCTCTGTTCAGGGAGGCAGCGAGGCGTGTGTTGGTCGGTACAGGTCAAAGGTTATATCAGTGTGACAGTTAATCAGTGAGGTGTGAGGTGATGGTGTGGGGTGATCCCCGGCCGCTGGCAATTCTGCTGGGTCAGCATTCTTCTTATTCCTTCTCCTCGCCTTCTCTCTCTCTCACTCCTTCTTCCTACTCCTCCTCACTCCTTCCTCCTACTCCTCTTCACTCCTTCCTCCTACTCCTCCTCACTCCTTCCTCCTCGTGGACGCTCATCTGCTGAATAGCTAGTGTCAGCGATTCTGGAGGTGGGCTCCTTGCTCACCCCTCGCGGGCTGATAAGGATAAGTTGTGTCAGCAAAACATTGTCGCCTCTCTCTCTACCACTACCGTTATCAGAGATTCTCTCTCTTCCCTTATTCTCTTCTTCTCTTCCCTTATTTATCCTCCTCTCCTTTCTTATTCCTGTTTCCTCTGTCTCCCGAGCCCTCACAAAAATAATTAAATAACATATAATGACTGTGTCTGTTCTGCTGTGTCTCTAAAGGAATCATACACTTGGCAGTGAGTACGTCTGAGGGTGCTGCAGCTCTGCAGCCCTATGCCACGAGCCGCCACTGGTAACTAAGAGTAAAATATGAAAATGGAGAACAAAAGGTTAAGAAATAAGTGGAAACTATGAGTTTAATGGAAGATGTGAGAGGACAAAGAGAAGAAGGGAGGAGGCATGGAAAAGAATGAAGAAAAATCGGATTCAAATAAATAAAGAAGACTATAAGTTGGCAAGAAATTAATGTGTGCATAAGGAGGGAGGAAGAGAAGAGATACGAGAAGGATAGAGTTGAAAATTGGATGGTGAATTGAGGTGATATCGGCAAAGAGTGTGCACCGAACTAAATTGGCTCACCCCTCTTTTTTATATTATTCTCTTACTGTCTTCTTTATAGGGATTGGCAACTAAGCGGGCTTTGTGTTAACCTTTTTTTTTTTGTGCCCTTGGCCAGTCCTTTGTGATGTAAAAAAAAAATTATTGAAGGAAAGATTGGATGAATAGACGGGACCACACGAGTGTAGCTCAGGCCCTGTAAAATACAACTATAGTCTATTTTTTATATTATGGTCAAAATGCAGTAAGGAAGCCACGCCCCCTGCCTCCCCTTCTATTCCACGGGGCAGCTGATTGGTGCATTCCTCGTATCATCACTACCAATCACAATATCTTCACTACTTAACAGCGGCGTGACCACTGGACAGAGCAATCTTCACTACAGAGGGATTTTTTATTTTGTCACCCTCTGTAGTGAAGATTGCTCTGTCCAGTGGTCACGCCGCTGTTAAGTAGTGAAGATATTGTGATTGGTAGTGATGATACGAGGAGTGCACCAATCAGCTGCCCCGTGGAATAGAAGGGGAGGCAGGGGGCGTGGCTTCCTTAGTGCATTTTGACCATAATATAAAAAATAGACTTATAGGTATGTACTGCACACACACACACACACACACACACACACACACACACACACACACACACACACACACACACACACACACACTAGTGTGGGTACTCCGTGGTGTAGGGGAAGCACGCTCGGTTCACAACCGAGAAGTCCCGGGTTCAATCCCCGGGCGGAGCGGAAACAGATGGGTTGTTTCCTTAAAACCCGAGCCCCTGTCCACCCAGCAGTGAATGGGTACCGGGTGTTAGCCGGGGTTTGTGACCTGCTCTCCGGGGTGGTGGCTTCGGCCTACACTAACCACTAAGGATGAATGATAAAAAAAATGTTGATATGGAGACGGGGCCATACGAGCGTTGCTCAGGCCCTGTAAAATACAACTAGATGAATACAACTAGATGAATACATACAAAGAAAACAAATTGCACTTCATTACCAAGACATCATCATTGTCATTACAATCACCATCATTACTATTAACACTATCATTATTATTATTATCATTATCAAAGTTGAAGAAGTGGGCTGCTAGTGTTGAGAGAGAGAGAGAGAGAGAGAGAGAGAGAGAGAGAGTTATATGTATGACCCCCCAGCCTGACCCCTGTTCTCCCTTCTCCCCCCCGCAGGCAGCAAGATGTCACCAGTGCGCATCACAGACATGCGGTGGAGCTGCTGGGTTAGGAAGAACATGCTGCTCCTCCTCACCTTCTCCGGCGTGCTCTTCGGCGTTGCCCTCGGTACGTGCCTTACACTCAGGGCACTCGCTGGCATAGAATGCCACGATGCCCTAGACCATTATTATTGCTACTACTTCCACTACTACTGCTACCAGAGCTGGTCAATAAATACATTGAATGTATTCAAATACTAAATACATGGGAGAAATGTATTTAAATACTAAATACATTTTACGAATGTATTTAAATACTAAATACTAAATACATCAATTGTATTTAAATACATTTGTAAATACATTTTAAATTTAGGTACACAAATTTTAACATGCCCGATAAAAATGGATTTCCTTAGGATTTCCTTAGATTTTGGGTTTCCTTAGAAATTTCCTTCTCAGACCTAAATTTCCTAAAAATAAGGAAATTTCCTTGCAAGTGGCAACACTGGTTCACTGTAACATCAGGATTGCCAGATAGTTGGGCGGGTTTATGGCCAAATTAACTGTGAAAAAAGTATTTACATTTTTATATTATGAGTATTTAAATACAATGTATTTAAATACTCATAAAAGTATTTAAATACTGTATTTAAATACATGACAACCAATGTATTTATAAATACATTTCTAAATACACAAATGTATTTAAATACGTATTTAAATACAAATGTATTTAAAACTGCCCAGCTCTGACTGCTACTACTATTACAACAACTAGCTGTAGATGTCGTAGTTGTAGATATCTTGCAATACTATCTCATCCTATTACTACTACTACTACTACTACTACTACTACTACTACTACTACTACTATACTACTACTACTACTACTACTACTACTACTTCCTATTACTACTACTACTACAACACCCGTAAAAAGTATAAGGACTATCTGGGGCTTTGGCCGGATTAGGTGTCCTTTGAACTCTCACGTTTACCCCCCGTTTGCCTGCTCCTATCTCGCTATGTTGATATCATGTCTTTCAGCTCTGTGAGATACACATCAACACTACCCAGACAGCTTCCCGCCAGTGCTGCAAGGAGAGTGCCAGATAGGGCTATTTATCTGCTGAATAAAACATTTGGTCTGTTTTTCCCCTTGCTGCTGCCCAGCCACAGCGTAGAATGGGCCCTAAGAAGCTTACCGGGCGATAGAAGGCTGTGGCTGTGGCCCTGAAGGAGGCAAACGTAACTGTCAGGGAAATATGTCAGCGTATACAGGAAAAGGCAAGACTGCCGTTTATAGCCTCACTTCTTAGGCAAAGAATTTCCCCAAAACAGAGGTTCCACCTCGGAAACCTGTTCCCGGGCGTCCCAGAAAGACGACAGCAGCAATAAACAAGCTTATCAAGAGGGAAGTGTTGAAAAATTCACGTATCACAGCAACATGAACACCCAGGAACAGGTTTGCGAGGTTCCTCGTGGAATGCTGATAAATTTCCAAGACGGTCCTGTTTGCCTCCTTCAGGACAAGTCACAGCCTTCTCTCCCTCAGCAAGGTTCTTAGGCCTCATTCTACGCTGTGGCTGGGCACCAGCACAACAATTAATGACAGGGGGAAAACCAGACGAAATGTTGTATGCAGCAGATAAACATAACCATTAACCATACTTATATCTGGCACTCTCCATGCAGCACTGGCGGGAACTGTCTGGGTAGTGTTGACATGTATCTCCTCTCCATGCAACACTGGCGGGAACTGTCTGGGTAGTGTTGACATGTATCTCACAGAGCTGAAAGACATTAATAGTATAGCGAGATCAGAGCAGGCAGTCGGGTGGTACACGTGAGAGTGCTAAGAACACCTAATCCGCTCAAAGCCCCACACATTCCCAGAGGCGTCTCCACAGTTTGAAGTTTGGGAAGGCTTCAGCCCCGAACCCTGTCTGGTAAATGTATTATAATGACTTCGTAACTTCGCTAATTACGCTCTTGTGTAATTAAATTGTATAAAAAAAAATTACTATTCATCATTGGTTTGATTTACAATTAGCAGATTCTTGGAAGTTCTTGATTGTTTTTATCCAAAGCTATCGTAATTTTGGGGGGCTGAGAATAAAATGAGTGGGGCTGATCCCCCTGTAGCTGGGTACATTCATGGATGGGGATGAAAGGTGGATGTAGGAAGTGTTAAGTAACAGGAACTACCTCGTGTAGGTCTCGCGGCCTCTTGTAGCTTCCTTATTTTCTTATGTTCTTATGTCTTGCTGACGCCACTAAATATTGGGTATACCTTTTGCGGGTACTACTACTACTACTACTACTACTACTACTACTACTACTACTACTACTACTACTACTACTACTATTACTACTACTACTACTACTACTACTACTACTACTACTACTACTACTACCACTATTACAACGATTATCTTTTGATGAGTGTGTGGTTTCAATGGTCCAAATAAAAAAATCCTGACAGCCTATTTCTTGGTGATGGGTGTGCAGGCCTTGCCCTGCGCGCTGTGGGCCCCGACTCCACCACCATCCTGCTTATCTCCTACCCCGGGGAGCTGTTTATTAGGATGCTCAAACTCATGATCCTACCACTCATCATCGCTTCATTAATCTCAGGTAAAGGTGTGCGTGTGTGTGTGTGTGTGTGTGTGTGTATGTAGGATGTGTGTGTGTGTGTGTGTGTGTGTGTGTGTGTGTGTGTATGTAGGATGTATGTGTGTGTGTGTGTATGTAGGATGTATATGTGTGTGTGTGTGTGTGTGTGTGTGTATGTAGGATGTATGTGTGTATGTATGTGTGTGTGTGTGTGTGTGTGTATGTAGGATGTATGTGTGTGTGTGTGTGTGTGTGTGTGTGTGTAGGATGTATGTGTGTGTGTGTGTGTGTGTGTGTGTGTGTGTGCGCGTGTGCGTGTGTGTGCATCGCCCTCCCCCTACCGTGACTCACACACACACACACCCCTCCCCCCCCCAGGGTCAGCCAGCCTCAACGCCAAGATCAACGGGTACATCGTGGCTCGCACCATCCTCTACTTCATGGCCACCTCCCTCCTCAACGCCACGCTGGGCGTGCTGCTGGTCATCGCCATACACCCCGGCTCACCCCTCGCCAAGCAGGTAAAGCTACGGTCACACTATAGTCTATTTTATTTAACAAGGCAAAAAATCCTGACCCCTTGCTGCTTACTGACTGATATTTGATGCCAGGAGAAGGGAATACTACGCTTCTTCTAAATTTCAGTTGTATTTTATCATAATTAACCATATTATCAGGTAAACATAGGCATAATTTTAAGCATGAGAGCGTAAGATAGAATGGAATTTTTGCCTTGTTAAAAAAAATAGACTATAGACACTGTTAGCCATAGACTGGGCGGTTTTGCGTGGGCGGGAGCGAGGCTAGTTCTGGACGCCCAAAGCAAGTGTTCACACGCTCTGACAGAACCAGCCGCCCATTCCGAGGCAGATTCCGCCTCTCAAATCAAAACAAACGCGACAACGGTGTCTCTTAAAACCGAAATACATGACAATACACTATAATATGGTATCAAGAGACATAATACATATATTTCAAAAACGTATTTGTGTATTTCGGTATATTTCGGGGATAATATTCCGCAGGAGTTGGCAGGGACCTTAAGTCCGGGTAAGCCTTAAGGCTTACTGTGTCTCTATTATTTATGACTCAGTATAATGTGCAGTAGTTATTCACTTGCGGAAACCAAAAAATATAGCACTTATTTTTATATAGTAATATTACTTAATAGCAGTAGTATAAATAAATATATTATAAATATATTAAATATATTATAAATATATTAAATATATTATAAATATATTAAATATATTATAAATATATTAAATATATTATAAATATATTAAATATATTATAAATATATTAAATATATTATAAATATATTAAATATATTATAAATATATAGTATAAATAGTATTATAGTACAACTACTACTAATAATAATAATAATTAGAATAATAATAATATATAATAATAACAATAATAATGATAATAATAACAATAATAACGCTACTACCACTATTACACTACTACACTTCTACTACAGAAAGATTATGGTTCTCTCTCCCCCCGTCCCCCCATCCCCCCTCTCTCCCTCTCTCTCCCTCTCTCTTTTTTATTTAAACAACTTACATCATGGTTGGCACTCTCTCTCTCTCTCTCTCTCTCTCTCTCTCTCTTCTCTCTCTTCTCTCTCTCTCTCTCTCTCTCTCTCTCTTTCCAAACCCGTCACCATCACCACCACCTCCTCCCCTCCTAAGATCTAGGTTACCTTAAAGGGACAGTCGCCTAGCATGGTCGTACCCTAAGACCAAACAACAACAACAACAACAACATCAACATCAATAATAATAGATTTCAAAAAGCATGTCAGAAAATAGCATTATAAAAACTGTTCTCATTATTCTACATTAAATTTGATCTCACATGGCTAATCACAATAAGAAGCTGATGTTATTTATATCGTCTTATTTATTTTCTGCCAACACTCGTGCGTCTCTCTCTCTCTCTCTCTCTCTCTCTCTCTCTCTCTCTCTCTCTCTCTCTCTCTCTCTCTCTCTCTCTCTCTCTCTCTCTCTCTCAAAAAAAAAAAAAAAAAAAAAAAAAAAAACGTAAAACTAAATTTCAACCCAAAAAAAAAAAAAAAAAAAAGACCTACCTTTTCTTTACCAAAGAATTTCGTGTATACTAACAACCTCCCTCCTCTATACTCCCTCCTCCTCCTCCTCCTCCTCCTCCTCCTCCTCCTCCTCCTCCTCCTCCTCCTCCTCCTCCTCCTCCTCCTCCTCCTCCTCCTCCTCCTCCTCCTCCTCCTCCTCATGTTCTGACTGTTATTGTGTCTCCCCGTGTCTTAGGCGCTGACGGAGAGCCTCCCCACCGCCTCCAACACCACCTCCACCGTCAACATCCTGGACGGCTTCCTCGACCTGGGCCGCAACATCTTCCCCGAGAACATCTTCCAGGCGTCCTTCCAACAGGTGATTCTTTACACACACACACACACACACACACACACACACACACACACACCTCTCTCTCTCTCTCTCTCTCTCTCTCTCTCTCTCTCTCTCTCTCTCTCTCTCTCTCTCTCTCTCTCTCTCTCTCTCTCTCTCTCTCTCTCTCTCTCTCTCTCTCTCTCTCTCTCTCTCTCTCTCTCTCTCTCTCTCTCTCTCTCTCTCTCTCTCTCAAAAACACGTACATATGTGTAAAACTATAAATGTATACGATAAAACACGATCTACATAATTTTCCAAGACTTTTGTGTATACTAACAACCTATTCTTCCTCCCTCCTCCTCCTCCTCCTCCCTCCTTCCTCCTCCTCCTCCTCCTCCTCCTCCCCCTCTTCCCCACAGGTGCACACGGTCTACGAGGAAAACGAGGTGACGCGCCATAACAATATCACGGGGGTTGACGCTCAAATTACCGAGATTATCCGATCGGTGAGTGTGTGTGTGTGTGTGTGTGTGTTGTGTGTGTGTGTGTGTATGTGTGAAAACGCATGGATATATGATTCTTGTCTATATTTGTCTGTCAATTTTTTTTTTTCTCTCTCTCTCTCTCTCCCCTCTCCTCTCTCTCTCTCTCTCTCTCTCTCTCTCTCTCTCTCTCTCTCTCTCTCTCTCTCTCTCTCTCTCTCTCTCCTCTCTCTCTCATGACTATAAACCCTTCATTTACATTTCCACCTATCAAATCTAATCCCTATGACCTAACTTGACCTTTCCGTGTTCCCCCTCCCTCCCCTCGTGCAGGTGAAGTACCGCGCGGGCACCAACACCCTGGGCATCATTGTGTTCTGCCTGGTGTTCGGCACGCTGCTCGGCTCCCTGGGCAAGAAGGGTGCCGTGGTGGTAGACTTCTTCTCCATCATCGACACGGTCATCCTCAAGATTGTCACCGGGGTTATGTGGTGAGTGGGTGGCACTGACTGACGGAGGCATTGCAAGACGAGGGTGGACTGACTGACTGACTGACTGACTTTTTCTTCTTCTTCTTTCTGTTTAACGTCAGTTTTTCCCATAATATTTTATGAGGTTAAACGGCCTATGATACGCTTCCAACTATCTCTATCCGTTGCCTCTACTTCTTCAGTGCCCAATGCTGCCAGATCCTCTCCAATACACTGCCTCCATGTCTTCCTGACATGACTGTCAGTTTAACTGAAGGAACTGAATAACTGACTGAGGCATCGGAACATTAGGGTTGACTGACTGACTATTTGGCGAAAGGGAAGACGAGTGTTGACTGACTATCTCATTGACTGACTTGACTGAGGTATTGGAACGCGACGGTTGACTGACTGACTGATTGACTGACTGACTGAGAACGGCTGAGTGACTGGACGAATAACATGAACAATGACGTATAAATAGGCAATAGTGACTGACTGAGAGAAAAAAAAATCCCCTTTCCCATTATTATTTACAGAGAACATATAAAAAGATTCCCAATAGTCCCTTTTTATCCCTATTATAAGAAAAAACCCAATGATGCAGTCCCTATCAATACCCTTTTATGTTTCCCTGTTGGACAAGACAAGACTCATCACATGTCTGGGTGGCGTCGGGTGTCCTTCATTACAGGCTATCTCCCTTGGGCGTGGCATCCGTCATCATGAGTAAGATCCTGAGTGTGGAGAACCTATCTACCGTAATGAGTAACCTGGGTCTCTTCATCGTGACGGTCGTGGTCGGGGTGTTCATCTATCAATGGATCATACAAAACTTTCTCTACTTCATCTTCACGCGACGCAACCCTCTGCATTTTTACTTTTCCCTGCTGGAGCCCTGGGTCACCTCCTTCGCCACCGCCTCCACGTAAGTACTGCAGGCGTGGGCGTGAGTCAACAGGACCCTCCCCACAGTAACTCGCGTGCCCCTCACTCATCAGTCTGGCTACCTCACGCCCCTCCATTCCCCCTCCCCTAACTCACTCAGTGGTTTTATTTATGCTCTTTTAAAACTCTCCTCCCCCGCCCCGCCCCGACCCCGCCCATCATACACACACACACACACACACACACACACACACACCACACTGTCAAATTGCTATATTACACTTTTCAAAAACCAATTATCAATATCTTATATCACCTCTCTCTCTCTCTCTCTCTCTCTCTCTCTCTCTCTCTCTCTCTCTCTCTCTCTCTCTCTCTCTCTCTCTCTCTCTCTCTCTCTCTCTCTCTCTCAAATACACACAAAAAAATTCACCCAAATTCACAGGAAAATATAAAACAATAAAAAAAAAAATTAGAACAGCAAAACAAACTACACACTTTCGTACACACACTTTTATACACAAAAAGACACTACTACGTTAAATACATAAGCACAAACAGCACTTACAGATGTTTCCAGCACTCACCACTACCACCACCACTCAATGTTTCGTGTTGTAACATGTTGGGCGTCACTCTTATCCCTGTTAACACCCTTGTAACTGTTGTAACGCGCCGGACTGAGGGGTGAGGGAGACGCTACGACGGCTGCCTCCCACCGCGTCACTCCTTCCTACCTTACTCCTTATCTCTTTCCTACACTCATTTTCCTTCACTTTTTATCTTCCTCGTGTGCTGCTCTTATTGATTTCCCCCGCCTATCTCTCTCTCTCTCTCTCTCTCTCTCTCTCTCTCTCTCTCTCTCTCTCTCTCTCGCACAACACACACACACACACACTCACACATACCGCTCGCTGGTCCAGTGGATAAGAGCTTGGCGCGCCATTCTGTGGTTCGTCGGTTCGAATCTCCGCTCGCTCCAGGGGATTTTTCACTGACATATGCGGGCGGTTGCTTTCCCCCTTGAGCAAGGGGATGGGGGTGTGTGGTGTGTGAGGTCCCTTGGCATTACCCAAAGATCGATCATAATGAGCTTCAAGCTCGCTCCGGGAGGGTGAAACTGGCGATCGCGAGCCCGTCTCGCGTGAACAAGACCATGGGTGAATAACACACACACACACACACATGCACGGCACTCAAACATTTAAACACACACACGACTTACAGTGCAAGCTAACGCAATGCAGCATAAAGGTCTTGATAAGAAACAATGCAGCAGAAAGGCCTTGATAAGAAACAATCCTTATGTTCGTTATAACCCTGAGCGTGCCAGCAAGAAGGCAAGAAATGTTAGATGGTTTGACTTCCTCCTCCTCTTTCCTTCCCTTCTTGTTCTCCTCCTCCTCCTATTTGCCGTGTTCCTTCCCCTCTTCCTCCCTCCCCGTACTTGTGGCCCTTGTGTTGGCGCACCAACACCTTGGCACACTTCCACCCTCCACAATGCAGGTCATGGCATCATGACTCAATAAGGTCAGGTCAAGCACGCCCAGGTCACCTTGTAACCCGTCACAGTATATTGATATAAATGTAACGTCATGGAGTTATTAAACACAGACAAGTTACGACACGTTTTCCTTCCTCTCTTCTTCTATCTCCTCTCTCTCTGTGTATGTGTCCCCCCCCCCCCCCCACCCCCACGCGCGGGAGGCAGCTGTGCCCGGCCCTGGTGAAGACGGCTGGGCACTGACAGCCGCCATGGACAAGCTGGCTCAGAGTAGTGCTGTTATTGCTGTGCCGCTGTTGCTGGTGCTGCTGCATGGCCTCACACACGCCTTGCACGCACCGCCTTCCTCTGCCTGTGCTGTGCTGTGCTGCATCATATCCCTTCACACTGCTGCACATGCCATCCTCCAGTCTCTCTCTCTCTCTCTCTCTCTCTCTCTCTCTCTCTCTCTCTCTCTCTCTCTCTCTCTCTCTCTCTCTCTCTCTCTCTCTCTCTCTCTAACCATCGTCAGCATTATTCCATTAGTATCACTTTCTTGCTTCGTTTGCAGTGTCTGAGAATCGTCACATTTTCATCACTGTTCGTCCAGTTTTTATTTCTTATTCCCTCTCTACTAAACCTTCTCCACCATTCAGCCGCCATCAGCTCCGTTATCATCATCATCATCACTGCTATCAGTATCACCATCAATGATCAGTAGATGTTATAATAAAGTATTTAGACGAGGCTGAGACAAGGTGGTCGAGGAATAGACTACGTATTACGTCATGCCGCCGCTGATGCTGCTGCTGCCGCTGAGTAATTCCTGACTCGACTGCTGACTCAAGGGACAGTCAGGACATCCCTCATGTTGGCCTGCCATGCCTCATCTTGCCTCCATGTTGTGTGACTGTGACTGTATCAACTCACCGCCTCCTCCTCCACCTCCTCCTCCTCCTCCCTCATCCATTCCATGGCAGCTATTTAATACTGCAAGGGGTTTTCTCCTCACTTTTTTTCTTGTCGGCTTCCGGTGGGTGGGGAGGAGCCTTCAATTTTGCTATTCTTTTGCTTTTAACTCGTAGAAACTATGGTGGTAGAAAGTAGTAAAAAGGCAGCCTCGTTTGGCCCCGTAGGACTGTTGTTGTCGTTGTCTGTTGTTCCTTTGTATGCCTCCTCCTCCTCCTCGATCACCTATACAGGAGAGTACAACCAAAGACAGTCACCTGAGTAGAAAACTTGCCTAGACAACACCAGCCACCTTACAGACCTTGAAGCCATCATAACAACCCTACCTAGGCGCTACACTACGAGGGCCGCGGAACACAACAAGGCGTGAGGGGTTAAGCTAGTCATCCTGGGCACGCAATCCCACGCCCTCAACACTGAATTCAAGGTCTGGTTGGCTCAATCACAGTTTTTGGACACCCTCACAAGGCCACCGCGACCCTGTTCCCCGCGGCACATGACGAAGCACTAACCTGACGTCCTAACTGGGGGCCTTGTCACTAAATTAAAGGTGTTAGATGATGAGTTAGAGGTGCATGCAGGACTCTACCTTAGATCAATACCCAGTGTTGTAATTCCTAGTATTCTGTTAGGAGGCGCAACACAAAAAGTAGTAAGACACACACACACCCACATGTTAACCTGTCAAGTCCTGTGCATGTACATAGGTCACTGGGAGGCTCCTCTAGGATCCTCCCGACGCCTATAATAATAGTAATAATAATAATAATAATAGTGGATACCTAAGACAAAAGTTACCCTTGAGTCACCACACTACAGCCTGTTAGAGCGCAGACGGAGGGATCAGAGTGGCATGTCATTGGATGGTGTGCGCTGGTGTGTAGCTACTGACGGTGTTGGCACAGCGGCTCACACTAACATGGCCTTGGAGATGATGATGACCGAGTGAGAATGCAATGCAACAACAACAGCACGTGATCTATGATAGGAAAATAAATGCCTATTGTAATGCACCACTGCAGTATTTAAGCTTATCTACCTACCTAGTTACCTCTAGAGCTTGTAGATGCCTGTATACTGCTCTCTCTCTCTCTCTCTCTCTCTCTCTCTCTCTCTCTCTCTCTCTCTCTCTCTCTCTCTCTCTCTCTCTCTCTCTCTCTCTCTCTCTCATAACTACTCTCCATAGTCTTGCACAGCCATGCAGTTTGTGTAGTTCCCTTCCCCTCACTCCTGCGTCGGGCGGGGCCACACCAGCAGTCGTCCCCCCACCCCAAGGGACACACCACCACCTCAAGGCCACTTCAACACCTGTAGTAATCGCGGCACGACACTGCTCAATTGATTTTTTCTTGTAATATTAACCTAGATAGATATTTTGTTGGTTTTTTATCCTAATCAATATTTTATTAGTGTGTAACCAAATGATCTCGGCAACCCAACAAGAACCGGTTGTAATGATCACAACATTACTTGTGTACTGTCCTGCGCGTGCCATTATGAAGGAGGACCTCTATAGCGTGGGTGGAGCAAGGACCACTGTTGGTAGTGGCCCGTCCCGACCACTGTATCCCCTGCCTGACCCTATCCTTGTCCCTGTTGCCCCTACACCCCTGCCGCCCTGTAGTCGCTAGCCCCATGAAACCTTTGACACTTGGGACACCCCCTTGAAGTTGTATCAGTGATCTTGTGCCAATATACTTGTCTCAAATAGTGAAGAACCACGCTTGTGAGAGAGCTGTCTTTAACGTAATCACCATTAGAAGTAACAGTTAAGGGTGAAGCAAGCCTAGACTACCTCTCATCCTGTTATAAGCTACTAAAGTGTACTACTGTAAGTTTACTACCACTACTGGGTCCATCAGGAAGGGTGAAGGACCAGTGTAGTCCTAGCGCCCGGCAGGTGGATGCTAGGAGACACCACCAGACTCCAGCCATCACCGCTCTGCTAGTAACCGGAGCACCATCGTTCTCTTTCAGCCGGCGGGATTGCATTGCGGACTACTGCAGGAGAGATCGCCGCGCAGCCCACCACCACAATGCTCTCTGTGCTTCACCCTGGCCACCGACTATTATCCCTCTACACACGAAACCCGCGAGCATGACTTAGCACATAATGCGAGGACGGTAAATCAAAGGCTTCACTTCACTCGTTCATTCCTTCACTAGACTATGGGTGCTGTTCCTTCATGCTGTTGGCTCACTTCCGTCACTGCACGTACTGATGATGATGATGATGGCGTGAATCAATCATCTAGTCATATTTCCTTTCAATGTTATGTTTTGTTCAACACAAACTCCACTCTGCTATCCCGTGTGGAGTGTTGTGGCTTGATGGTGTTGGTGTTAGCGGCAGTGTGTTGCGTCCTGTGTTAAGGGGAATACCCTCCAACCATATGTGCTAAGGCTCATCCTCGTTGTCGGGACCCACAAGTCCCAGGTTTGGTGCGTAGAGGCTCTCATCACCCAACACACAACACTTGATTGAGCTAGTGTAGCGGGCCGTTGTGATAGGCGGGGTGAGGCTCACAGGGACAACACTCATTCATAATATAGACACACACACACACACACACATACATACATACATACATACACGCACACACACCTATACCCACACCTAGAGTCACGTCACTTTGATCCACACACCTGAGTTGGTTCACGCATATCCCCTCCCCTCCCTAAAAATTTACCGGAGGGAATGAAGACTGTCATGGCCCGCGGTATTAATACTTTGCTTTCACCTTCATCACTAATGTTATCTTTTTGGCCGGGGTCTTAACTTGGGGTTCGTGTGTGTGTGTGGGTGTGGGTGGGTGTGGGTGTGGGTGGGTGGTGGGTGTGTGTGTGTGTACGGAGGTCCACGTGGTGTTCCTCCCCTTACGGGCATTGCTCTTCACCTGTTATAACAATTAGCTACCACAACTTTGCAACAGAGAGAGAGAGAAAGAGAAAAAGAAGTGGTGAGAGAGAGAGAGAGAGAGGAGAGAGAGAGAGAGAGAGAGAAGAGAGAGAGAGATTAAGAGCCAATATGATTGTGCCATAATTGTGCGATTAATTGTGCCATATGACCTGTGATGTCTGGCACATTCACCTTTATTTTAGCATTAAATCAATCAATTGAGAGATTAAGAGAAAGAGATTGACAGATTAAGAGAGAGCGGGAGAGATTAAAAGAGAGAGATTGTGAGATTAAAAGAGAGAGGGAGAGAGAAAGAGTGAAAGAGAGATATTGAGATTGAGAGAAAAAAAAGTGTGTGTGTGTGTGTGTGTGAAGGTGTGACGGTGCAGTCCTCCGGTAAATTTCCCTGCTGTCAGGTAGTTGTTCACAGTCAGGTATACCCAATAGTAGCCGTTGCCAGATTTGTGATGTGATGTTAACGTGTTTTTATCCTACCTTACAGAGTGCAAAGCTAACCTAGCACTCTAGCCACATTTGCAGGAGCGAGTGGAGCAGCGGGGGCTGAGTGAGGAGTAGTTGCAGTGAGTGTCTCCCGATGGGTAAGTGGTCATTCTTGTGCTGCAGTCTTACCAACCGGCCCCCCTCACCCAACAGCTCCCAATATAACGCTATTGTTCCGCCTCACTGAGTCACTGTCATACATGCACAACAAACTAGTCTTCTATCCGGTATTTGTTTGTTTCAGAGATTTAGCCGGGCCCCGGCCTGTGCGGGGTGAGTAACTATAATCATTATTGTGTTGGCTAACTCCTGTAAATGGCGTGGGTCGCCATGCACGGTGATCACGGGGGCCCGCGGGGGGAGGAGAGCTGTACTGCGGGGTTGTCACACGGCTGACTAAATGCTCCCTCGCTCCTGACTGCCGCATCAGCAGACCCCCCCCCTAACCTGCCCTCCTTCCACAGGGCGGCCACGCTGCCCATCACCTTCCGCTGCATGAACGACAAGTGCGGCGTGGACCCCCGCGTCACCCGCTTCGTGCTGCCCATCGGCGCCACCGTTAACATGGACGGCACGGCGCTCTTCGTGTCCGTGGGCACCATCTTCATCGCCCAGATGAACGAGGTGTCCCTCGGCATCGGGGAGTACTCCACCATCATGTGAGTGGCTCAGAGACAGACAGACAGACAGAGACAGAGAGAGAGAGAGATATAAATACACCCTGCACTTCACACACACACACACACACACACACACACACACACACACACACACACACACACACACACACACCCTACCCTGCTTGCAGGGGCGGATTGATGGTGTGCGGGGCCCTAGACCGGTGGGAGTGCGGGGCCCTGAATGAAATGTGGTTCAGAGGTCTTTCATATTAGTTTAATTGAAACTTTTTCCACCCATATTTTACATTATCTTTGTACTAATTTATGGCATATTATGGTACATGCAAATGCAATGTAACAGTGTTCGAGCAAATACGAAAGGTCCAGCATTCAGATTTTCTTTTAAAACATACTTTTTCCTCTGGGGTGCGGAGCCCTTGCGGGTGCGGGGCCCTAGGCCATGGCCTACATGCCCCCCCCCCTAAATCCGCCACTGCCTGCTTGTACTAAGCTTTGCCCTTCCCTGCAGCGTGACCGCCACGGCCGCCAGTGTTGCCAGCGCCAGCGTGCCCAGCGCCGCCCTGGTGCTCATCCTCATCGTGCTCACCTCCGTCAACCTGCCCGCCGAGGACGTGTCCCTCCTCTTCGCTATCGACTGGCTCGTGTACGTGTGTGTGTGTGTGTGTGTGTGTGTGTGTGTGTGTGTGTGTGTGTGAGAAGAGAGAGAGAGAGAGAGAGAGAGAGAGAGAGAGAGAGAGAGAGAATGATAATAATAACCATTGATTTTAGGGAAGACAGCCCAAAAATTGAATTCATAACATCACAATCATAAAAACTAAATAAATGAACATTACAGCAGTATTCTAAGAAAACCACACACACACACACACACACACAGACAAGGGCGTAGCCAGAGGGGGGGCCAATGGGCCATGGCCCCCCCCCAATTCAACACATCTACTTTAGGAGTGTATGGTATAATTTCATCAATTTTACTATATTGAATATCATGCAAAGAACCAATAAATGACCCCCCATAGGGCTCAATATGCCCCCAATTAAGTCATATCTTCAAAAAAATTATGGGGGGCTTACAGCGCCTCCCAGACCCCCAGCTGATAAGCCACCCACCCCTCAACCATCATTGGGAGGTGGCCCCCCCAATTATTTTTCCTGGCTACGCCCTTGCACACAGACACACACACACACACATTCACGCGCGCACACACACACACACAGTCAATACTCTACGGAGTCGCCAGCCATCCTCCCACACAACCCAACACACACACACCCTAACCCACAACCCACGTAGCCACACACCCACCCACACCCCCAACCCACACACTCCAACCCACACACCCCAACCCACACACCCCAACCCACACTACACCTACCCCAACCCAAACACCCCAACCCATACACACACAACCCACACCAACCCATACACACACCACCCCCCAATCCATACACCCCAACCCACACACCCACACACACACACACCCAGACATCCTCACCCACACACCCAAACCCACACCCACACCCACACTGGGCCACACACACACAACCCACCTAGCCACACTCCCTTAAAACATACAGGAACTATCACGTGTAGGTCTCACGGCCTCTTGTAGCTTCCTTATTTTCTTATATTCTTATTTTCATTTTCCTATGCCACTCAGGGACCGTTTCCGCACCACTAACAACATGCTGGGCGACTGCTACACGGCTGCCATCGTGGAGTACTGGAGTCAGAGTGAGCTGCAGGCCATGGATGCTGAGACCAACGCAGAGTCATTCGGGGACGCGGAGAAGGCGGCTGACCTGGCTCCTCTGGTAACGGGACAGCATGATGTGGACCCTGAGGCACTTCTGCATGACCCGCCGGTGTTGCTTCTCAAGGGCGGGGTGAGCCACTAACCTACTCATTACACCTACCTACACTACCTACCTCCTCCTCCTCCTCCTATTACCATTGCTACTATTTATACTACTACTACTACTACTACTACTACTACTACTACTACCACTACTACTAACTACTGCTACTACTACTACTACTATTTCTAGTACTACTACTGCTACTACTATACCTACTACCGTATACTACTACTACTACTACTACTATTACTACTACTACTTCTTCTTTTAGTACTACTATTTCAACTACTACTACTACTACTACTTCTACTACTACTACTATTTCTATTTCTACTACTTCTACTAATATAGCTACTACGACTATCCTGTGTGTGTGTGTGTGTGTGTTGTGTGTGTGTGTGTGTGTGTGTGTGTGTGTTGTGTGTTTTTACCCTGTTCTGAATCTACAGTATTTTATAAATTAGAAAAAAATAAAATAACAGCATTGTAAATACATCACATGAATAAGAACGAGTCATAGGCTAATATATTTTGCTGATCTGAAATAAGGAATAAGAGAAAAAAAATCAGAATAGCATTACAAATGTCTTCATGAAACTAATAAGAATACATAAAAACATGATGTCGGTGACCTAGCAATACAAAATAATAAGAAAATAATCATAATAACATAACAAATACACATACATTGATAAAAAGTCGCATATAGTTTTGACCTGAAATAGAGAAGTGAAGTACATTATAACACACACAATATAACCTGATAATCAACCTGAAATTCGGTAGTACATACCACTACAAAATAATATATTCTTAAATGTGCAAGATGTAGAGATGGATAAATGACAGAAGCAAAAATTAGGATGGATGAAATCTATCACACATTCCTGTATTCCCCCAACACACAGTTGTTCTCATGCCTCAGCCAGTGGCGGAATGCAGGAATGGCCAATATCCTTTTTCCATTCCTGTATCTTCAACATTTTTTACTTTTTTTATTTTTTAGTTTCTGTTAATTATTTAAACATTTATATTTGCCCGCTTTGAAACTTGGCACGTCTGCTGCGTAGATTACAATCGTTCGTTCAGTCGGTTACCTAAGTTCTGAGCTTAGTTTACAGCCTTCCATCCCTCGCTTGGCGTTTCATGACCGTTTTTTGAGGTCGTCAGGATTAGAGCAACATTTTGGTGTCTCATTCATCCTTGTCCGTTTGGTGATTCGTGACTTACAGGGACGGGAGAAAACAAAGAAAAGAAAGATAAGATTTTCGATTTTTTCTACCGGCGTTTTCTCAGGTACAGTAAAATAGAGCTGGAATCCGAGGACAGCTTTGTACTTAGGATAGATAGGGACATCTGTGTACATATCCTTTTGGCTGGGTTTTACCTTTGCTTGAGGTGCTTGCTGCCGTACTTTATGTACAGACAAAACAAGTCAACCTTCCCCATCCCTACATAGAGACTGCTACCATAATTTATCATACTGCATTTAAACACATGAAAATATTGTAGTGTTGACATGAAATAAAGAAGTGCGATACAGCTAACCACATGGTAATAGAGTAATGTTGACATGAAATAAAGAAGTGCGATACAGGATACAGCTAACCACATGGTAATAGAGTAATGTTGACATGAAATAAAGAAGTGCGATACAGGCTACAGCTAACCACATGGTAATAGAGTAATGTTGACATGAAATAAGGAACGACAGTAGATTTAAACACATGACAACGTTGCTATGAAATAAAGACGAACAATTTAAAAAAGTTAGGGAAACAACAAAATGGTTATCGGGTACATTACCAAGTCAGCGAGGACACGAGGCAGCGGAGGTGGCGGTGGTGGTGGTCCTTGCACAGGCTATCCAAAATGCTCTCATGACAACAAAACTGTACTTGTTTACATTTTCACTCTTGAACTAGAGCTTCGAATGACACTAATCACTGGGTTTTTTTCTCTTGTCATTGATCTTTTTCACTGTAACACTAAATAGCTTTGAATAACACACACTGCTAACACCTTGCACAGGCTATCCAAAATCCTCCCATGTCAACAAAACTGTACTTGTTTACATTTTCACTGTTGAACTAGAGCGTCGAATGACACTAATCACTTTTGTTTTTTTTTCTCTTTTCATTGATCTCTTTCACTGCAACACTACGGTAAAGCACTTTCAATAACACACATTACTACAAATATTTCCTTTGGTTTTTTTCTCTTGTAGTTATTACTTATTAATACTATGCTTTTTGTTTCTTTTATTTATCACTACCGTAGACAACACTATAGTCGCCAGTCATTTGTCACTGTACTAATGTCGCCAGGCACAATATATTACAATTTTTTGCATCACTACAGACTTTTATGTGCCACTGAAGACATGTAGTGTGATGTACATTATATAAACTACTGTGCATGCGTCTTCAGTGGCACATAAAAGTCTCTAGTGATGCTAAAATTCGTAATATATTGTGCCTGGCGACATTAGTGCAGTGGCAAGTGACTGGCGACTATAGTGTTATGTACGGTACAATACTGAGTTTTGGTTTTTATCTTTTTGTTCTTCCTTCCCGTAACGATAGGCTGCGGCAGGCTTCCCCCCCCACATTGCTAAACTTGCTTTCGGTAAATTTTCAGATGAACACCGAACTCACTTTGGTGGACGAAACTATTTTTTTCTGGTGTGTTTTTATGTGTTTTGAATGAATCTGCTAACCGTTTCTGTCGCAATATTTTTTTTTTTTTTTTTTTTTTGCAAAAATGACAAAAAAAAAAAAGAACCTAAACCTAGCCTAATGTTTACCTATACCTAACCTAACTCATACCTAACCTATACCTAACCTAACCTTTACCTAACGTTAAAAAAAAAAAAAAAAAAATAACTATCTACCAAAAAAAAAAAAAAAAAAAAAAAATTGCGACATAAACGGTTAGCAGATTCATTCAAAACACATAAAAACACACCAGAAAAAAATAGTTTCGTCCACCAAAGTGAGTTGGGTGTTCATCTGGAATAATACCTTGCTGTCCTTCTTTCTCTCATTTTCATCACAACTACTTTGGAACATACAGTAAAACCTCTCATATCCGGACTAATTGGGCCAAGGAGTGGTCCGAGTAATGCAAGGATCCGAATAATGAGGGGATATGTAAAATTAAAAAAAAAAAAAAAAAAAAAAAAAAAAATCGTATAGCTAGGAAATTAGCTTAGGAAATGTTGACCCCCTAAAAAATATTTAAAAAAAAAAAAAAAAAAAAAAAAAAAAAAAAAATCTAGGTGCATATCTAGCTAGATTTCGACCCCTATATAAAAAAAAAAAAAAAAAAAAAAAAAAAAAAAAAACGGTCCGAATAATGTCAATGTCCGAATAATGAGAGTCCGAATACGAGAGGTTTTACTGTATTTTCACTATCTCATTAGTTACTGTATTGTTCTTTCACGTGGGCGGGAAGGCAGAATAGACAACGGTTGCTTCTTTCATTTCACATCGCAAAGCTAATATTGTTTTCTTTCTCTAATTTCCCCCATTACTACTACGGAACACATTTTTACTATCTCACTTTTTGTTAGTAAACTTTCGCCTCAGGTGTCGTGTGACCAGCAGTCTGTTTATGAGGTGCAGTCCGCCTTTGGATTATGGTCCTAGAGTAAAAATGTACTTCGCGTGCTGTGTCCCTGCCTTCAGCCCCACGGGAAGCTGCTGGAGCGTGCAGCGTGGTGGTAATGTGTAGCCTCAAATAACCTCGCTGAGATAGGACCAAGTATCTTACCACACACTTAACACTATCTGGCACGCGTGAACCATGGCAGAATACTGTTCATGGGTAGAAATAAAGGTTGAACACGAAGCAAAGAGGCAAAAACACGCTCACGGGTTGGCAAATATGGCGGAGGAAAGGTAGTGGTACACGACCGCACTCGATCGTCAACTATTTTCACACCAATTTGCCCACTTAACAGCCACGGTTGACTTTCTCATCTGTACATGTTGATCTAGAGGTTATTATGTCTTTCCTGAAGCGCTAGTAACACCATCAGATTCTGATGTACAGAGATATTAGCGTTTATAAAGGAGTTACGTAATTCCCACCACTCGCAAGCACTATGTAAACAACGCTATGATGTCGCTGTCTATCAGATTCTATCTCTTAACATAATAATTGCCTATTGTAACTTATTCAAACGTTTTGATTGTGAATAATCGTGCATAAAATTCAGTTATTTTCTTAGATATATATGGGTAATGTTCAATGCATTCTGCTCTCTCTTGTTTGTTATGGTCTCTAATCAGGGATGCCACTCCTTGGGATTTTTTCCAAGATCTTGGGATTTGGGCCATGGCCTTGGGATATTTCGGGGGGGATTATTCAAGTATTTCTCCAGTAGTTTATCTCAAGGTAAGCATGTGTACCGCATTTAGGGTTCAGTTTCAATGTTTTTTCAAAGACCTTGGGATATTTTTGTCTGTCTTGGGATTTCTGAAAATTTAGAATGGCATCGTTGTCTCTAATTATACTGGAGACCTTTCCTACTGGCTAGGTACAGCAAGAGAGTTCCAGAGTTTACTAGTGTAAGGGATGAAAGAGTGATACTGGAGAGATACTGGTTAACTCTTGTATTAGGAGATGTATTTCATTTAGTAATGTCACACTGTCATGCACACCACCACTTCACTTGTGCCTCGATAATCTCAGCATGTGTTTTCTTTTGTAAGCCATTAATACTCCTCAACACACACACACACACACACATTTTACTCCAATACTCACAAGCAGTGACGTGGCTACGGGGGGCTGGGCGCGTGACCCCCCATAAGATTAAGAACCCGCCGGTGCCCCCCCATAAGATAAAGAACCCGCCGGTGCCCCCCCACTGGCCATGGCTGCCGTATTCTGTACAATGCTAATACCCATCCACTGATCTGATCTTAGAATATGCCCTTATACCCTTGTATGTGGCATCAGAATGACCCTGAGCTCCCTCAGCCGTGCCCCCCAGGTGTCCCCCATTGATAGATAGCTACCTACCTAGCTACCCACTGCTCAAAAGGCAAGCCATTCATTCTAAATTATCTTCATTATAAATACATGTTTTGTCTCACACGTAATTATATATTCCCTGACTCCTCTCCATCACAAATACCTGTTTTTTCTCGTACTTACATAACTCTCCTTCAGTTTGTTTCCATTATAGACACAGTACATGTCTTCTCTTCCAGGAATCTTGTTTAACTGATCACCAGCAAAATAACAGTATTAGCTACATGTTAACCTTCCTTATTTATTGCTGTCACGGGTCCTAATTGTTATGTCTCCTCCAGGAAAATGGCAAGGTAATGGGTCCTGTGGAGATCCTTCACGTGGAAATGGAGATACCCCCGAAGGAGAATAAGACCACCACCAAGATCTAGTTGTCATTGCCCTGTACAAAGAGTCCAGGTGCAGCCCATGTATACACCGGCTATGCTTCATCTCTACTTCTTTTCCTTCTTTACTGATGTACCTGGCGGGACGGACACAATCGGAGAGCTGGAGTGTAAGGAGGGAGGAGCAGCTCTTTGGTGGTCTACTATGTGTGAAGCTTTCTTAGGTCTACTGATGATGTACTGTGGCTGGGTAGTAACAGCTAGCTATTGGATGGGTTACTCTAGACATGTCCTGAGCCACATAGTTACCTGTCGTGTTATGTTGTATTACTCAAATGACCATATATACCAGGTACTAACTAGGATCCGTTAATTAGTACACAAATGTTGAATATGTAGGAACAGGTGCTCTACATAGACTGATATATACAATGGTAGGAATTGTGAATAACAATCAGTCAGTGTGTATTTGAGATAACCTTCAGCGGAGAGCCAAAGCTGTGACTGCTGTATTCTCTCTGCCTCCATACAGCATTAATGTGTTAGAGAAAAATGAATATATGTATTAAGAATCTGAGGTCAGAGAGAGAAAAACAACAGAGTAGAAAAAAAGGAAAAAGTAATCATATCAGGTGCTAGACAATAACATGAAGATTTTTATTCAAAGCTGAGCCAGAATGACTAGTTTTGTGCACATTTCCAGGCAGTGAACAGTGGTGTTGTGTACCTGTGGCCCATAGGTGTTGATGTTCTGGCTGTCATTGTGTGGTGTTGACAACAGCATATTACATAGGCTTAGGGGAATGTTCAATGCTACAGTGTAAACCACACTACTCTGACAGGAACCTACTGAGGATGACCACTGACCTTGGCTTACAAACAAAAAATGTCTTTTCTTTCTATAACTTGATTAGAATAATTTCTCTTATGCTTATGTAAAACTTTAGATAATGAATGTCTTTCATTGAGTTTATCACACATAACCCTGTGTGGCTTGCAGTGCCATGATCTGTGGCTGCCAAGATGACATGGTGTCCAGGTGTGAGACTACCCTGGGCCGGTTACTGTGGCAGTGACCCACACATGGCTACACACACACCACAACAAACATGCACACACACATAGACACACACACACACATGGGTCCACACGAGTGTAGCTCAGGCCCTGTAAAACACAACTAGGTAAATACACACACTGGCATGTGTGACATCGTAAGTCTGGCTCGCGTGGACAAGACCATGGGTGAATTACACATCCACACACAAATAATGCCACCACATGCACACACATCCTGTACTCCCACCTGGGTGCTGCTCTGCGCCACAGCACCATGGTGCTGATCAGCGCCACAGCATGGTGCAGCCTCGCTCTGCCCAGACTCTGTCTGACTCACGGGGTCAGGAATTGGCATATTGGATTTGAAAACCCATATTGGGTGAATATGATTTTATCTGCACAGCCGATTAACTTTTATGAATAATTTTGATTTATGCAAGACATTCAACTGTATCAACATGCAAAAATTGTTATTGTCATGATAAATTTGCACAAAATGGACTGCTCTCTTGTAATGTTACATTGGTGGCATAGCCTGTGTACCTGTACACAATGTTACATTGGTGGCATAGCCTGTGTACCTGTACACAGTGCATTCCATTACTAAATTTGATCCATCAATACAAAGCGAACTATAATAAGATGGCAAATACAAGCCTCTTGTGACGCCGTAACATTACAAGCCTGCAGTGTGAATCAGGCTGCTCTCTGAAAGTGCCCCAGCATTGCCACCACCACCCGGGTGATGCTTAGGCAACACCTCTCAGTATTCCTGCAGCCTATGCTTTGTTATCATTGTTTCGTTGGTCACATACTTCTGGTGTCTCCAGCACCTCTGAAGGTCTTCCATTGTTGGGAATACCTTGTAAGCTCCTCGTTGGGCAATGGAAAGTATTACCTCGTGCCACACATCACACTACCCAAGTATTATACAGCCTGTGCAGTTTGTCAACAGGCCTGTTGCCTTGAGTATTCCATTGGACATGAGACCCAAGTCCCTGCAGCCATCACAAGTATTTCCCAGGAGTGTAATAGAAATGGTGAGGCAGGTAGGGCAGCACGCACCCCTCCCACCCTCCCCTCCGTACCCATCTCTCAGAGGCAGGCCTGCCAGGCAGCCAGGGGGGTCAAGGCTCCACATCCAGCATTACGCCTGCCACACACTATGGCGTGGCCCAACAGTATTGTCAAGGGAGGCTCTGATACATAACACCACCATATCATAGACAGCATTGTGTCTATGGCATGTTCGTGTGTGGCCACCCATCTTCCCGGCTCCTGGCCTGGCTCTGCTCAGCACCTGCAAGCCCCTCCACTAGGCTGACATCCTCACTGATCAAGCCTTTCTCAGGCAGACCCACCCATCACCTGAAGCACCTACCAATACAGCTTTGTCTGCAGCAGTCAATACAGGAATCTTCCTGATACATCTTTCACTATCAACAGACATTTAAAAGTTTGAATAGCTAGTTTTATGTCCTAGTTACTCATGTTATGCATACTATCATTACTATGTTAGTACTGTGTGTTAAGTGGTAATATTGTAGTGGAAATGCAAAATATCTTATTGAAAGCATTCAACATTGCTATACCAATGAATGTTAAATGGTAAAAAATGGTTGTATATTTCAAAAGCCAGTGGACAGAACAAGGAACACAGCACAATCACTGTCCAGCCACATGTTTAAGTCACTCAGATGTTTATATGAAAAGTACCTGCCTCTGTGCTATCAAACAAGTCCAAGGAAAAAATATCACTATTCTAGTAATGCATGCTGTTCTTTGTTAGGTACTCACCACACACACCGCCGCCCAACAGTGCATCGAGTAGGTGACACACCAGCACTGGTGAGACACTGTGCAGTCGGAGGATAAGTCATTGTAAATCTTCTTGGCATGATGACTGGTTGTGTCTTCACTATATTCCAGCCATGCTACCTGAGCCCAAAGACCAAGAGGCCAAGATCCTGTGTTGTTGTTGTTGTTGTCAATGTTGGGTGTACAGAAGTCCTGTTCACTGCCACCACCACATTTAGGAAGGTTGTAATCAGCAACGGCGTGGCCCTTGGTGTCTGTGTAAGCTTACTGCATCAAGTCCTTGGGTGGTGAGGTGTTATCTGTTGTGACTTAAAGCAACGTTATGTAGGGAAGCCAGCAAGCACAGGTGTGACAAAAGATGCAATGACTCTGGTCCTTGCGATATAGGCGGTAGGGATGAAAATTGTGTCCCGAAGCCATTTCATACGGTACTACTTGCTATCCAACAAAATATTCCAAACTTTTTTCCTTGCATTTATATAGCTTGGCAGTACAAGATAACAATATTATTATGGCAGATTACCAACTAAGAAAATACAAAAATCAAGACTCCTTTGTTATTTCATCCATTCCTTTGTATCGCCATGATGTGGAAGAAAAATTTAAAGGATGATAGTCTAGATCTTTGCCTTCAACAACCACTACTATTATCATCAAAGGATTTACAGACGGACCCAATTCTTTACAAAATGAATTTATTAGTTAACTTTCACCTATCTTTCTTTTAGACCTCAAATAATATAAAATTTCTACATTTTTGGCTCATTACAGAACAAGGTTGATCATAAAGTACATTTCCAGAACATGAAATCCAGTGCTGGCCGACGTCTCACCACGACACACAGCCATACATTAACTTCCCCGACAGCCAAAAGGGAACAAGTAGTACTGTACCCCAACAAGACAGTGAAGGAGGAGGTCACCACACACCACTACTTCCCCCCTAGGAGGCTCATCTTCACACTATCACCCAGCATCCCAGCAGCAGCATCTCTCCGCTGCTGCGCCACTCAACATCACACCAACACAAAAACACAACACAAAAATACATAAACACAGTAGATGGTGCATAAAAACCACATTACATACAACAAAAGTGGACTCATCCCCTCTAAAAATATACATGATAAATAAATAAATAGCTGAAATTCATAGATCAAGCAATATTATAAAAAAGTCAAATAAATTGTAGCCAAATATATCGCATAGTTCTCATGAATATTTCACAATGCCTGGTTACCAAGATCGCCCTCTCATGATCTCCTGCGTCACCATCCCCTCAGCGTCCTGGCCTCAGCACTCCCACCCTGCTCATGCATTCACACATCTCTGCCAATGAACACTGTAGAGTTATCAACAAACTACCATCACCACCTCACTCCTCTACTAATCTTGATGGAAGTTCGGTGTTTTCTGCTTTCACTCAGATCAAACAACAAAATACTTATAATGAATTCTCTGTTGCAACATGAGACCACTAGTACTGCCTTCCAGGAATGCTTGCACGTCCACACTGCAGACCAAGCCAGCTTTGATAATGGTCATGTTCAATTGATTTCTAATGACTACAATTGAGAATTCTATGATACATTAATTTTTTTCATGTATATTACCATCATTAATATCTTGGCTTTAATGTTGAAGCATAATTGACCAGTAGGACGATGAACATTTTTCCTCATCAGTCTTAACTCTGTAATAATTGTTTCTAAGACAGCTTAGTTCCTTGCATTGGATCCTAAGACAGCCAGTTGCCAACGCCTGCATTGCTGTCTTGACTCAACACTGCCACACACCTCTTGCAGGACACTGGCTTACCCCGCCCAGTTGTTACTCATATTAGTTATACTCTTAAGCAGCTCCTTACTACCTCTACCTCTTTTGTCCCCTTTCAGGCATGGTTGTACGTTTTGACAAAGGAACCTGCACCTGATCAATTACAGTCAGGAGTAATGTGTTCATAAAAAAAAATGTTTACAGAAGTTTTTTTCCCTGCATGTTACTATTATTACAAGGTAAGTATAGGCCCTTGATACTGTCTATATACAACACATCTCTCCACCACTCCTGTGTCTCCCTTACAACTCGGCCACGCTCACCCATCAACACATAACACAACACAAGGCACGTATCACAACACTCCAGCCATCACAAGGCAGTCACGGAGGCTGCATTCCTTGTCCTGGCATAACAAATAAGACAACACTCTGCCGTGACTGCTGCACGTGTCTGAGCCCTGGGCACCTGTTACAGCTTGACACAACGATACATATCAATCCATGGCACTAAAAACATGCACACATCATTCACGACTGTCAATTAGGTAGCCTGTCACCCATACATGCTGAATCCTCAAAGAACTAAGAGCAAAAATGGAAAAAAATAGTAAGCCTCAAACAGTAAAGAAGCCAAGTAGCTTGTTCCTCCTCAGTTATTGTTATTACCGTAAATTTCTTAAGTCATTTTCAGCTCGATGCTAAAATCTTTATATGTGAATCTATTGCTGATGTATCTTGTGAGAAGTCAAGGAAATGACATATATTTTAGGGTGATTGAAGGAAATGACAGAGCAGTGCCAGACAGGAAAGGTCATATGGCACTTTGGGAAGATGAAAGAAGCAAAGGGGCAAGAGAGGATGATACAGGGATGGGGAATGACAAGCATGTTATGACAGGAGAGTCAAATTAAATGCAGGACATCTATCTTAAGGTCCAAGGGTCTCTCCGGCTCCTCCTCCTTGCCCTCGCCCTCGATCCAGCTTCTCAAATATTTGGGGTACACTTCCTGGCATGTGTTCCCTATATTGAAGGATCACATGAGCACCTTCATTGTCACACAAAGAAATACTTCACACCTTGACTTGTTCTGATGGAAATAAATGTTTCCTTTTAAACTTGAGTTATCTTTATGATGTGGCATCCAGCTGGCTTTCGTTTTTTTTTTATGAAACTTAACAAGATCACTGACACTGTCCTTGGAAAACCCCTTGTGAATTCATGACACAAAAGAAAGTGTTCTGATAACTGTTTTTTCCTTGTCACTGCCTGTGATGCCTCAAGGACAATGGCCAGCAGACTTTCTACCTAAAGTCACAAAATGCTGAAAAAACAACCTATCCAGCATCTGCTCCCGACTCATAGTTAATGCTTAACACTTAAAAATACAGCATGAATTAAGATATAATTGAGCAGCAAATATAACAAACTTTTTATATATATTTCATCAAGTTACAGAAGTGAAAGGGAATATACCATATTTTTTGGTGTACAAGGAGCACTTTTTCCCCCGATCAAAGGGCCTCAAAACCAGCCTGCTTCCACCCTGCACCCAAGGTCAAAGGTCTCATGCCTCCTTAGGCACATATACTTTGTACAGCAAGGGCGAGGACCATTGTCATGTCATTTTAAAGTTTCATATTTATTAAGCCCTATGAAGCCCCTATTTCTCATCAGAAAACCTGAAGACTGCTTAAACACCCTAGGTGCAGTGTAAGTATGGCAAAGAATATTAAAGAATATTATATTGATGTTGAAAAATAGTTAAATAACACCTTGAAATGTTTTCACCCTGAAGTTAGTCTTGCAAATAGAGGTGTCTAATAGTAAATATAAAGGTGCGTCTTATACACTGAAAAATATGGTAACAACAATTATTTCAAATTAAATTTTTCAATTCTTCCTCAATTCAATGACTTGCATCTATTAATGTTTTTTTAAACCTCCTAGTCACAGGCACGCACACACACACACACACACACACACACACACACACACCACACACACACACACACGCACCCCCCCCCCCACACACACCTTCCTGAAGGACTGTATCTCATGCTTTCTAAGGCTTGCTTCCCCGTCATTGTCCTCTCCTTACTCACTCACTCATGACATGCTTCTTGGCTTTTCAATTGTTCACAAATAATTCTTCAACAGACAAATCAATGAACCTTTCAACACTAACTCTCACTTGAGTCTAAGAAACCGACACAATGTTGTGGTTCTATTGGTCCACTCCTAAACCCATTCATAAGATCCATCAATACCTGGAAGATTTCAACACAAAACAGGAGTACAATGCATGAGTTGGTCTGAACTTTCCAGCAGAGCAGCTCACTGCCAACCCTTCAATCTAATATACTTTGACATGCTTCCCTAGGAGAACAAAAGATAAAACAATTGACGTCACAAGAAATATATTACAGTTAAACAAGCAATAAAATGGTCACATGATCACATAAAAAGGTGGGAGGGAAGGAGCTTCTGGAGTCACTAATACACTGCATAAAAGAGGTGACAAAAAAAAAAGTTGTTTACATAAAAAATTAATAAAATTTTGAAACATGTGGAGATGGGTATGTCCTATGTGCCATGCCAGGCAAGGCCTTCCTGTTTAGGTCACAGTACTCTCAGCGGGCCACTGGGCAGGTGCAGTCTGCCCTCACTCACTCCAATTGTACACAATGGGTCATTGCACCGTGCACCGTGCATTGCAGTGACATTATGCACAGTTTTCACATGTTCCTGTCAAGATTTTGTGGTGCAAACAACTGCTGCTTACATTCCTCCTGGCTGGTATGCCAAAAAGGACTGCCACAAGTTTGATAAGTGAGTACGTACTTGCCATTGTGGCAGGCAGTGAAGGCCAGGCAGCCAGCATTACTGACAGGCAGCTACTCTCCCTGCATTGGAAGCTTGCACCTTTGCTACACTGTGCAGAACACTTTACTCCTTTACTCTGTGTCACGGACCGTGAATAAAACATTTTGTTTCCTGTGGTCACGAGGACACGGTAACACTGGGCGGGCATGTTCTCGGCTGCTCATTGGCTATTTCCCAACTTCTTTCAATGTCCAGCATTTTCTTTTTTTCTGTCAACATCCAGCAGCCTCCAGCGTGAGTGTAGGAAGCAAAATATTTTACTCCCGGTCCGGGACACAGCCTACAGTGTGGCATATAAGCCTGCCCCAGTGAGGGAAGCGGTGCACCACGTGTTGATGGAGACAATGGAAACACCTCCACAATGGCCAAGTCATTACAGTGTGTATCACCAAATGTTGGCTAGCCAACCTGATGGCAGCCTGACTACTGAGTGTTGCCTCGTATGCCAGGCAGCCTGACTACTGAGTGTTGCCTCGTATGCCAGGCAGCCTGACTACTGAGTGTTGCCTCGTATGCCAGGCAGCCTGACTACTGAGTGTTGCCTCGTATGCCAGGCAGCCTGACTACTGAGTGTTGCCTCGTATGCCAGGCAGCCTGACTACTGAGTGTTGCCTCGTATGCCAGGCAGCCTGACTACTGAGTGTTGCCTCGTATGCCAGGCAACCTGACTACTGAGGAGGGCCAACCATGGCCCACTACAAGTGATTGTACTTCCTGATGGACCATCTATCTTTGTTGCAAACCATGCTGCACACTAATCACAAGTTGACAAATATTAGTCAATCTTTACATCATAGTCCACTTATGCAAACAGTATGCACACAAACAATGTCTAGTAGGAAGGCCCCTCAGAGAAAACTGCATTCCTCAGAACAAACCTCCCCCGGACACTACTCAACAAAACAGTGCAAGGGACCACCACCGGAACAAGGTCCACTGTTGCATCGAGTCTCCCCATCAAGGGTTCACCAACACATTGCAAAAATAACCAAGATTTATAGATAAAAGTTATTTTTCCTGACAGACTCCCGTCATAAATCTTCCCACAGTCTCTGGCCAGCCTCCTCGTGGCCAGGGAACAGGTGGCCCCTCGGTGCTTCAGAACAACAAACATGGCTTACCAAACAGGAGATGGATGTGGCAATATGTACAGAAGGCAAGCTGGCTACCATCTCCAAACCCTGAAGACATGTGGCTTGTGTGGATTTGTGAGGTGTGAAAGACATCTGAAACTAAAAAATTCAAGGTATTCTTAGTATCAGGTTGTGAATGAAGTTTTTCTAGAAAATATTTTTATATAAAGGAGTTTTGGTGGAAAACACAAGATTCAGATGGTGTCTAATCTTCATCTTGTTTAAAGCATGAAATTAAGCCTCTGTGTTAAATCTGACAACGGTAAAACTTGGAAAACATAAAACTTCAAGCCCCCGTGAACATGCGCACACTCACACACACATAATATATACATGACTAAATGTTTCCAACGATGAAGCAAGGATGATCTAGTGAGCCTTATCAGAGTAAAGATGGCCGGGAAGTCTCTACGGGCAGGATAAAGGTAGACAGGGTAGACAGGGTGGGCATGTAAGATTTAGTCAACAAGAAGCCATAAGGAGCGGGAGGGTCGCCACCAATCCTACCTGATGAGTGTGGAGCTTGAGCTAATGATTCAGAATAGCATGAAAGGAAACTAACAACCTCAGCGACGAAAAGCTTTCTTGAAGAACTGTCGTGTCTTGGCCATCAGGGGAGCCACGGTCTTCTTCTTCTTGGCTGAAAACAAAGACATTCTGCTCATATCTCAACATTCATCTATGTGCTAAAAATCTGACTATTCACTAATCTAGCCTTTATCTATTCATTCATGTACTTATTACATATCGTTATTCCTTGACCAAAACCTTGATAACATTCCACTGAAGTTCAGTCTGTCACCTGGCGACAACAAAGCAAGGAGAATGTAGAAGTATGGGGGGAAGATAACACTACAACACAGGACTGAACTAAACTAAAGTCTGGTTCACACTGGGCTTTTGTCGGCAAACAAACGGCTGAGAAGAGGTCTGGGACTGAGGCTGGGAGTCAGGATCGACCTATGGTTTTTTTTTAAATCCCACACCGCTCGATCGGTCTTTAATCGGCCGAGCGGCCGAGATTTTCGCGCTCCAAATTCAAACAAACGCAGAAGCCAGCACCACCCACTTCCCAATCACCCCAATTATTGGTATAATTTCGGTATTGGGCACTAATAAATTACAAATTTAACTTACATCATCGTGCAGATCTTTTCATCCTTAATTTGAATCCCAATTTCCCCAATTTCCATGCCAATGGCGATACATATATCGAAAATTTTCCGTTTTAGCTACAGCCAGAAACGGTTGTTAGTTTAAATCAGATAATGTTAGGTTAGACGTGGGGTTTGATTTAGTAGATGACATCAAGGAAAAAATGAAACTATCAATATTACTTCAATGCAATACTAAGCAGAAAAGGTCACAAGAAGAAGATTTGTTTCCCGGAATGAATTGCGTGTGTGAATGTAATCACCGTACTAGACCGCTAGAGGCCGACTTCCCGGCTCTACAAAAGTGCCGACAAAAGCCCAGTGTGAACCAGACTTTAGAAGAGATGTGTAGCTACATAGGAGCATAAGGGGACCTCTTCTGCCTTGTTTATCCTTATCAGGGAGCCTCATGGAACAAGTATTAAGAGAGATATTGATACATCACTACAGCTTGTGATGAAGAACTTATCACTGACTATTATCTCTCTTTATTTGTCTGTTAATAAAGGCAAGTGCTCCCCTACTCATAGATGTTCATATTACATACTTTCAGTACAGCCCTAGCTATCCGGCACCCATGGGGAAGTGTGAGGTCTGGATGGCTGGATTTTCTAGTTGGTTGAGCGGTACTCTTATAAAGATTCCATTTTTAGTAGTATCCAAAGTAGAATATAAAAACTATGCCTGGTCTCACCTATTTCCAGACCTTTGTATATGTCCATTTCCTGCTCCAGTGTTAATGCAATGCATTTAGGTTTAGCTGGCACCTTGGACATGGCGTTTATTAAGGAAGCAGTATGATTATACGCACATAAACACTTAGTTTTAGCTATCAGATTTGTTAATGAAAATGGTGGAGTATACACAGCACTGCAAGTGGTGGGAAATAAAACTACAGTGAGTCAAGAGCTACACTGCTTGCTGGCGACAATTTCAAAGGCTAGAAAGTCTAAGGTTGGTAGAATATACTGAAGAACTAATCATGTTTGTAAGTAGGGGAGCTTTGGTATTTTCATTTACATAGAGTGATGTATGATCTATCATTACTTTTACTGATTTTCACCAGGTGCAAAAAATGCTAATACTTATATATATTATCTTTAAATCTATCATGCTTGAACAAGAGGTGATCTGTGTTCACCTGTTGAAGGGCGCTGGTTGGGCACTTTTTCTACTCTCTGGACGTTCTGCATGGCTGTCTTGCGTGCCGCCAACTCGTTGCCTTTGCCGGGCTTGGCTGCCATTGCCGAGGCCGTGGCTGTTCCATACTTGATCTGCAACATGGTCCAGTTGTTACTTACAAACACTCCCTGTCATATTAGTTACCTCTCAGCGATGCATAACCATCAGTCATGTTTTCCATCATGCTCCATCTCTTAGCAGTGTGTGCTGACCATTGTTCTATAGGGTTCATTTCCTTACAATTGCATGTGATATGAAGGAGAGAGGCAGACATTAATACAGGCAACCCCTTCCCCCTGTGCCTTACCTGTGCCCTCGCCACACTCCTGGGCACCTTGGCGGCCGTGTCCACAAAGGCCATCTTGGTGGTTCGCTTCGGCTGGGCTTTGGTCAGGAATTTCTCTGTGAGGTTGTGAGTCAGGCTCTTCAGTTTTCTGTCCCGCTCATCAGACTTCCTCATCCACAACTCACGCCAGGACTCCATCTCCTCGGGTCTCTTTTTATATATTATGGGGAAAAAATAACAAGTAAATAATAGATCAAAACTAGTTCTTCAATTCACTCATTTGTTTCCACCTTCCATCACTACTAAGATTATTCTTTCTAGCTTTTCCTCCCCAAACTTTCTCTCTAGCTCCTCTCTTTATGCTCTTCCCCAACCATTCTCTCCTTTATGCTCTTCCCCAACCATTCCCTCCAGCTCATTCCTCCCTAAGCATTCTCTCCAGCTGCTCCCCAACCACCTTTGTGTGATGAGGCCCCTGCAGCACCCTATCCTCACCCCATGCTTGAAGTCTTTCCGGCAGTGCACCTCCCACAGCACATCGGAGTCCTCAAGGAGATAATGGTTGTAGTCCTCCAGGTTGAGCAGCTGCTTGGGAGTGGCCCGGTCCAGCACAGGACGCAGGATCTCAAAGGGAATCCCGCCAG
This sequence comes from Chionoecetes opilio, assembly GCA_016584305.1. Taxonomy (NCBI): domain Eukaryota; kingdom Metazoa; phylum Arthropoda; class Malacostraca; order Decapoda; family Majidae; genus Chionoecetes; species Chionoecetes opilio. The sequence goes on from JACEEZ010002269.1 coordinate 264,556, forward strand.
TGAACTCCAGGGCTGCAAAGAGTAATTCAAGCCTTCCTCTAATGCCCTAATAGACTTTATCTAACATGCGCACACTCACACACACATAATATATACATGGCTAAATGTTTCCAATGATGAAGCAAGGATGATCTAGTGAGCCTTATCAGAGTATCACCTTATCATGGTGTCTGCTGCCTGTTATAAGTGGCATGAACTGCTGCCTGTTATAAGTGGCATGAACTGCTGCCTGTTATAAGTGGCATGAACTGCTGCCTGTTATAAGTGGCATGAACTGCTGCCTGTTATAAGTGGCATGAACTGCTGCCTGTTATAAGTGGCATGAAACACAGCCACAACTACCACAAAGAGCAGGTGGCGGATCATCATCATCACTACACTGTCTTAACCCCTTGAGACCCTGAGCGTAATTTCCATTGTAATTTGGCTACTATTAGAGAATACTTAGTGAATATAAGCAACATTTTATAGCTATGACCTGTTTAGTATCCTTACCCACTAACTAATTTGGTATATTCAGTTACTTTTTGTAATTTTATGGCTAACAACAGACAATTTTTTATAGCAAAGGAAAGATCTGGGCGTGAAGGAGTTAAGATATTGACATGGTTTGGCCTTTCTCCCCTGATAGTGGCTGGCTTGACCATATGGATATCTGGCAAAGGTATATCAGGAGGCATGTCACTATCACCACCACCATGTCTTACCATCAATATTCTCCTGCAGGACTCTGATGCAGCTATCATACAGTGAAGGGACGAAGGACAGGCCGCACACTTTGCCAGAGTACACTTTGCTGCGCCTGTAAATAACACCAATGATTGCAAGAATGTTCACTGTGCACATGAGATTCTAACACACACACACACACACACACACACACACACACACACACACACACACACACACACACACACACTCACACCAAATCGGGATATCTAACCAGTCTTAAAATTAAAAAAAACCCACTCCCTTAGAGCATAATTATATAATACACAGCACAGGTATTTGCTTCATCAAGGAACACTCATAAAGCCCACATGGTAAACATTAGAGAAAGTAATCAAGCTATTGGCTGAAGTAGTGAGTATAAACAGAATACACGCTTTTAACCCCTTCACGCCCAGATCTTTCCTTTGCTATATAGAATTGTATGTTGTTAGCCATAAAATTACAAAAAGTAGCTTAATATACCAAATTAGCTGGTGGACAAGGATACTAAACAAGTCTATATGAATAGAATGTTGCATTTATTCATTAAAAATAGTCTTATGGTAGCCAAATTACAATGGAAATTACGTTCTGGGCCTCAAGGGGTTAAGTATAGAAGTTTTAACCCCTTGAGGCCCAGAACGTATTTTTCATTGTAATTTGGATACCATTAGACGATTTTAATGAATATAAGCAAAATTTTATAGCTAAGACCTGTTTAATATCCTTGTCCACTAGGTAATTTGGTATATTTAGTTACTTTTCGTAATTTTATGGCTAACAACAGACAATTTTACATAGCAAAGGAAAGATCTGGGCGTGAATGGGTTAAATGGATTGAGAATATGGGATCCCATGAGCCTGACTCAATCCTGCAAAAAATTCAACTAGGTAAGAAGCAATAGTTACTTGTTAGACTTGGACTGGAACACAAAGTTGAGCGCCTCCTCCTCAGTCATCTTGCTGAAGCAGGGCTCGGGCGCCCCGTCCCTGACGGGCATCCTGGGCAGGGGCTTGTAGTTTGGCGTGATCTCCGGCAGCAGCGGCTTGTTGTCCGGCACCATGACGGGGGGCAGTCTGGGCAGCCGGTCCACTGAGCCTGACAACAACTTGGGCTGCAAAGAGAGAGGCCTGATGCATGTCTCTGCCAAATGTATCAACCCATCCACACAACCTCAGCCGGGAAAGATAAGCAGGTGTGACTCGGCACCAGACGACGGTATACAGTACAAGCACATCACCGGCTATCTTTCTACCTATCCCTATCTCTCATGTCTCCAATGGCCATCCCCAACAATGCTCTTCCTAAAGTAGATAAGTAATGAGTATTCCTAATCAGGTGGACATTTATGCCTTACCTTTTTGGTAGCCGGCAGCCCCCCATCACCTGTGTGAGCCTTCCTGGTGCCTCCACTAGTGGACGGCTGCTCCTCATCCGAGCCACTGTCTCGCTCCTTATCCCCCTCCTTCCTTTTCTTTTTCTTCTTCTTCTTGGCCTGAGTGTCCAAACCTGCAATGAATTGTAATTTTCACTACCTGCACATCACAGTTGGTATGCTTGTGCCCAACAGAGCATGGAGTCAGTACCTTGCTACAATGCTCCTCGGTTGCCCCACTTAAACTGTGCTTGGATTGGCTGACCACCAAACTTGTGGCTTATCATAGCATGCTCTATTGCTCTTGTTACTTTACAGTGTGTTGTTGCTTCTTGGTTATGCTGTAACCTTATGATGAAGTGTTTCACTGGGTGACTGATACATGTATCAAAACAGTCTCAGGTGGTTTGGGTGCCAGACTCCCCTGCTCTCCACAGCACGGTCCAACAGTCCTCACTATGCACAGGCTCGTGGCAGCACACACCAACCACTGCACTGGCAAGCCTTCTCCAAACACAGTGGTTGTGCAAGGCATGGTGCACAGTGACAGGGGGAATGGACATGCACAAATGGACTGTTCTGCCATGAGCATCCCTTGAAGGCTGTTCCCTGTAGGGGCATCAGGCTCCCCTAGCTGAGGCTGTGATGATTAATGACCCCTGTGTAATAAATAATAATGATAATAACCATGATAAAACAGAAGGCTGCAAATAAAGAGGAGACTCACCCATTAAGACAGCACCAAAACCAGAGTCCATGGGAGTCTGCTGCTTAGCTTTTTTCTCCTTCTTGTTCCTCTCTCCTGCACTGTGGTGTTGCTCCACCTCCTGCTTGTCAGGCGACTCTCTCTTGTGCTTGTCTTTCTTGCTACTGTCCTTCTGTTTATGTTTATTATCTTTCTGCTTTCCTTTCCCTGTCCTTTCCCCCCCTCTATTATCCTTATTTACACTGTTAGACGCCGCACTGCAACCCTCCTCCTCCACTGCGAACGGCTTGCTTTTCTTATCCTTCTTTGGCCTCTCCGGGCTCTCCTCTTTCTCTCTGTGCTCTCTTTTGTGTTTATCCTTTTTACTGCCGTCTCTGTGTTTTTCTTTGCCACTCTCCTTTTCTAGTTTGGTCCTCTCTGCAAGCCTGTTCTGGTGCGCACTCTCCCCACTCTGGTAATGCCCCTCATCCACTTTTTCTTTCTGCCTCTCCCCCACACTCCTCTCACGCTCCCTAGACTCTCTCTTACTGGAGGAGCTTCTATCCCTATGCTCTGGGGTATTAAAGCCATTCACTACACTTGCATCACTCTCCCTGTCATACTTGCACGGGTCACGTTCACTGCTGTCGTCAACTCTGTGTTTACTTTCCCTCGGCCGCGCTTGGTGCTTCTCTCGGTCCCTGTGCTTGTCTTTATGTGACTTGGATCTCTTCTCATCCTCTGTGTCCTCCGTCCTCTCCTCTTCCTTGTTCCTGTGTTTGTCCCGGTGTTTGTCTCGCTTCCTGTCCCTCTCGTGACTGCTGGAGCTGTCCCGATGCTTCCTTTTCCCTTTGCTGCCGTGTTTCTCCCTCTCTCTGCTGCTGTGTTTCTCCCTCTCTCTGCTACCATGTTTCTCCCTCTCTCTGCTACCATATTTCTCCCTCTCTCTGCTACCATATTTCTCCCTCTCTCTGCTGCCATGTTTCTCCCTCTCTCTGCTGCCATGTTTCTCCCTCTCTCTGCTGCCATGTTTCTCCCTCTCTCTGCTGCGCTCCTTCTCCTCCCTGCTGCCCTTCTTCTGTGGGCTCCTGGCACTGGTCCCATTCTTCCAGTCCCTGCCACCCCCGGGAGAGTCACCCCCCGACTCCGGGCTGGAGGTCCTGGGGCTCTGGGACATGGCCGAGGGGTGGTACTCAGTGACAGGCATGCCCGTGTTTACCTGGTAGTCCCTCCTGGATGTGAGTGGGTTGTAGTCCCCAGCGTCCTCGGCCCCTGAGTCTGAGCTGCCATCCTGGGAGTACCCGTAGGAGGAACGAGGCACTGAAGTGGCGGGCTGTGGCTCCTCCTCCAAGCTGTGGTCACTCCCGTGGCCGTCGTTATCCTCTGCCGCGGGGTTGTTGTTCTCTTCTATCTGTAGGCAGTCCTCCTCATCCTCTTCCTCCTCATCCTCCAGATCATCTTGTACCTCCTTTGCAGCCTGGGATAAAAATGATACATTAGAATAATTCTACAGCTAAATATTTCACTACTCCACATAAGGTGGATACAATAGTCCCTTTGTACACAAGCTCCTCTAAACAGTAATGTAATTGGTTCATGGGATTGATATAGAGGTGACAATGTAAGTTCAACATCACTCTTGTTGGTACTGAATGTTGTACACACTACTGGACATTTTTCTTTCAAATAATATACCTTTACTTCCCAAATAACACGCAACAGTATAGATACCACCATCAAACAGTATAGTACAATGCGTCATTTGTTTAATATCACCCCTAGCTTTACTGTAATGCTTCTCAGACCTGTTGAGGTGATTTAAGTATCTGTGGAACCACAATATACATTTTGCATTAGCAGTTTGTAGGAATCTTTGAATGTGCGTTAAATGTTAGTCAGCAGTGGAGTGGCTGTGTTATGAAGGAGCTGATGTCACATTTGGTGGTAATGTTGGGTACCGCAAGACCCTTGGAGTGAGGGACAGTGTCTGTGGTCTGCCTGTGACACACTACTCACACTCCCTGCCCTGCTGCCACCCTGGCCCCCTGTGTGGCAGCAGCAGCAGTCAAGGGCTGAAGCAAGACCCCGGCACAGTACCTCCACTGGGCACTGACCCCTCCTGCGGCACTGCTCACCTCCACTTGGGGGGGGGAGGTCATTAGCCTCACTTACCCTGGACGGTGCCGCCGCTTCTACTTTTGGCTGCGGCTCTTCCTCGTTCTCTCCTGCCTCCTCTTCTTCTTCCTCCTCCTCCTCGGCCGTCACCATTGCCTTCCATTTGTTGACGAGGCCCCTCGCCTTCTCCCCGACCTTCCCTCCCTGGTGGCGGAGGGCATTGACAGTCTTGCCCACGCCAGTCTCCTCCAGGTGGCCGACTGTGACATTGAGGTGGTTCAGCTTGTGCAGGTAGTACAGGACCTGCAAGAGGAACCCCATGTCACCCTCAGCCTGCACCACAACCCACAGTACCACCTCATACTCTTTAGTGATGGCTTCCTCTGCCATTGACAGAATGCTAATATTCTACCAGCAGCCCATGCTAATCTGATGCTAATGCCCATCACTGTCATGTGCTGCTAACTGCTGGACAGCCATGAATTATAAACTAGTATGGGTATTTTACAAATGGGCACAATTTTCAATCAAATTAATAGTTCTAATGGTTTACAGGGAAATATCATATTGTAGTCAGCTCAAGGACTGCAGTGCAAATACTAGGGTGGTGCAAATGGTGAAGTGCGGCACTCAAGAATGGTTTGGACGCCTGCAGTGGATGGGTGAGTGAGATGATGAGAATAAGAGCAGAACAGATGCTGGAGGTGTGAGAGGATGACCCCCTGGGAGGGTAAGGTACTGGGGTATGTGAGTGTGAGGGATGTAAGAGAGAGAAGACTGGGTTATTATTGAAGAGTACTGGGCTCTCTGTCGGCCTTAATGCTCACGGTTTCTATATAATTTCTGCTCCAACATGTAGTAAGGATACTATTCACTCCCGGAAACCAATGTAAAAGACTTCATTTCATATAAAATGGCAGTTAGGTTTAGGCTAGGTTAAGTTAGGTTTAGATTAGATTTAGGTTGGTTGGCTTAGGTTCGGTTTTAAAAGTTTATGCTAGCTTAGTTTTTTTTTTTTTTTTTTATATAGCGCCTGTAGGCAGTGACCTCCAGGGGTGGGATGGTAGACCCTGGAGTTTCACTTGAGGGCTGTGATGGTTGGCCCTCGCCCGTGGTGGCGCAGGCAGGATTTTTAGTGACGCCTGTGATTAGAGGCTCATGCCGCCCCCCTGTGTCCTCCGATGCACTCGAAGGTAGAGTTAATGGGCAGCATGTGGGTGTTCTTAGGCCACTCGACGGTGCAGAAAGATTTTGGCACCCCTATAGTGGAGTGGCTTCTAGGCTAGAAAATGAGATATACCTTGCACTTTCTTAGAACAAAGCCAAACCAGGCTCATTTGAATCGTATTGATGTCTATTTTGCGAAAATCATGGTTGTAGTTCGCCAAAAGGCGTCCAACATAGCAAATTAACCCCTTGTTTGCGATGACATCAGGAAAAATTTGGAATTCCAGAATTTCACTTTACCTTGATGTTTCACACATTTAATCATCATTTTAAGGTTAGAGTACCATTACATGTCCCCCTAGGATATCATACTTGCTCATTAATATGTTTTTTAATATCAAAGGGATCATGCAATCCCCAGAATTTCCAAGAAATTTGGCTTTTTGGGGGTCTTTTCACCATACTGCATAATAAAAGCCTATGAAATGGACACAAATAGTAAAAAGTAAAGAACAAAACAAATTCATATTCAACTGGGAAGATCTCAGTTTACTATTAAGATTCACACCTTCCTCAACCTCATCGTATAACAGTTATTAACCCCTTAAAGCCAAACAAGTAACAACCTGGAAAATGGAAAATGATTGCGGAGATAGCGATTGCTCCTTTTTCAACTAAATACTACATGTCCTAAGTTAATAAATGCAATTTATCATACTAACAACATTCAAATATCTTCAATTTACCTCTCTTTAATCACCAACATAGCAAATTGACAGGATGATAGGGCTAAATTGAGTACCAGACCCAATATTTTGACAAGCATTCATATTTCAATGAGATCCTTTCCCTCAGGTCCATCACCAAATTCCGTAACAACCATTATAATCAGAAACTTGCTTTAATTTAAAGTTAAGAAGAGTCAATTTAATAGCATTTCAATTGGGATGGGGAGGAGCATTAATATCTAAGTTTCTAAATCCTCAGTAACCTCAGATTCATTCTCCCCAGCAAGTTGGTTTTTTGGATTCTGACATTCCCCTTTACAGCTGCAAATATCTATGCACTCTAATGATGCCAGTGCACACGGACACTTTCCTGGGTTAGTGCAACCATTGTCTGTACAGTATAAATGTGTGATGTCTCTCACCTCAACAGGTGCAGAATCTTTTGTGTACATGGTGGGTTGGAGCTCACCATCTTCTTTATCTCTGTTCCATGCGTGTCCAACAGGATCCATGAGTTCAGGCTTGGCAATGTGACTGGTGCACCAGATTACAACCTGGTATTTGGCTGGAAGCACATGTTGCTGAAATGCATCCTCAGTTGGTGGAAGCATTGCGGCTGGTTTGTCAGTTGGGGTCGCCCAAAGGAAGTGTAAATCATCTAGATTCTAGAGGATCTGATTGCCCCAATTTTCGAGCCTGCTTTCCATGCATAAGTATTACAAAATGCCTTGCAGATTCAATGGAAGCTTCAGTATCTGTTTCATGAAAATGCTGCAGACTCCCCAAGAGGCCAATATTCCTGGACAGTGTTGTGTAGGCTGTGCGTTTTCCAATTCTGTACATAGCACAAGTTGTATCACAGCCGGTAAGGGCATGCACTGCAGGAAGGCATCCACACATTTCTGGGCCAATAGATTCTGCTATTTCATGAACTGGGATGTAGCGTTCGGAGTAGACGAGTTTTTGGGAATGCCCGGCATGCATATATACTTCTGGCGACAGCAGTCTTTTATTCCAGTAGTGTAGCAACAGGATGAGGACATCAGTGTCATCACATCGAATGATGGTTTGCAAATGATTTGACAGATGGGCAGCATGCAGCAGAATTCGAGTAGCTGCCTCCTCTTGCGAACTGAACAGCTCGTCTAATGCTGACACTCCTGTCTCAGTCACCTGTTTCACAACCTCCACCTCAATAAAGCCTCCGGCCAGAACAGTTGATGAACCTGTGGGTAGTTTGTCGCCTATACTTGCACATATGTATTGACAGATGAAGTTTGTCAAACTTGCCTTATTTCCAGAATTCTTCAGGAACAGTTATGTAATTTGGTACATGTCTGCTGCCTTCGATGTCATGAGTTGCCACTGTGGTATTTGTTGCACCTCTCCGGGTTCTTTCATTTGATTTGATGGAATGTTCATGATCATAGCGGTCGAAGATGATGGTGACCTGTGTAATGCCGAGAGAAGGATTTCTAAGAAGGCGTACTATCCTTTTCTGAACTATTTCTGCCAAATCGTTGAACGTCTTAAAGTGGCTCTCATTCAATGATTGTACCATTGCCATGCCATCAATGATGTACATTGATGAACAACTGGGTGACATCTCGGGCAGCTCTGTTATCACATCTGTACATTTTTCTTCAAGTTTCTTTGTCAGTTTAGCCTTTGCAGTCTTGCGCATGGAACCATCATCATGAAATAATGATGGCGGTACAGCAGCTAGTTCAAAGCTCAGGACAAATCTCATATCTACTTCTCGATTCTTTGAAACTGATAGCAGTCTTCTGAATAATATCTCTGTGTCAATGATGTTTCCTGTCCTTGTCGTAGGTGAGGGCTTTTTTCAGGTGTAGGTCCAACTCGGCCCATTCCCAACTCGCCCCATTTACGATATCCAACTCTGCTCACCTGGTGAACCAACTCGGACCATTTTCGAATACCAGCTAGGCCCGCCAACGGACCATTTTAGATGCATGCTTCGATCTCTCATTCAACTCACCAAACAACTTTTGAACTTCTTGATTGAACGTTCATATCAACAAAAATACAAATGTCAAGTTTTGATACTTCGATCTCGCATTCAATGCTTGTCCTCAAGTTTAGTGACAAATAAACAGGTTACAGTTGGCGACAATCATGAAATAAATATGTTTCATAAGTTTTAGCACATGTTTTTCTGACATTCCCCTTTACAGCTGCAAATACTGATCAGTACAAAAATGACTGCATATGAAAATAATAAATATATTTCATGTCTTATCAAGTGTTTCCGGGCCGAGTTGGTACACACAATGGCCCGAGTTGGTACACACAATGGCCCGAGTTGGTACACACAATGGCCCGAGTTGGTACACACAATGGCCCGAGTTGGTGTGAGTGGGCCGACTTAGTCATGGGCCGAGTCGGCAATGGGCCGAGTCGGCCTGCAACCCTTTTTTCATGCTTGAAAATGTCAGCACTGAACATCGAGGCAATGGGTCCCAAAAGCTAACGGAAGACCCCTGGTCGATCCTTTCTGCAATGAACTCATCCGTAGCTTTCTGTCCTCTCTGTGGGACTTCCATCATTGACTTTTCAACCTCAGGCGTTGCTACCTGACCAGTAGTGATGTTCACCAATGTCGAGGGAATGTTGTCCAGGTCAAAAAAGGATCTTGGCATTGACTTAGTATGAAATCCTTGATGTTGGATGCATCCTTTCTGTCCTGCTCCATCATCGCATTTCCAAGTTCAGTATGGAAGAGGTTGATCCCATGGTTAACACAAATGTCTTTCAACGACTCAAGAGTATTCCCCCGTTACATGCCTGGTTAGAAGCCATCTCAGCAGAGCTCCCTTCCTGCGGGTGTAACCAATAACTCCTCCTTGGGTCTAATTGTTTAATGTTGGTCAAACCTTAAAAACATGATTTGATGCAAGAACATTAAAGGTAGAGTGAAATTTAGCTATTTGGTATTTTTTCGGGTGTTTTCGAAAAGGGGTTAATTTGCTATGTCAGACACCTTTCCGTGAACTACAACCATGATTCTCTCAAAATAGACATCAATACGCTTCAAATGAGACCAAATTTGCTTTGTTCTAAGAAAGTGCAAGGTATGTCAATTTTTAGAGACTTATTTCAATGAAAGCCGCTCCACTACTAGGAGATCCAACTCAGCACACCGAGCACGCCACTTGCAGGAGCTAACCACTCTGCCACCGCCTCCCCAGCTTAAGTAAGCCATTGAATGGTGCGCGACGTCACCAGCCACCCAGACTGACTGGTGGCCAGCCATCCGGGGCGGCGCACTGCTCGCTGCTCAGGGCCAATGGAAACAAACCTTTTTTTTTACTGGTTTTTGGTGAAGATAAATATTTCACTTTTGGTTTCTGGGAGTTGATAGCATCTCCTCTACTGCTGGAGCAGAAATTATTGGCTACAGAAAACGTGAGTATTAAGGAGGGCAGAGCCCAGTTCTCTTCCATAATCATTGAAGACTGGAAAATATGGAGATTCTACTACAATTTAATACAATACAAGGCACGTAGTTATAACCGCCCTCAACTTGTAGATCTGACCATTAGCAAGTGTTTATAACCCCTACAAGCCTAAATCACCCGTCGAAAATGAATAATAACTAAAGGGGGTCTGGCGGGGGTACAGCCCCCCAGTTGGGTTAGGTTGCATAACCAATGACCAAGTTAGGTTAATGAACAAACGGGGGAGTCTGGGGGGCACAATTCCTACCCCCCCCCAAAGTTAGGTCAGGTTACATAAGCAATGTCCCTGTATTGTATTACAGTGCAGTTTTACCACTATGGAGTAAGGACAGGGCCAAATGAAGACTAGGATTATGAGGGAATTCCAAGAGTCAGACGTCAGTGTAACCTAGCCTAGACTGTAACATATGGCAGCACTACACTGACAGAGTTACCATGACATACTACCCACTCTTTGGCTGAAGTCACGTGTATCCTCGCCTCTCACACCTTCAGGAAGATCTAGTGTTGGTACTCATGGCTAGAGTGACCGTCATTCATGGCCAGGCAGGGTCCATCCTTCACCTGCCTCATAGCCTCACTACCTTATAATCTATAATTTCTCATTGCATATGCTACTTCAATAATATACACACAAACTTCCAAAAAAATAATTGAGGGAGCTAAAGAGAAACCTTCTCAATGTACACATGAAAGTAGGAAAAACAAGACAAATTTTCTTTTTCCTGGTTTGAAAATTCCCTGTTGGCAGATCGCAAGCCATGAAGGGCGCCGCGTCCCGCCTGCCAGCCCGGCCTGCTACAGGGCTTCCCGCGGCCCTAGGGCTGTACTCACCGGGTATGGAAGGGTTTGGGGAATACCTAACACCCAGGTGTCAATATTTAACACATTGACACATGAGCGGAAGAAATATCACCGTGGGAAAGTCTCCTCAAACGGGTGGGAAATGAGCCATAATGAAGTTTATTTAGCCATTTTATTTGATCAAATGTTATGATTAGTTTGTTCGAGTTCTACTTTACCTTATCGGCTTGGTTAAGTCTGGCATATTTGGTTAATTTCTTCTGGAATAAGGCGATCTCCTCGAGGCTGGACGACATAACAGCTGATATTACGCTGCTCATCAGTCAACTGAGGCTCTCAACAAAACAAAGTCACTTGAGACTCCAACCAAAAACAAACTCCAATAAAAACATTTCACTAAAACATTGACCGATTTTACTTGCTTCATTATAATGTTTACATTTGCAGTCGGTTTTTTTCTCGTGCATTGAAGGATTTTTTCTTCAGATGACAAATTTCCAAGGATTTTTTTTTTTTTTTTTTTCAAGATGCATGGACGTGGGAAAAGCAGAGACGGGGTACGGTTTTATCCTGAAAAGCTGAAGGCCTAGAAGTAGACGGTGGGCATGAGTGGTTCAGATCCATGAGAGAGGAACCAATGTATGAATGTAGATGGATGTGAAAATTTTGAAAGTGCATGGTGGGTATGTAAGAAATTAAAACCTAAACAATGCAACAATGAAAAACAATCAAAAGGTGTTGGGAGGCATTGCAGGTGTGAGTGGGTTGAGTCTTTAACGTGAGAGCACAACATGTAACAGTGGAAGGAAGGATACGGCAGAGCTGATTGAATGGATGAATAGTAAATAGGTAAGTAGGCTACGCGCGGTACGTTGTAGAGAAGTGTGTTCCCCTTGTGTGTTCCTATGCAGATTTTGCTGAAATAATGCTCTCGTAAACTATTATATCAAATTATGTCTCGCAATCAAGAGAATGCACCAACGAGGTAGCTTATTGGAATTTTTTTTACATGGGGGGAGGGCGACAACCCCCCGCCCCCCTCTGGACCTTCATGGCCAAGCGGCAGCTGCCGTGCCTATGAAAATCAAAATAGGCTCAGCCAGCTGCACAGGCCTTGATTTTCATATCTGCATGCCGAGCTGATTGTTTCTTTTTTCTCTCTCTCTCCATTCTAGGTTAAGTGTGTTTATGTTTGCTTTAAATAATAAATCAGAATCTCATGAGTTTCTCGTTTCCCTCCACAAACATCAGTGTCATCATCAGCACCGCGGTGTCAGCCTCACCACAACAACATAACGCTGGCTGCCACACTGAACGGGTAATTAAAGCCTCACTTACTCACAAGTGCACCTCATTACCCCGCCATTGACGTCGTGAATTTAAATCTAAGCTTTTCTTATAATGAAAATGCCAAGTAAAGACGAAGCGAGCGAGATATGTGACTGCATCTCAAAGTGCACCTCAAGGTTCCTGCACATGGGTGGTTGTACCGCCGCGGCCAAACATCCAAACACTACAGTCTTCGGGCATGCCAACTGCAGTCAGTTTACTGAGTTAACTGATGATTCATTTTAAAGCCTATCTCATCGTGGAGGAGGCCAAGGGGGCGCCCACAAGGCTCGTGGCTGGGGCAAGTTGATGTTTCCTGTCGAGAGTTGCTTGGTATGCGATATTCCTTATAGGGCGATAAGATCAAGGGAAAACGGTAAATTTCCAGATTAATTATCACCAAACTTCCTTTGGTGGACGGAACAATTTTTTTCTGGTGAGTTTTTATGCGTTTTGAATGTATTTGCTAACCGTTTCTGTCGCAAATCACTTTTTTTTCTTTTTTTGCAAGATAAAAGACAAAAAAACCAAATTGAACCAAACCTAACCTAACCTTTACCTTAAAAAAAAAAAAAAAAAAAAAAAAAAAATATTTGCGACAGAAACGGTTAGCAAATTAATTCATAACGCATCAAAACTCACCCGAATAAAACAGGTTCATCCACCAAAGTGAATTCGGTGTTCATCTGGAATAATACCGGAAAAACGACCCCAAATGGATGACTGTGAATTTAAAACACAGCATAGGAGTAAAAAGAAACATGTACATGACCCCTTCACTCCCAGATCTTTCCTTTGCTATAAAAAATTGTATGTTGTTAGCCATAGAATTACGAAAAGTAACTGAATAGACCAAATTAGCTAGTGGACACGGATACTAAACAGGTCATATCTAAAAATTATTGCTTATATTCATTAAAAATCGTCTATTGGTAGCCAAATTACAATGGAAATTACGTTCTGGGCCTCAAGGGGTTAAGGGTCAAGGCTGGACAGGTGAGCAGAGAACAGTATAACGTGATGGCGAGGACAGTGAAAAGGTTAACAAGAGCAGCAAAGAACAATTATGAGATTAAGGTCGCTGGCCAAGCAAAGACTGACGCTAAGGGATTTTTTCAGGTCTATAAGACAAAGACTAGAGATTTAGTGGGGCCGTTAAAAATAGAGCAGGGTGAGATTGTAAATTCTGATGATGATTTGTGTCAAGGGAAGGCGGTGGCCGAGTGGTTAGCGTCTTGGAGTGGTGAACTCAATGTTCCGAGTTCGAATCCTGCCTGGGGCAACTCTTTCAAGAGGCTGGTAGGGGAGAAGAAGGTCCTGAGTTCAAGTCCCACCAAGGAGTAAGTGTCAAATCCATCGTCGAGTGGCTGAAAGAAAACCGCATGCAGCAATTACCTGGTCTTCGATTGAGTGTGTGATGGAGAAAACTCTAGGGGCTGCATGATCCTGACTGAAGATCCGAACATTATAGAAAACGCGATCTTCACCTAAGACCACAGGTGTCACTATAAAAATCCAGCCTGCGCCACTCCCGGGCAAGATCAACCAAGATCAAGACTTCATAAGCCTACAGGTGCTATAGGCTCCAATAAAAAATTTAAAAAAAAATAAAAAATAGATGTTTATTTCTTAACCCTTTCACGTCACCATTGTCATTCACTTTTTGTTGTCCCGCATAAACCCATTGTCACCCGAAATGTCACGCGCGGGAAAAAAATTGTACTTCCACCGCGTCTAGAAACTAAACTATCAAAGGTATCGAGTTCAATTATGTTTAGTTTTTAAGCTAATATCATTTCCTATATCATACAATGTTCAAAAAATACGCTAGCGTGAAAATAACTTACAAAACCTCGAATTAGAAGTGAAAAAAAAAAAATAATAACACCTTGCGGCAAAAAATAATATGCCAAATATCAACTTATCATCATAGAAGATTTTTCTACATTCCATGACATAGCTGAATAAATTTCCTTTCCAATGAAGTATAATATATTGTAATTCGCTCAAAAATAAAGCCATACAACGAAGTGAAAGATAGCGTAAAGTTTTTTTTTTTAATAAATGTATTGTATAATATAATATTATACAATATTATATTATACAAAATATATTTTAATATAATATATTGTAATTCGCTCCAACGGTCAAGTGAATCTTACGTCAACCGCGCGCTTTTTAAGATTTTTAATAAATATTTTAAAATATTATTTTTGGATGACGCTCAAAGACGTCATTTGTACGTGAAAGGGTTAAGTGTTTTTACTCAGGAGGATTTGCAGATGGTACCTGATAGTGAGCAGATGTTTAGAGGAAAGGATGATGAGAAACTCAAAGATATTGTGATAACTAGGGAAATGGTTCAAGGCATAGATAGAATGAAGAATTTTAAGTCACCAGGACCAGATGAAGTTTATCAATCAATCATTGGGGGCATACGGCAGGGGATGCGTCGCCTCGCCCACCCTACGCCGCCACTCCCGGGGGTCACCACGCGTGAGTCCCCATGCAGGCTCCTTTCCCATACCAAGCAGCTCTCGACAAGACACATCAACTTGCCCCAGCCACGACCCTCGTGAGTCCCTTGGTCTCCTCCACGCCGGATTGTCTCTATACAACCCAATGGGAAGGATCGATTTCAGGGTAGCGTGCCACATGCCCATATAGCCGAAATTGCCGCTGACGGACTATGCAGGTAATAGGCCTCGATTCAGTCTCCCGGTGCAATCGCTCATTTGACACGTAATCATCCCAGCGATACCCCATGATTCTGCGGAGACACTTATTACCAAAGGCATCGATTCGTCTCTTCAAGTCGCCATTTAGTGTCCATGTCTCACAACCATAGAGTAAGACAGGGATCACAAGCAACTTGAAGATCCGGATCTTTGTCCTCCTGCACAGGATATTGCAAGATCAAGATCAGGTACTGAACGCCAAATACTCCTGCTGAGCGAGTCCATAACACCGTGGGCTATGCCAATCTGCCGTAAGACTTCTTGACGTGACCCGCCGTCATTATGGACTGCGCTACCAAGGTATGTAAAACTTTCCAAGATGTCAATGTCTTCGCCGCACACATGAACAGACTGTACTGTTTCATCTAGTAAGCCTCCAAACACCTGGACCTTGTTCTTAAGCCAGGAGACCTCATGTCCCAAAGGATTTGCCTCCTCGAGAGCCATCACCAGGACCTCCAGCGACTCAGCAAAGATTACTGCATCATTGGCAAAAACAAGATCAGTGATCTTGGTGTTGCCGAGGGATGCTCCACAATCACTTTGATCTACAACTTTGCCCAATACCCAGTCCATACAAGTGTTGAAAAGTGATGGGGCAGGGACGCACCCTTGCCTCACTCCTGTTTTCACAGGAAAGAAGCTGGATACACCCCCACACTTCATAGCACTCTCAGTCCCAGAATACAAACCAATCATCAAACCAATAGTCCTTGCAGAAATCCCGCGAAGTCGCAGAAGATCCCAGAGTGACTCACGATGCACTGAGTCAAACACCTTCCTGAGATCAACATAGGCTGCAAGCATTCCCTGTCGAAACTCACGTCGGCGCTCCACCAGGACACGAAGCGCTAGGATACGGTCCGTTGTTGACTTACCAGGCGTTATCCCAGAGTATTAAAAGAATGCAAAGAGGTTGTTAGTGAGTCGTTAGTGCACATCTTTAGGAAATTGGTTGATATAGGGGAGGTGCCGTTAATGTGGAGGAAAGGAAATGTAGTCCCTATATTTAAGAAGGGTGATAAAGGACTAATGTCAAATTATCGACCCGTTAGTCTAACGTCAGTGGTAGGTAAATTATTAGAATCTGTTATTGCAAAAAAAAATTAGAGAGCATTTAGAAAAGCATAGTTTGGTCAATGATTCACCAAGGGCAGGTCATGTCTCACCAATTTATTGAGTTTTTATAGGAAAGTTTATGAGACAGCAGATAATGATAAGGATTATGATATATTATACCTGGGCAGGGATGCTCAAAAATCCCTCGTAAGGGACAACTTATGAGTGTATAGATACAATAACCTTACGAGGGTGGGCTGAGGTTGATGCTCGTATCGAGCCGTCACTCCCGTACGGTGACCGGTGGCCTCTGGGCGGGGAATATTAGGGATATTCTAGGGATGTGTGGGGAAAATCTGCTGACCAATCACAGAGCAGCGCCTCGCATGATCTGGCCAATCACATTGTTCTCAGCTGTCAGGGAGCCCGAGAGATAAATTTAAAGAGACACTTCAAATGTAGCGACTGTTACAGCTTGTGTGTGCGTGTGTACGTCAAACAATGACACCACCACCACCGCAGCCAAACTTGTATGATGAACTATACGTTTTGATTCAAGAAGTCGACCGACATATATATTTAATATATTAGGTTTGCCCTAATATGAATTTATTACAAGTATACCTAGGTATTGTATGTTAAATATGATATACACACAAACCTCGATTTCCCGGACCTCGATTTCCCGGATATCGGATTTGCCGGACAAAATCCGAGGTCCGGGAATATGTCAGTTTCGGACAATTTTTTTTTTTTTTTTTTTTTTTTTTTTTTTTTTTATTTTTTATTTTTTTTTTTTTTATACGTTGAAATGCCTGGTCCTGTTCATAAATTGACCAAGTTGTCCGGCGGTCCGAGCGTCTCCTGTCACCCCTGGTCAGTGTCCGCGCCTCCCGCCAAGTGGCAGCATGCTCAGCGGTCGTATTGTTTACATTTGGGCACACAACATTCACGGTTCACCTGCACAGCCTCCGTCAGTCACCTGACTCCCACTGCCCCTGGTGCAAGAACATTTCTGAGACTATTGAACACTTTCTGCTGCCCCCCGCCAGGTGGCAGCATGCTCAGCGGTCGTATTGTTTACATTTGGGCACACGACACTCACGGTTCACCTGCACAGCCTCCGTTAGTCCCCTGACCCCCACTGCCCCTGGTGCAGGAACGTCTCTTGAGACTATTGAACACTTTTTGCTGCCTCCCGCCAGGTGGCTGCATGCTCAGCGGACGTAAAAGTCCGCGGCGGGGTAGTTGATATTGTCGGTTGCCGGACAGTAAATACTAGAGTAGGATAAACGTCCGGGGGTGGGTAATGGCATCGGACTTTTTTTTTTTTTTTTTTTTTTTTTTTTCCCCTTGCGATTCCCGGACTTTTGCGGTTCCCGGACCAGTGCTCCCCCCTATTAGTCCGGGAAATCGAGGTTTGTGTGTATATGGAGTCAATGATGCAATAAACACATCACATTTCAAACAGACAAGCATGAAATGGCTCTATAATACACAATAAACATAAAATATAGTGATACAACTTGTAATCTCCTCACTGAACTTGCCTGCTGCATCAGCTTGTAAACTTAGCCTCAACAGAGCATACAACATTCCATTGTGGAATTTTTCATTTTCTAATCCTAATACAGTAAACCCTTACTTTAACTAACCAATTGGGGGGAAGGGGGTGACGTTATATCCGAAAATCCGTTATATCCGAGGGATCGGAACTTTTTGCATGTAACAAACTTTGTTCATTACATGAGGTGAAAGTTTGCCATTTCTGACCATTTCCTTTTATAATGAACTTTGTTCTTTACATCAGATGAAAGTTTGTATACATACGTACATGCAGCCATCACAAATACAGTAAACCCTCACTTTAACTAACCAATGAGCAACTACACGGAGTATTAAGATCCCGTTCCAAATGTCCATAAGTCTTGATTGGATAAGTCATTTGCGGACAACTGGGTGCTAGCGACCAATATTTGATGTTATTTTAACCACTGTAAGGTACTCTTAAGTGTTCTTGTGTTGAATATCAGGTTTTCACTAATATAACTCATGGTTTTGATATACTCATGTCCATATCATGAACATAAGTTTGAAGAAATAGTATTTGAAGGTATGCTCCTGTCATCTCCGTGGTGCAGTGTCTAGCGTGCCTGGCTACGAAACTGCGGGCCCTGGTTCGAATCTGGGCCAAGGCAAGTCGGTGACCAACCTACCCAGCTGTTCTTCCTTCCTTACGGGGTTGGTAAATGGGTACCTGGGATAACCTGGGGTAACCTGGGGAAGGTAACTGTGGTAACCCGGGAGTCACACTAGCCCTGTGTCCCAGGGTAACGGGTCCTCACCCACCACAGGCTCTAAGGGCTAATGCCACGGAGATGAGCACCGAATGCCACGCGCAGCATCGCGTATGCTCCCAGCTTTACTTTACCTATACTCCTGCATGGTCCGAGAGCCTCCAAGGAAGTATTACGTCAAAATGTTTGGGTGAATATGTTTCTCCATTGATGCTGAAAGACTATAGATGTTCGCACAAGGGTAGTATGATTTCTTATTCTATAAAAACTATGATTAACGCCATGGATAATTTCGCCATCCGACATTTCTGAAATAAACACGGCCCCGTCTCAGGCCGTCTGCCACACGTGCGATGTACAGGGAGGTCCCGTTATACGAGCATTCGGTATACGAGAATCCGATGATACGAGATGTGTAAATTAGGGTCTATTTTCAATATACGAGATCGAAATTCCAATGATACGACATTCAAACTGGGGTGAGTAAAATTATCAAGTTCAAAATGCGCGCCCTACCACTCCTGGTTGGACAAAGGGGGATTTGGTTGACCCCAGTGAGGTCACCCCTAGCAAGCCGTGACCTGAAGGGTAATTAAGCATATGGCACGGCCTGACATTTAGGGGTAATTAGCAGGTGTGCGACCCCAACCTTGGGACCGTAGTCAGGTCACCCCTAGCAAGGCGTGATCTGAAGGGTAATTAAGCATATGGCGTGGTCTGACCTTTAGGGGTAATTAGCCAGGTGTGGTGCCCCAACCTTGGGACAGCTACACTACCCTCTCTTGTATCACTTGGCGTCCCCTACATTACAGCGTCTTTTCTGCTTGTTATGCATGTTTTTTATGTTTAATTAATGTGCAGTTATGTTATTTTGTGTGCTATTTTCTCTTTCAGAATGCTTTTTATACAGAATAGGTAGTACAGTGTGGGTAATATAGATGCTGTGTGTTTGTTGTGTTTGCTATAGTTTATTTTAGCTTGAAAAACATGGTTGTTTTTTTTGGTTTTTTTAATTGATGGGGTCCTGGAACCAAACCTATATTTTACCATTAGTTATGTGTTTCGTTATACGAGATTTTGCTTTATGAGTATGCCAGGTGGAACCTAACTGCTCGTATCTTCGGGACCTCCCTGTATATAGACTGGTGAAGCAATCACATAGGTGAGAGCTGTTTATACTTCCTCAGGAAGGCACATGTGAGGCGGAGGATCTACTGTTTCCTTCTGAGGCCTGTTAAGGCCCCCGGTGGCCAGACCTTCGCTGTTCCAGGCATTGGACCTGCCCAGCCGCCAGCCACATGTTGGTTTGTTTACAAACATCTTGTCGTACACTTCTCTGGCAGCAAATATATAAATATGGTAATAGTTGTTCCTTAATGGATTGATCTAAATTTCTACCGTGATATGAGGCTATATTGATTATATGAGACGTTTACCGAATCAGGAATGATATGTACGAGTTGATTTTATGGAGAAAATAATTACTATTGTATGCATATATTTTCATTTTCTATGTATCCTAGACACCAGTGTTACATTTGTTAAATGAATTTGAATAATCTTTTGATTTGAAAAAACTATATAGAAGCATGTTAAAAAAATCATCTATGAAGTCCTCAAAACATGTATATTTGAGTGAGATTCACAGGCTCTAACGGGATCATAAAACTGAGTGCAGTGGTCCATTAGGGAAAGGTAAAGTAAAGTAAAGGTGGGAGCATACGCTAAGCTGCGCCTGGCATCCGGTGCTCATCTCCGTGGCATTAGCCCTTAGAGCCTGTGGTGGATGAGGACCCGTTACCCCGGGACACAGGGCTAGTGTGACACCCGGGTTACCACAGTTACCTTCCCCAGGTTACCCCAGGTATCCATTTATCAACCCCGAAAGGAAGGAAGAACAGCTGGGTAGGCTGGTCACCGACTTGCCCTGGCCCGGATTCGAACCAGGGTCTGCAGATTCGTAGCCAGGCACACTAGCCACTGCACCACGGAGGCATTGGGGGAAGGGAGTGACTTTATATCCGAAAATCCGTTACATCCGAGGGATCCGAACTTTTTGCATGTAACAAACTTTGTTCGTTATATGAGGTGAAAGTTTGCCATTTCTAACCATTTCCGTATATAATGAACTTTGTTTGTTACATCAGATGCAAGTTCGTATACTTACGTTCATGCAGCCATCACAAATACTACACGTATACAGGGAAATTAAATCAATACGTGCTGAGGCACTGGAGGCAGGCAAAATAGTGAGGCACGGGAGGACGTGAGAGGAGGTGTTTACAATCGGGCCGACAAAGCCAGACTGATCGGTGCGCAGCCGCATAACGCCCGGTCGGCTTTGTTTTCACAGCCACTGTCTGACCTGTGTGTACATGTTCGGCCTGCCCACCACCGAACCAAACCCCGAATACACCAAATTTATTTGGTAAATACCTGCATATACCAGACTGGTAGAAAAAGTTTGTAAAAAGCCAAAATTCGTTGTATGTCTGTAAAATCAAGGGTTTACTGTATTGCTCTCTGCAAGTTATTTTAAATGCATGTATACATCCAGTATTGTTGTTCATTAGTGTATAACGCCTAACGTATATAACGTGTATACAGTAAAAGCCTTATAACTCGGCACTGTATAACTCGGAATTTGATATAACTCTGCTTGGCAAAGACAGATTTTTTTTTTTTTTTTTTTTTTTCTTTCTTTTTTCTTTCCACACCTATACCTATAGCGCGTGTAGGCAGTGAGCTCCAGGGGTGGAATGGTAGGCCCTGGAGGCTCACTCGAGGGCTGTGATGGTTGGCCCTCGCCCGTGGTGGCGCAGGCAGGATTGTTATAGTGACGCCTGTGATTAGAGGCTCATGCCGCCCCGTGTCCTCCCATGCACTCGCAGTCGAAGGTAGAGTTAATGGAAAGGGCATGTGGGTGTTCTTAGGCCACTCAACGGTGCAGAAAGATTTCAAGTGGATTTATGGGCCTCACTTGGGATCGAACCACTCTGCTACCACCTCACCTAAACTGCATCTCATGGTTTTCACTCGGCATATCATGCCCTCACAACCTCTTCTGTGAACATGTAAACAGAAAGTCGGCAAAAAATAATGTATCTCGGCATATTGATGTTATAACTGCATCTCTTCACTTACACTCGGCATATCGTCAGTCGCATAAAGTTGTATTTTTGTCCTTTTGATCTTTTCCTGCAGGCTCAGGCTCTTCAATTTCATTCCCTTCCTGCTGGAGACACCCTTGCGTGATGGAGCTGACATCTTGAAATCCAGTACTGTATGATGTAATCCCAAAACACCGTCTTGGATACGAATTCCGTTTTTTGTCGAAATTGAAAAAGGATTGGTTTCTGCTTCAAAAACACAAGCTTGGTAGGAGCCAAAATAATAATCAATGCAAAACATTGCAAACAATATCACGAAGTAGTATAACACACATTTCAGCAAGTGTTATTGGATTGGGATTCGTAATCCAAGACGGTGCTTGGACGACAAAAACACGCCTTAGCCTAAACGCTGGTTCCTGACCTTTGCTTTAATTTGCCACCTATTTTACGTGTTTTGGGATTACATCATACAGTACTGTATACAGGAAAACCTTGTTTATCCGGCACCCTCGGGGGGGGGGAGCGCATGCCGGATAACTCATTTTGCCGTTGTTTTGAGAGTTACTCTTATGGAATCGCCCAAAATCCCTTTTTTTTTTTTTTTTTTTTTTTCTCCCTTCTTTTTTTTTTCATCGCAAGGAACCGGCCAAGGGCACAACAAAAATGGGTAACACAAAGTCCGCTTAGTTGCCAGTCCCTATAAAGAAGACAGTAAGAGAATAAAATAAAAAAGGGGTGAGCCAATTTAGTTCGGGAGGTGTCTTGTTACTCTTCTTTTGAAAAGATGTAAGTCATAGGAAAGTGGAAAAATAGAAACAGGAAGAGAGTTCCAGAGTTTATCAGTGAAAAAAAAAAAAAAAAAAAAAAAAACTGGGTCGATTAGTGCCGTTGTTTTGAGGTTGCCGTTGTTTTGAATGCCGGTTAAATGAGGTTCTCCTGTATCAAGATGTCAGCTCCATCACGCAAGGGTGTCTCCAGCAGGCAGGGAATTAAATTGAAAAGCCTGAGCTGCAGGAAAAGGTGAAAGTTCTGGCAAGGATGGATGCAGGTGCGTCCATGCGTGCTATTTGTGCTGAGTTTGATATTAAATCTACTGTATTTACCTTTTTTTTTTTTTTTTTTTTTTTTTTTTTTTTTTTTTTTTTTTTCTTTCATATCAGAGGAGGACATTGCATAACTCGGCACATTGAATAACTCGGCAAGGGCCAGAGCCCCTATCGTGCCGAGTTATAAGGCTTTTACTGTACAGGGAGGTCCCGTTATACGAGCATTCGGTATACGAGAATCCGATGATACAAGATGTGTAAATTAGGGTCTATTTTCAATATACGAGATCGAAATTCCAATGATACGACATTCAAACTGGGGTGAGTAAAATTATCAAGTTCAAAATGCGTGCCCTACCACTCCCTGGCTGGACAAAGGGGGATTTGGTTGACCCCAGTGAGGTCACCCCTAGCAAGCCGTGACCTGAAGGGTAATTAAGCATATGGCGCGGCCTGACATTTAGGGGTCATTAGCAGGTGTGCGGCCCCAAACTTGGGACCGCAGTCAGGTCACCCCTAGCAAGGCGTGACCTGAAGGGTAATTAAGCATATGGCGCGGCCTGACCTTTAGGGGTAATTAGCAGATGTGCTGCCCCAACCTTGGGACCACTACACTACCTTCTCTTGTATCACGCGGCGTCCCCTACATTACAACGTCTTTTTTGCTTGTTATGCATGTTTTATGTTTAATTAATGTGCAGTTATGTTATTTTGTGTGCTATTTTCTCTTTCAGAATGCTTTTTCTACAGAATAGGTAGTACAGTGTAGGTAATATAGATGCTGTGTGTTTGTTGTGTTTGCTATAGTTTATTTTAGCTTGAAAAGTCTCTTTTTTTTCTTCTTTTTTTTAATTGATGGGGTCCTGGAACCAAACCTATATTTTACCGTTAGTATACGAGATTTCGCTTTGCGAGTATGCCAGGTGGAACCTAACTGCTCGTATCTTCGGGACCTCCCTGTAATATATAATATCCTAATAAAGTTTTCATTACCCAACATCCCTGTTTTCCAGGCAGGGCAATCCATGAGTGGCGGCGGTGGTGGCGGTGGACCTAGGTGGCCAGCACCTGAGATGCCCGGCACTGCAGACTGGTTCTTCCCTGAAGCTAAGAACAGTGCAGCACCCACCCAATGGGCATCCTCAGGGGGTGCCCCCGCTGGTGTGGCACAGGCACCTCCCCCGGTGGTGAATCCCCCACACCATCACTATCAGTACCACAATCCCCCAGTCCTATCCTATGGCCCCCCGCAGGGGATGTCTGAGGTGCCCCCTTTTCCCCCCACAGCTCCCCCACCCAGTCACTACCACCCACCACACTACAGCCACCCATATGCTGCCCCCTACAACCTCCCTCATCGGCCATGCTTGGAGCCTGCAGCCCCTCCCACAGGCCACGCCATGGTCCCTGCCATGAGGCCACCAGGACTACCCCCTCCCATCTTGCCCTACCCACCACCTGGCCCCTCCCCGGGACCCCCATCCTGCCCCCCACCTGCTCCTCCATACACTGCTGCTGCCCCAGGATACAGCTGGGGTCCTGCACCACAGATGGCCCAGGCTGGAGCCCTGGCCCAGGGACCACAGAGAGGGGTGCCCTCACAGGTAATATACAGAACACCTTCTCTTGCTTACCCTTATTTTCTCCTTTACCTCATCTCACCCGACCAGACCGGCCCCCTAGAGTGTATCTTGACATTATAATTGTACGGGGCAAACATTTTGGTGACCCTGCCAGTCAGTTTATAATCCAAGGGTGCAGAGGTCTTTACAGCACAGTTGTTTCTGTATCCAATAACGACCTCTTATTGCACAAAACTGTTGATTGTATTGAATTCTTAAGAGACATTCTACTAAATGCACCACTTAATAGCTTTAACTTCTTTCTGGAGAGATACTTTCATTAAAGCTCTCTTACAGGGGCACAACACTTCATTTTGAGGAAACATTTTTGTCACTAACACACATGATAACCTAATCCACATTAACACATCCACGTTGATATTCCACAGGAGTAGGCGGGCTCCACATGCCTTACAGATCACTTTTTCTCTATTATTTTCTGCTCAGTAATTGTGCAGTAGTCATTCACTTGCGAAAAGCAAGAATATAACACTTATCTTTATATAATAACAGCAAGGTTAGGGTACGTTGAGGTTAGATTAAAGTTGTTTAGGTTATGTTTAGATCAGGTTAGGTTTAGGTTAGGTTTTGTTGAGTTATTTAGGATAAAATTGCGAATCTGTTGGTGCGCGATTGCCTGGCTGCCCCGGCTGGTTGGCGGCCGCCTACTCCCGCAGAATATTTAGCCCTAATCCCTGCATGCCATATCTCTCGGTACCCATGAATAACAAATTATTACATTGATTCCATCTCAACTAGGTAAAAAGAAAAATGTAAAAAAAAAAAATCATATATACCACACTTGTATATTTGTTTCCATAGTTCTTGTATGAAAGTGCATTTTCACAGTCTTAAAAAAATATCATGCCCCCTCCCCCCCCCCCCCCCCCCCCCCTCCATCCCCCGCGCCTAAATCCCCACTCTACCACAGCAGCCATGGCCACGCCAGGAGTGGGAGCAGAGCTGTCCACAGCCTCGCCAGGACCACGGCTCAAGACACACCCCTCAGCCTGGCCTGGAGAGGGACCTGATGACCTGTGGCAAGCCCTTCAGGGACCCCAGGGCACGAGATCATGAGCCAGCTGGCCGAGGAGACACCAGGACCTCCCACTCCTCAAGGTGCTCACAGGGTCCTCGGTGTTGTTTGAGGATGACTATAATTGAAGGGTTCTCTCTTTATTGCTTGCTTTCTTTCTTTTTGAGGGATGAAATTTAGCAGATCAAGTGCAAAATCATGTATCAGAGGAAAATTACAATATGTATTGATGAGAAATACTTAGAAACTGAAGAAATCAAAGATCATGGCTGATTTCAGGAGTAAGGTCATCACAGAATTGGAAAATCTTTTTAATATTCACTGAATGTCCGTCTGTGTGTCTTTGTACAGCAAAGGCTCCATCATTGCGCGCCCACTTTCAACCAAACTTTTAGGAATGGTTTAGGTCACCCCTGGGATGGTTTAGGTCACCCCTGGGATGGTTTAAATCCATAGTGGGCCAGGTCTATTTATTTTCTAACACAGTAAAAGAAAAAGAAAACACTGTGAATGTAGCAGGACGCCCTTTAGTCTATAAAGTGACCCTATGTCTCTCAGTCATATTTTGAACTGGTAAAGCATCAATAATGAACTCTCAACACCCATTCTGTTCACACCACATCCATGTCTTACTGTATGTGACCCGCAGGTATGACAGTGACCAGCGCAGTCTTGAGGCCAAGTACAAGGAAGATCGTGGTTACCCGAGCAGGTGGCCGGAGGGGGCAAGGAAACCCTCCCACAGTCCATCCTCAGAGTATTCCTCCAGCAGGAGTGAAGGATGCCACTACTCCTCCTCCAGCAGGTCTTCAAGGGAGCCCCATGCCAGGTGAATCAGTGTGCCGCTATCTCCCTCTATCTTGACTATTGATTGATTGACACCAATGTCACTACAGAAAATTCCCGCCTTACGGACGGGTTGTTATGTTCCGAGAGGCTGGTCGTGAGTCCATTGTTCCAAAGGCTGGACATTATATGGGGTGCACATTCGTAATGGTAGATAAAATTATCCAATGTTCAATGCAGACACTACGAACACATGAAATGGTTAGGTAAAATATCCTTAGTCAAATGTACTATATGTGAATATACATATATATAATATATGTCAAATATTTATGGTGGACCCTCCAATTGAGCAGCTTCACACCACTGGGTTACGGGCAGTGGATGCCGATCCTCCCATTGACGAAACCGCACCCTCTCTTGACGAAGTCAGAAAGGCTGTAGCAAAGTTGAGGGGTGGAAATGCAGCTGGTGTTGGTAATATCAGTGCAGAGCTCCTCAAAGCTGGGGATGAGGCAATGATCCGCGGGTTGCATGTTGAGCCAGTCCGCTGGGTCTGAGCCTCAATCCACACTGGGAACAGGTTTTCCATCTCACTGATCACTTTTCCACGTCTCTTGGTGATAAAAGTGGACTGCATAGACACGGCACTTTTCATATGCTCCATAATATTATCTTTGTTCTTTAATATTGTTCCAATAGTAAACTTTGCCATCTTAAAATGGTCAGCCACATCTGTCAGACACTCACCCCTTTCCAGTCTTTTTATGATCACCTTGGTTGCCATGGTTATAGCCTGACTTTTCTTATCACTGGTACCTTCACAACACTTGATTGACGCTCTACACCAGACATAATGCACAAATCACGGGGCACCACGATATAAATTAAAAAAAGCAGCGGACAATGGCAGGCGTGCAAACACAAACACAAGGTCAGGACTGTGGTGTGGGCAGCGCACGTTGTGGCGGTCACAGCCGTACCACCACGCGGGGCGCCTGCCAAAAGCTGTTCGTATTGGCCATTTTTCGTAAGTCGGAAACTTTCTGTACATGATTCAACCTTTAATTTTCACCTGTGGCAATGCCTTGTTTGCCACTCCAAGTATGATTCAGTACAATAATCCCCTCCAGATACGAGAAGGAGAGAGACGGTGTTGAGGCGAGGTACAAGAGGGACAGCAGGTATTCCAAATGCAGTGAAGACAGGTGGCCAGACAGAGGCAGCAGCAGCAGCAGCAATCGTAAGCGATCTCGGAGCCCCACTGACACCCCCCCTCGCAGGCGAGAGTCAAAGAATTACTCTCCACCCTCGAGGACCTCACGCGGTTCTCTTGATAGGTGATACGCCAGCTTGTCTTGTGGTTTTAATTGCAAATTATACTTTGTATTTTGCATCCTGTCTGATACACTTTATTCTTTTAGAATATTCTTACAATAATGACGCTGTTGGTTATGGCTGCTGCCAGATCACAGGGCAGCCACAGCAGAGCAGGGAGGTGTCCAGGAGTCCAGGGCGACAGTCTCTTCATTCCAGGTCACCCATAAGGAAGAGGTACGTATGTCAGTGTATTGCCGTCGTCACTCAATGTTCATAGAGGCATCTGGCATCACTCTGCTATTACTCTTCCCTCCAATTGTCCTTTCTACCTTCATGTTTCCTCCACTGTGTTGCTTTTCTCAAAACTCAGCCATCATTGTTCCCCTCTACCTTTCCCTGCCAGACCCCCACACTCACGTAGTCCAGAGACTCAGCGTGTCAGCACCCCGGACCGAGCAGCATCAGCACCGGCCACCAAGAAAACCATGTGTGGAGAAAGACAGACACCTCCAGAAAGTGACCCGCTTGGAGCACCCATGAAGGAGATGCAGGAGCTTGGGGACGACCTGGAGGAGAATGGGATAGAGGAAGAAGAAACCAAGGCTCCATGGGTTCGCTCTGCCCCAGCTGACCTCTACTACCAACGAGATGAAAAGTGAGTCTAGCCAGTGTGCGGTAACCTGTTGGGATCACCATTGTGTTTGCTATATCAATTCAGAAATTATATTTTAACACTGAGATATTGATGGATGTAATCGCCGATCAGCTGATTGTGCGCAGAGCTTTGGAGCAGCGTGTTCGACTTCCTGCAGTCGCTTGCATTATTCCATATATTTAGTCTAGTCTCTGAGTCTTAAGTGACACCAGTTGGGGGATGTGCAGCGCCAGAACAAATGGATCAGAAAAGGTATAAGCCATCAGGTGTCCAGTTTAGGAAAATATGAAAATAAGGAGGAGAAACGCGGAGGAGATCAAGGTATGCAGCGTCTATGTCATCTCTCAGTGTGTGTGATGCATGTAGTAAAATAGGCTAGTATTACGCAATGGTCTGTTAGCCTGTGTTGCTGTGCTATTACACATAGGCCAAAATTAATCTGATTAGCAACTAGCATTGCATAATTCAAACATTGATAGCATGCATCATTGCAATTTGCAAGTGTGTGTAGCCTGCAACAAGACCATTACAACTTAACTAACCTATTACCATAGGTGGGCGTTATCGCGATAAATTATCGCGATAACGATATCGGGTTATCGGTTATCCGATAAAAAAAATTCCTGCGTTATCGATTCATCGGTATCGCCGATACTTTTGGTTCCAAACTAGCGATAATCAATAATTTTATATTTTGGTTCCAGTTTAGCACAGGGGCGAGCCGCGCATGCCTTGGAGGCAGAAATAGGTAGGTCCGAGCTGGGAACCGAACAACGGTCTAAATCCAGCTAACCGTCTTGACGTCTTCTCAAAACGTTCGCTCAGCTTCAGTCTCTCACCAACTGTCGGACGGGGAGATGTTGCTCCTGCGCGCTCCCGTTTACCATTTACGCATTCTTTGATGATTTTATTGATAGCATTTAAGATTTTATATTTAAAATATCAATATCGTTATCGCTAGTATCGGAATTTTGGATTTATCGATTTATCGGTTATCGCCTTATCGGGCGATAAATTTATCGCCAGTTATCGATTATCGGTTATCGCCGATAAGGTTATCGTTATCGATTTATCGGTTATCGTGATAAATTATTTCTTTATCGCGCCCACCTATGCCTATTACTGATTTGGCTGGTAGGTGACATAATTATGGTTTCCTCTGCTTGTATTGACTATCCTAGGTTATAAACCCAATAAGGGAAATTGCCAATGTTGTAGGCTAACTTAAAAGACTTCTAAATCAGGGGCACACCCAGGAAATTTTTTTAGGGGAGTGGGCAGAATTTTTTTTTTCGCCAGCAGTTTAGTAAACCCAACAGATTTCTCGCTAGCCTCTGGATGGTAAATTTGCCCGCCATCAGCTGATTCCCTTTCAGGCTTAATTTCTTATTTCAGCTACTGAAACAATAGTTTTGGTAGTGTTAGATGCTTTTCCAAGGCATTATGTGTATCATAAGTGCAACCAAATCAAGGTAGGTGTTCACGGGCAGGTGACGCGGTCACATCGCTAGAACCTTTAGTAATTTTTTTCGATCACATGAAGATCCGCCACCTCAATTTTACCACATGAAGAACCGCCACCCCAGTCTTGCCAACCTTTTATACACTTATTGACATATAACACAATATTATCAGGACCTATTTGGGGGGGCGCCCCCCTGACCCCCCATTAGTTCACGACATTGGTTACGTAAACTAACCTAACTGGGTTATTAAACCACTTTCACCCACATGAAGATCAGTCATCCCAAGTGTAGTTGGGGTGGTGGATCTTCATGTGATCCATTTTTTTTAACCGACTGTTAGGGGTTAACCAACAAAATAGGCGACTAAAGGGGGCCCTGGGTGCGCCTCTGGTCTATATTATGCTAATATTTTGTATAATTTGCGATATGTTGAGTCTTGTGGAATACCATGCCTTCAATTCGCCAAATATGCTGTATGGTTTCCTTCCTGTTCTGAGAGTTAAGATATTGTGCAATTGTGTGATTTTATTGTGCAACAAATATATTCAGTCAGACTAATATAGTTATTTCACTGGAAATTCAGGGCCACTTCTGAAATATTTGTGAGCATCCTCTGGCACTATAGTCTATTCACTTAAGCTGGATTCTTGAGAGCTGCTCGATGCCTAGCCGAGTTTGTAAGGACGTCGCTGATTGGCTGATAGACTCGGGCTGGGTGGCGATGGTGGTGGTACTTGCTTCGCCGCAACCCAAAACCCTTGCGTTGCCTCAGAAAAATATTCATATTTCTTGGCTTTACTCACCTCTTACACAAGATAGGCCTATTTTGTTTGCATCAGTAAATCAGGCAGTGATTGTTCAACAACAACACGCCATTCATAACTCAATAGGGTAAAAAATAAAGCCATGACTGACTATCACAAGAGTAGGCGGACTTTTAGGTTTTCAGTGCATTGAAATGTTATACTCCTACCCGATATTACCAAGCTACCAGATAATATTTATGAAAGCTGAGCCTACCATCGTGTTCATAATACATTGCTGCATATCATGAGCATAAAAAAATAACACTAAGACTAAACTAATATTAAGATAATTGAAGGAAAGTAAAAGAGTGTATAAACATTTTTTCTTGCTTATTTTGCTTCAACTCGCTGTAACTCCATAAGTTTTGGTCGCATTCAATTTTCAAGAACTGTTTCAAAATCCTTATACTTTTCCGCTTCCTGTGGTATGTAGCACGTACCAATAAGGAAAAGAGTATGTGGTCAAAATGGCTAAGAATGTTAAACTACTACTGCAAACTGGCACAGTGACGGGTGAGCATTGCTCCCTATACAGGAGAGACTGTTCTCGGGAGAGCTATCAGAGGCTCCACCCGTCACGGCACCAGTTTGAAACAGTTTAACTTTCTTAGCCATTTTGACCACCTATTCTTTTCCTTATTGGTACGTGCTACATACCACAGGAAGCGGAAAAGTATAAGGATTTTGAAACAGTTCTTAAAAATTGAATGCGACCGAAACTTATGGAGTTACAGCGAGTTGAAGCAAAATGAGCAAGAAAAAATGTTTATGCACTCTTTTACTTTCCTTCAATTATCTTAATATTAGTGAAGTTTTACTGTAATTTTTTATGCTCTTGATATGCAGCAATGTATTATGAACACGATGGTAGGCTCAGCTTTCATAAATATTATCTGGTAGCTTGGTAATATCGGGTAGGAGTACAACATTTCAATGCACTGAAAACCTAAAAGTCCGCCTACTCTTGTGATAGTCAGTCATGACTTTATTTTTTATCCTATTGAGTTATGAATGGCGTGTTGTTGTTGAACAATCACTGCCTGATTCACTGATGCAAACAAAATAGGCCTATCTTGTGTAAGAGGTGAGTAAAGCCAAGAAATATGAATATATTTCTGAGGCAACGCAAGGGTTTTGGGTTGCGGCTAGGCAAGTACCACCACCATTGCCACCCAGCCCGAGTCTATCAGCCAATCAGCGACGTCCTTACAAACTCGGCTAGGCATCGAGCAGCTCCCAGCCCAGGAATCCAGCTTAAGTGAATAGACTATAGTCAGGATGAGGAGCCTTCTACATTTGCCTTTTCTTACAATTGTTATAATTCGAATCTATAATAATTTGCTTTTTTACTTTATTTGTATGTACGTATAAACGACAATTTTCTCTATTTGTTTGATTTTGTTTTTATGCTAGTATATAACTAAACTAAGGTTTAATTTTAATTATTCTGGTATTCATACTGTATATTTATGGTTCTATATATATATTATCTATAATTGTTGCAATATTTGAAATGCTACAGATAAAATGTTGTTTTCTAATATCTTGATAAAAAATATATTTAGTGTTGAATTGTGACTTTTTTTTAACAGCGGAGGGGGGGCAAAGTTAGGGTTCGCCCAGGGCGCCACACAAGCCAGGACCGCCACTGTTCATGGCCCTAGAGAAAGCATATGATAGGGTTGATAGGAAAGATCTCTTTAATGTTATTGGAAGATGTTAGGCATAATATGAGAGGCAAGTGCATGTGTGAGGATGGAGGGCAAAACCAGTCAAAGTTTTGCTGGAGTATGAGTGAGACAGGGAGGTTTTATATTTTCATGGATGGTTGTATGAGAGAAATGGAAGCTTAAGTGGGAAATGTAGGTGCAAGAATAAAGCTGAATGAAGTTGGGTGAGTTGTGGTAGCATGTCTGTTTGCGGACACCGTGTTACTTGCAGAGAGTGAGGGGGAGCTTCAGAGAGTGTTGGTGAGTTTTGTTACGTGTGTGTGAGAAGGAAACTGTGATGAAGGTTGGGAAAAGAAAGGTGATGGTATTTGAGAGGAATAAAATAAAGGCGTTTGACTTAAGTTTTTTTTTTTTTTTTGGCACTTTAGGCAGTGGTGGCCCAGGGCTCGGATGGTAGGCTCTGGAGGTTCACTTGAGGGCTCTGATGGTTGGTCCTCGCCCGTGGTGGCGCAGGCAGGATTTTTATAGTGACGCCTGGATTAGAGGCTCATGCCGCCCCCCTGTGTCCTCCGATGCACTCACAATCGAAGGTAGAGTTGATGGGCAGGCCATGTGGGTGTTCTTAGGCCACTCGACGGTGCAGAAAGGTTTTGGTTTTCTTCGGGGATCGAACTCGGGTCACCGAGAACGCCAGTCGGAGACGCTAACCACTCCACTACCGCCTCCCCATATAGTACAGTAAAGTACACTATAGGGTGAGTGTGCCAGTAGTAGGAAGGTGTGAGGTAGCTTAGAAGAGAGAATGGAGGAAGCAATAGGGCTTAAGTACATGGAGACAGTGTTATGGAAATTTGGCTGTGAGAGGTAAAAGTGTCCTAGGATCACTTGTAAGGGTTATGAGAGGTTTATGGAATAGTATTCTCCTACCATTGTTGACATATGGATTAGAGACTTGGACGTGGAAGAGGGCACATCAGTCAAGAATGCCTGCTGTGGCAATGAGTTACTTGAGGGAGACATACGTAGGGAAGGAGGACAAATCGTAGAAATAAAAAATAAGCAGGAAGTCAAAGCTATAGGACGGTAGATTGAAGGATTACAATGGTCACCCTTCTTAGGAACAGGTTGAATGTGAGCAAACTTCCAGCAACAAGGAAAGGTGGCAGTAGATGGACATAGATGGAAAAGTTTGACCAGACAGGGTTCAACCACAGAAGCACAATTTCTGAAAACAATAGGAGGGCCGTAAGCCTTCCGAGGATCTAAGCCAGAGAGGGCATTGAAAACATCATTACGAAGGATCTTAATAACATGCATAACATAGTCAGAGGGGGGAGGAGGAGGAGGAACAAGCCCTTCATCATCTAGAGTAGAATTTTGAGCATAGTTTTGAGCAAAGAGTTCAGCTGTAGAAATAGATGAGACAGCTGTACCAGGGCATTAAAAGAATCCTGGTTTTACTTGTTTTTTGCAGGAATCCTTTAGTGACCCGAGCCACAAAAAAGTTGATGGCTCTGTGTGATGTATTTGGGGAGAAGTTGGTGAAGAGAGGAGAGCGAGTCAGAGAAGACAAGAGGCAGAAGGCAGAGAAGAGCAAGGAGTCGTCACAGCAGCTGTCTGGTGAGTGTGTCCCTTCACCCTGTGCACTAATGATGGAACTTCCTTCACTAAGAAGATCCTCCGGTCTGCTATACTGACTTCACTTTGAAAAGGCAAGTGTAAGCCCCGAGATGGCATAGGTACGTCACGGAGCATCTTTTATCCTAATTTGTCATGCTTTCCAGTGTGTAGTAATGGCTGCAACAAGACAAAGATGGGACTTGAGGGCGATGGTGGAAGCCTTTGCCAGGAAGACACAGTCAAGGCTGCTGGGAAAGACAAGACTGAAGGGAACCAATCCGTGGAGTGCAGTGAGACTGTTGTGGAGGACAGCAGTGTGCCAGGGACTGTGCCATCCACGGGAGGGAGTGAGGGTGCCGGTGCCAAGCCAGCCTCAGAAGTGGCCAAGCGGAGCTGTAAACACAGACACAAACACAAGAAGAAGAAGGGAACCAAGGATGCCGAGAAGACCGGTGACTCCCACCCTAGTAACAGCAGCAGCAGCGGTAGTAGCAGTGAGTGTGATGACAGCTCAAGCAGTGAGGAGGAGGAGGAGAGTGAGATGGACAGGATATCCAAGGAACTAGAAAAGAAACGCAACCATCCAAATCGCCTTCACCCTGAGCTCTGGTTTAATGACCCCGGCGAGGTGAGTGTTGAGGCCGACTCATGTAACCTTGCTTACCAACCAGATTGGATGAGGTCATTTAAATGAGAAATCCTCGGTATGAATGCCTATAAGCTGGATTTTGTGAGGTGATATGAAAACCCTTCTACTTTCTTTGGCTTTCTTCCTTGCATGGATCACCCAGGGACTTTCACTTCCCTCAGATGAACGACGGGCCACTGTGTCGCTGCTCCCTGAAGGCGCAGCGCTCGGGGATCCGCCACGGCTACTATGTGGGGGAGGACGACCTTACGTCTTGTGATCCGTGGAGCAACAATGCGGATCGCCTCCACCACTACCTCATCACCATCTCTCCTCCAACAAACTTCTTGGTAAGCCAACACTGCCGCACTATTGAGTATTTTTGTTTGTGTAGCGTCTGTGAAGCAGAAAGACAGAGTGGTGGAGTATGTATTTACCATGTTGTATTTCCCTAATTTCAGCGTACAGGGCTCCGTGTCTGAATTCATGTAGTTTTTCCTTAAATTGATGCACACTTCTTGCCGCTAACACCTCCTCCAGCTCATTCCAGGCATTTTGACTTCTAAGGGGAAAGCTGTACTTCTTTTTGTCATTCAAGCATCCTCCTTTTTCTCAATGTTTCCAAGTGTCCCCTCAAGTATCCAGCCTCCTTTTCTCTTTTGATAGGTTTCTTTTTCTTTTTCTTAATTCTTACAAGTCATTTATCAATTTATACACTAAGTAAACCTCCATTTTCTCTTTTTTTCTAGTATTGCAAGTATTGGCAGTTGCATTCCTTTAGTCTTTCTTTGTAGGTTAGATCTGTCAACGGAGATCATTTTAGTTGTTAGTATGTGAGAGAAGGAAGGAGAGTGAGAGGCAAGGGTGAGGTTCATATTCCTGTGTGGAGAGTTATTAAGAATCATACTTATACAGTATCATTCTTATGCTTGAATCTCTTGTTATCTCACTCTATCCCATGCAGGGAATTGGATCATGAAGAATGTGTTATTCCAAACTGTGAAGTGGAAAGTGGGAGTTCCTGATTATCACGTAAAAATTTATCATCTCGTCTCCAGATTAAAACGCCGACGGTCATTTTACACGACAGCCACGAGTTCATCTTTGAGGGGTTCTCGCTGCTGTCGCACCACCCCTTGGAGGAGGTGCCCACGTGCCGGGTGATCCGCTTCAACATTGAGTACACCATCCTGTACATCCAGGAGAAAATACCTGACAACTTCTGCATAGAGGAGCTCAACCTACTGTGTGCGTGGCAACTTGTTTTCTGTCTATGTTGGGCTTAAACGTGTGTGAGCATTCTGTTCTCGTCTATCACAGTCTTTCTTTCCCATAAATGACCAACAGCCACTTGCATCATTGATAAGAGAAGCTTCTTTGTTAAGTTAGTGATGCCAATACCTTGGTGTCCTCACATCTGTTTTTGGACCAACTCTTACAGACCAGTATCTCTTCCTTGAACTGCTGGAGCTGGTCGACCTGAACCTCAAGGCGATGGGGGATGAGCAAGGCTGCCCCAGGTTCCACTTCATGCCCAGATTTGTCCGGAAACTTGCTGGTGGGTACTGCATCTGTCTTCATAAATTCATCCCGTCTATCTTTGTTATTTTTTTGTGGCCAGCTTTAGATCTTTTCAATAACCTTATATCCACATAAAATATGCCTACACTTGCATCTGCAGATAATGGCAAGGAGATTCTGTCCATGAATGAGGTCCTGTCCTCACTACTGAAGAACAGCGGGCCCTTGGTGCAGCCCGAGGACCTGGCACAACTTCTCAACATGTCTCAGTACCAGTGGCAGAATTATGCCGACCAACTCAAAGGTACACCTCCCATGGCACTGTGTAACCCAAGTCACCTCTGTCTCTTTTCAGACTACCTGTTTTCAGTCTTTGTACTGGATCTGTTTCCTCTGTCTCTGTCTCTGCCTGTCTGTCTGTTTGCCTATCAGTCAATCTCAGAGCTGGGCACTAAATACATTGAATGTATTTAAATACTAAATACTAAATACATGGGAGAAATGTATTTAAATACCAAATACTAAATACATTTTACGAATGTATTTAAATACTAAATACTAAATACATCAATTGTATTTAAATACATTTTAAATACACACACATTTTAACATGTAAGAAAAAAATGGATTTCATTAAGATTTCATTAGATTTTGGGTTTCCTTAGAAATTTCCTTATCAGGCCTAAATTTCCTTAAAATAAGGATATTTCCTTGCAAGTGGAAGCACTGGTTCACTGTAAAATCAGGCTTGCCAGATAGTTGGGCGGGTTTATGGCCAAATGAACTGATAAAAAAGTATTTACATTTTTATATTATGAGTATTTAAATATAATGTATTTAAATACTCATAAAAAGTATTTAAATACTGTATTTAAATACATGACAACCAATGTATTTATAAATACATTTATAAATACACAAATGTATTTAAATACGCATTTAAATACAAATGTATTTAAATATTGCCCAGCTCTGGTCAATCTGTCTTTGTAGTTATGTTTCAGCCTGTCCAAGACGCCTCATGCAGCCATCTGTGTAGTCAAATAATAGGTAAGGTTTTTGTCCAATAGTAATACAGTAGGGATGATGGTGAGCTGATGGTGTCACAGGGAAGTGGTGACCTGTTACATAATGGTGTTGAATGGTTAGTGTTATGTAATGGTGTTGCAGGGACGGGTGGGCAGTGACCTCCAGGGGTGGGATGGTAGGCCCTGGAGGTTCACTTGAGGGCTGTGATGGCTGGCCCTCGCCCAAGGTGGCACAGGCATGGTTTTTACAGTGGCGCCTGTTATTAGAGGCTCATGCCGCCCCCCTGTGACCTCCGATGCACTCGCCATCGAAGGCAGAGTTAATGTGCCGAATGTGGGTGTTCTTAGGCCACTCGACGATTGCCTAAAGATTTTGGCACCCGGCAGGATTTTAACTCTGTACACCGAGCTTGCCACTTGCAGACGCTTACCCCTCTGCCACGGCCTCCCCCAAAGTGTTAACATAATGGTTTTGCAGGGATGGTGGTGACCTGTCCCGGCATGAAGCCTTGCAGCATTCGAGTGGACCAGCTGGACCGGGACCAAGTCAGCGAGGACACCATCAACTACCCCGTCATTGTTCACTTTGGTATCCGTCCGCCTCAGCTGTCCTACGCCGGCAACCCTGAGTGAGTCCCTGTTGTTGCGCTGCAAGAGTCCCTGTTGTTGTGCTGCAAGAGTCCCTGTTGTTGTGCTGCAAGAGTCCCTGTTGTTGTGCTGCAAGAGTCCCTGTTGTTGTGCTGCAAGAGTCCCTGTTGTTGTGCTGCAAGAGTCCCTGTTGTTGTGCTGCAAGAGTCCCTGTTGTTGTGCTGCAAGTATGAAACAAGGGAATGGAAAGTTGGTAGGAAACACAGACTGAAGCAATAATACTCTATATTCTCTCACGTTTCAACATCTTGCAGATACCAGAAGGCGTGGCGAGAGTATGTCAAGTTCAGACACTTACTCGCCAACATGCCCAAGCCTTCCTTTGAGGACAAGAGGCGGCTGGAGGGCAAGGAGAACAGGCTGCAGGAGATGAGGATGACCTCCAAGATGAAGAGGGACGTGACCGTGGCGGTGTCCTCCCAGGGCTTCTACAGGACGGGCATTATGTGTGATGTGGTGCAGGTCTGTCTCTCACTGTTATGTTATTACTGATACCGGGCCTACCGTAGATAACACTAAAGTCGCCAGGACAACTATTTTTTTTCTATTTACAGACATCTGGTGGCGTTAATACTTACATTTCTACATCCATGATTTCAGGAAAGTTAGAAGGGGCTATCTGGAGAGTCTGTGTCATTTTGTGTCTTCATCTGTGTCATATTATGGCTATAAATGAACAAATTAACAAAAATATCACCAGATTGGCGACCAACAATAAGGTCGCCATCTAGTGTTTATTTTCTGAGTGTCCTCTCGCCGTCGTTGTCGCCCCCCCAAAAAACGAGTAGTGAAATTTGAAACCGTATATACTTGCAGATACAAAGTTTAAAACAACACTGAAACAGGGTAGATTATACAGTCATGATATAAACTACTGTGTATCATCTTCAGTGGCACATACAAATCAGTAGTGATGCTATAATACGTAATATTTGGCGCCTGGCGACATTATTGCAGCTGGCGACCAAAGCGTTATCTACGGTAGTGCTTCATTCCATAGTGATTGGGATGGGTTGATTCACTAATGATTGTCTGCCCAAGGCTATCATATCATTAAGTATTAGTTTGTGGGTTGTGTGCTGAGAGTTTGCAATCTAATCCTTCCTCTCATTATTCCATATTAATTCATGGTGTTTATATTATCTCTAAATGTTTGATGGATTCACTGATGGTTGAATGCCCTTGTCTGTCCTATCATTTCATGTAAATTTGCTATCGAGATCTTTCCTCACATTTCGTATTGATTTGTTATTGATATCACAAAATGCCCTTTTATTGCTTAATTTCTTAATATTTTTCCACCCTTTGCCTCCACTATGGAACTCCCGCAAGAGGTGGCCACCACAGAAGAGTTTCCTTTTGCACCTGTCCATGCACCTCATTCTCACATCTTGCAATCCTCACACTTCTGCATCCCTTCCCTCACTCACACACTCCATAATACATTCGACCCTCGATATAACAGACCTCGGTTTAAAGGATTTCGGATTTAACGGACTCCATTCGCTACCGGACAAGCGGGCTAAACCATTCAAAAAGTCCGCTGCTTGAAGAATGTGTCCGTTAGGTCAGCGCTTAAATGTAAAATGTGTCCAAACAGTGCAGTGTTCTTGCCAAATCCAGCATGTAGCGCCAGTCACTGTTTGCCTCCCAACCTAGCTACTCTGTCTGGTTGTGTTTGTGATTATTTCTCATTTATTTTACAATTTTTCCTGTGTTTTTTCTATATTTTCACACTCTTGAGGAAAATACCCTCGCACTAACGAACAATCGGCTCCAACGGACCACTTCTCCCCCCTTTTAGTTTGTTAAATTGAGGGTCGACTGTACGGGCACTCCTCTAGTACTTATGAATGATCAAGCTACATTTCCTTGTCCCAAAAGCTACTTTCACAGATATGTAAAAGCTGTCTATAAATACAAATTTGTTTTCACAGATATTTGATCACTCCAACGTGTCTCAGAGGCATCAAAATGGAGCAAGTAGTGATGGTAATAGCAAGAGGCATTGAACTATACAGTATACTAGTGTTATGCAAGCATTCATTATACGTGAATGGACCTGTTTCCACAAACATAAAATACCAAGTACTATAGAGGTTTCGAGGAAAGGCTGTATATACACTAATACGTACATAGGTATATCTTTTTGTTCTCTTTCTTTTTGTTTATAATATATTTTGTGCTTATGTAACTTTTACATTACTACATACAGCATTACCTTTCAAGTGTTGATATTTTGTAGGCCTTTATATACTTGAAAGGGACCGCATGCAAAATGAATCAATTTATTGGCACTCAAGTAACAAGTATCCCCATTCAGCCCAGGTACTAAAACCTTTGTTATACGATATTCAGTATACGTCTAGGCTCCGTGGAACGCATCTCCTCGTATCATCATTAGTATACTGTACTGTTAAATGCTGGCAAAATGTACTGTTGAGTCTCATTGGGGCATAGCTGTACTGTGCATACATTATTTATCACAAATGGTGTGTACAGTATTCAGTGATATTTGACTAACGTACATTTTGACTTACATGTAAACCCAAGGAACCAATGATGCATGTAAGTCGAGGAGCTGCTTTATCTATCACCCAGCAAAGCCATTTAGTTATTATACCCTGTAAGGGTTAGTGTGTACAGTGTATAACCTGTAGTGGTGTGTGGGCAGCACGCCATGCTGCTGCCGGTGCTGGTCTGCCACCTGCGCTTCCACCAGTCCCTGCAAGTGCTGGAGGAAGGCACCGACTACAAGTTTCAGACCAGGTTTCTTCTACAGCTGGCTCTCACTCACCCTTCCTATAGGTGAGAATACATGCATGTAGTAGTAAAAGTATTAATATTGATAGTAAAAGTAGTATTCGTAGTAGTAGTAGTAGTGGTGGTAGTAAAAGTAATAGTAGTAGTAGTATAAGTTGTAATAGTGGTAGTAAAAGTAATAGTAGTACAGGAGAACCTCATTTAACCGGCATTCAAAACAACGGCAGCCTCAAAACAACGGCACTAATCGACCCAGGCTTCTTCTTTTTTTCTTCTTTTTTTCACCCCTCTTTTTTTATTTTATTCTCTTACTGTCTTCTTTATAGGGACTGGCAACTAAGCGGGCTTTGTGTTACCCATTTTTGTTGTGCCCTTGGCCAGTTCCTTGTCATGTAAAAAAAAAAAAAAAAAAAGATTGGTTTTTTGGCAATTCCATAAAAGTAACTCTCAAAACAACGGCAAAATGAGTTATCCGGCATGCGCTCCCCCCCCCCGAGGGTGCCGGATAAACGAGGTTTTCCTGTAGTAGTAGTAGTAGTAGTAGTAGTAGAAATTGTAATAGTGGTAGTAAAAGTAATAGTAGTAGTAGTAATAGTAGTAGTAGAAGTTGTAATGGTGGTAGTAAAAGTAGTAGTAGTACAGGAGAACCTCGTTTAACCGGCATTCAAAACAACGGCAGCCTCAAAACAACGGCACTAATCGACCCAGGCTTTTTTTTTTTTTTTTTTTTTTTTTTTTTTTTTTTTTTTCACTGATAAACTCTGGAACTCTCTTCCTGTTTCTATTTTTCCACTTTCCTATGACTTACATCTTTTCAAAATAAGAGTAACAAGACACCTCCCGAACTAAATTGGCTCACCCCTCTTTTTTATTTTATTCTCTTACTGTCTTCTTTATAGGGACTGGCAACTAAGCGGGCTTTGTGTTACCCATTTTTGTTGTGCCCTTGGCCAGTTCCTTGTCATGGGGAAAAAAAAAAAGACTGGGGGAAAAAAAAAAAAAAAAAAAGGGATTTTGGGCGATTCCATAAGAGTAACTCTCAAAACAACGGCAAAATGAGTTATCCGGCATGCGCTCCCCCCCGTGGGTGCCGGATAAACGAGGTTCTCCTGTAGTAGTAAAAGTTGTAATAAAAGTAATAGTAGTAGTAGTAGTAGTAGTAGTAGAAGTTGTAATGGTGGTAGTAAAAGTAGTAGTAGTAGTAGAAGTTGTAATAGTGGTAGTAAAAATAATAGTAATGGTAGAAATAGTTGTAAGAGTAGTATTGGTAGTCATGTTTTATACAATGCAAGGTAATGTTTGCACCTCAAGACCAGCCGGCAGAAAGGAGTACAGGTGTGCTAGGTTGGCAGCACTGCACACACCATGACTCTTTAACATGTCCCTGGTTGTAGTATTTGATTTAGCATTGACTTATATTTTTAGGGAAAACTTTGGTACAAATCCGGATCACGCGAGGAACTCCCTCACCAACTGTGGCATCCGGCAGCCTGAGTATGGCGACCGCCGCATCCACTACATGAACACTCGCAAGAGAGGTGAGTCCACAGCCACGTTTTTTCTTTCTTTTCCCATCGACTAGATTGCTGCAATATGCTTACTTCTCTGAGGTGCCATTCCACTTGTTTGAAAGATTGGTAATTCAACAGTATTTATCCTGGCCTCAAGTGCTATCTAGCATGT
The DNA here is from genome assembly GCA_016584305.1 of Chionoecetes opilio. NCBI lineage: Eukaryota > Metazoa > Arthropoda > Malacostraca > Decapoda > Majidae > Chionoecetes > Chionoecetes opilio. The sequence goes on from JACEEZ010002269.1 coordinate 306,458, forward strand.
AGTTCAAATAGTGATGTGTTATTGTATGTATCTAGTCAGTATTTTTGTATTTTATTGCACAGCCTAGTTGAATTTAGATGAATATTGACTTTATCGTGTGTATTCCTATCATCATTCATCTCCTGTGTTTTGTGTGTCCCCGACAGGCATCAACACACTCATCAACATCATGTCAAGATTTGGCCGCAACTTGGAGACTGAAAGCAAAATAACACACAATGAACGCTTGGAGTTCTTAGGAGATGCAGTAGTGGAGTTCCTCACCTCCATCCACCTCTTCCACCTGTTCCCCAATCTTGAGGAAGGTGGATTAGCTACATACAGGTGCAGTGTTGTGTCCTCAGCTATTTTTTTTTCTTCCACCCAGAGACAAATTGTCATCCCTTGATAATGATGTGTTGGTGGAAACCCTTTTTAGTGTGTGTGTGTGTGTTTGTTGTCTGTGTGTGTGTGTGTGTGTGTGTGTCAGTTTCCTAATTTGTCAGCAATATATCTTAACATTTGCCCTATTTGGGTGAAATAAAGTTATTATTAGTATTAGTATTATTATTTTACTATTATTAGTATTATTATTTTGGCAGGGCAAGCCTTTTATCCCTTTAGAATTAAGGTGTGGTTATTATTATTATTATTTGCCAGGGTAAGCCTTTTATCCCTTTAGAATTAAGGTGTGGTTATTATTATTATTATTATGCCAGGGTAAGCCTTTTATCCCTTTAGAATTAAGGTGTGGTTATTATTATTATTATTATGCCAGGGTAAGCCTTTTATCCCTTAAGAAGTAAGGTGTGGTATGCCTGAAGCCAGCCTGTGTACCCCCAGGGCAGCCATCGTACAGAACCAGCACTTGGCCGTCCTGGCGGAGAAGCTCGGCCTGGACCAGTTCATGCTGTATGCCCACGGCTCGGACCTGTGCCACGACTTTGAGCTGAGACACGCCATGGCCAACTGCTTTGAGGCGCTGATGGGAGCCATTTTTCTGGATTCTGGGATTGAGGTGGGATTTTCCATGGCTTTCTTGTACTGCTCTCAGGCACCAGGTATTGAACACTGTTGGTAGGATAATAATCTTGGGTGTTCTTTTATGTACCTGTTCATTTTTCATTGTATCGAGGTGCGGGAGGTAAGGGAAAACACTGGTAATAAAACTGTATATATTGATTGATATCACCTGTACTGGTTACTGGGGAACAGAAGTTTATGAAACACAACGATACTCCTTTTATTTTAGCCCCACCAGTACTACTCTTTCCATAGTGAGAAATACCCATGATGATGTGCCGTCTCTGCTCTATCTCCATAACGTGCTGCTGTGACTGCTTCCAGGAAGCCGACAAGGTGCTGAGCTCCACGCTGTTTAAGGGCGAGAGTGTGCTGCACAACATTTGGGTCCACTACCCATCGCACCCCATCCAGGAGCAGGAGCCTCAGGGTGACCGCAAGTGGATCAAGTCCTTCCCTATTCTCACTGTGAGTCATGCTTTGTCTTGAAACAAGCTTTTCTTTGTAACTGCTCTGTGGGAATGGACAGAGAAATAAACAATAACATGATGAATCTCTTCAGAACTTGTCCAAGTTTGAGGGGATCATTGGAGTGGAGTTCAAGCACATCAGGCTGTTGGCGCGAGCCTTCACGGACCGCAGCATTGGATTCAACAACCTCACTCTGGGCTCCAACCAGCGGCTGGAGTTCCTGGGCGACACCGTCCTGCAGCTGGTGTCCTCGGAGTACCTGTACCGCTACTTCCCGGAGCACCACGAGGGACACCTTTCAGTAGGTGGCGGCAGCAACGGCACTGTTCCTAGACGAGGCTAAAGCAATGTCTTACCCTTGAAATCAATGGAAACACATTGTCATATTAACAAGAAAGCAAGAGGGAGAGACTCAAATTTGATTTTTTGATATAAGTGGTTGTCTACCACATGTGGGACATCACCCAAGAAAAATCAGAATACATATCCTAATGAACTTTGTTAAAGATAATTCATAGAAAAGAACAACTTAAGATCATTATTACAAGATTATAACATTTCACGGTAACCTCATAGGGGTCATTTGAAAGTGAATTTATCGTGTATCAATATCGTGTATTGAATTGATGTGCAATGGCAGTGAAAACTGACACGTCTATTACGTGAGAAGGATCTTAATTTGCTGAGATGTATGTTTACTGTACCTGAACCTGGATGCAATGGTGTGTCCCCAGCTGCTGCGATCCTCCCTGGTCAACAACCGTACCCAGGCCGTGGTGTGTGATGACCTGGGCATGACCTCCTATGCCATGTACTCCCACCTCAAGACTGAACTCAAGACCAAAGATAGAGCTGACCTGCTGGAGGCCTTCCTGGGAGCCTTGTACATTGACAGGGTAACTACAGGACCTCGTGAAAAGGAGGAACAGAACCTTGATGTTCCTACATTCATATTGAACTATTTAATGTATTGCATCTAGTTATACTATTCATTTTTATTATTTATTTCTCTTCTCATAAAAGTGTAAAAATCTGTTTTGAGTGTTTGTAACAGTCCACCACATATTCAGGCATGAGGTATCCAGTATTTTATATGAACCATTTGTTGTTTTTTGTTTTTAATATCTCATAAAGTAAACGTAGCATTGTGGTGGTGCTACAGACTGTCCACCCTCCTCACTGCCACCTCTCCTCAGGGCCTGAAGTACTGCCGCACATTTTGCCACGTGTGCTTCTTCCCGCGGCTTCACCAGTTTATCATGAACCAGGATTGGAATGACCCCAAGAGCAAGCTGCAGCAGTGTTGCCTCACCCTCCGCACCATGGATGGAGGCGAACCGGACATTCCCATATATAAGTGAGTCTAGTCACCCATTGCCTCAACCTTTTCAATGTCCAATGCTGCCAGATCCTCTCCAGTCCTCTCACTCTTAAATCCACTCTCTCTCTCACATACTCTGCCTCCGCCTGTTGCCTCCGTGGTTAGGCTGGCCGCCCTGTTTGCCTGCGTGGGTCAGTTCAGCGCTCCGACCCAGCTTACAATCTGTGCCTGGTTGATATGGGTACCTGAAAACTTAACGGGGCTCAAGTACACTAGCACTGTGTCATCGCTTCTACCACGGGTAAGGTTGATAAAGGGTACCTGGGGAAACCTGGGGAAGGTAACTGTGGTAACCCAGATGTTACACTAGCACTGTGCCCGGGGTAGCGGGCTCCTACCCACCACAGGCTCAAAGGCTAATGCGACGGAGATGAGCACCGAGGCCTACGCACAGCATAGCATATGCCCCCATCTTTACCTTTACTCACATTTTCCAGCACTCAGTCTTCCCATTTAACAAGGAGTTGTCCTCACACACTTGCGGTATCTATTCTACTCTTATATTTCCTTGTCATTTAACTTTTATCCATCCTCTCCAGGTGTCCAAACCATCTCAAAGTGCTGCGCTTCACCATTTCCACTATTATGTGTATCTCATAGCTAACGAAGATGTGATGGAAACATGTAGCTTCCTTTTATCAATAAGTTTATTTTTGTGAGATACAGAACTCCGAGCCGCACGTCTGCTCACCTCTAGCCCTTGTAAACAACGCTTGAGAGATTGGCGGCAAAGCCAGAGGTGCCTAGTTTGAAATAGGACAGATGGTGTGCGCAAACTCAATGATAATACAGGAAGAAATATACACTGCTATGCGAAGGAGCTTATACCACCACTCCACAGTTCACTTCGTCTTCCTTGCTGGTCATACCAAGTCTACCATATACCTTCTCATTACTTTCACCAAACATTCTGTTCACACCTCATCCATCCCACAGGAAATAATTTCCACTGGCTGAATCTTAGACTTCTGGCATTTATTCCCCAAGCTCAGGTCTCACATGCATATGCCACTGTTGGAACCTTTTTGCTATCCTTGAGTGCCCTCTTTAGATCCTCACTGTCCTTTCCTCATGCAACCCAAGGATGCCACTTATGTTTCTTCCCTATAGGGCTCGCTTTTATATCCCCTTCCATGCTTCCATACATGCACAAGACAGAGCCAAGGTACTTAAATTATGATTGACATTAACTACTTTGTGCATGTGTATATCCACTTTGTTTGTAAAATGTCTAAGATTTATGCTTCCTTCTTTGAGATGAGATGGAGATTGCAAGGAGAAGAGAATACACACTAAAATAATTCTCTCTCTGCATCATCATCATCATCATCATCAGCTACCACTGATGTAATTCTATATTATCTTACAGAGTCATTGAATGCAAGGGTCCCACCAACACCCGGGTGTACACGGTGGCCGTGTACTTCAGGGGCCGACGCCTGGCCAAAGCCTCGGGCCACTCTATCCAGCAGGCTGAGATGAATGCCGCCCGAGAGGCCCTTATGAACTCCAAAGGTGATGGTGTCTTCTTTTATATAGGTGTTGCATTGCTGTCATTATTATCACCTTTATTTCACATGCAAAACAGGTTGTAGGTCTAAATTTGTCCTGAAACTGTTATTAGGTACAGGGAGGTCCCGTTATACGAGCATTCGGTATACGAGAATCCGATGATACGAGATGTGTAAATTAGGGTCTATTTTCAATATACGAGATCGAAAATCCAATGCTACGACATTCAAACTGGGGTGAGTAAAATTATCAAGTTCAAAATACTCGCCCTACCACTCCCAGTCTGGACAAAGGGGGATTTGGTTGACCCCAGTCAGGTCACCCCTAGCAAGCCGTGACATGAAGGGTAATTAAGCATATGGCGCGGCCTGACATTTAGTGGTAATTAGCCAGGTGTGCGGCTCCAACCTTGGGACTGCAGTCAGTGACCTGAAGGGTAATTAAGCATATGGCGCGGCCTGATCCTTAGTGGTAATTAGCTAGGTGTGCGGCTCCAACCTTGGGACTGCAGTCAGTAACCTGAAGGGTAATTAAGCATATGGCGCGGCCTGATCCTTAGTGGTAATTAGCCAGGTGTGCGGCTCCAACCTTGGGACCGCAATCAATGACCTGAAGGGTAATTAAGCATATGGCGCGGCCTGATCCTTAGGGGTAATTAGCCAGGTGTGCTGCCCCAATCTTAGGACCTCTACACTACCCTCTTTTGTATCACGCGGCGTCCCCTACAGTACAACGTCTTTTTTGCTTGTTATGCATGTTTTATGTTTAATTAATGTGCAGTTATGTTATTTTGTGTGCTATTTTCTCTTTCAGAATGCTTTTTCTACAGAATAGGTAGTACAGTGTGGGTAATATAGACGCTGTGTGTTTATTGTGTTTGCTAGAGCTTATTTTAGCTTGAAAAACACGTTTGTTTTTTTTTTAAATTAATGGGGTCCTGGAACCAAACCTATATTTTACCATTAGTTATGTGTTTCGTTATACGAGATTTCGCTTTACGAGTATGCCAGGTGGAACCTAACTGCTCGTATCTTCGGGACCTCCCTGTATATTGCTACTACAATTACTACCTTAATTACTACTTATTTTACTGCTTTTACATGTTGTAGGTGAATACTTTAAAGAAAAAAAACACAATCTCATTCTATACCAAAGAGGCCCAAACATGTCACATTTTTAATTCAATTTTGTATTTACTGTACTGCTTCTACCTCCCCCATTACACCTCCACTGTTATGTAGATGCTGCTCTTAACTGTTATCTTTCCTCCCTACAGAGCTCTTCCCTCAGTTAGATCATCAGCGAAGAGTGATCGAAAAAAGCGTGAAGATCCAGGGCATTGGTAAACCAGACGCCCAAGAGAGAGAGAAAGATCGAGGGAGGGAGAGGAACGGGAGAGGCCACTGGAGGGAAGAGGAGAGACGTGGAGACAGAGACAGATTTAGAGACAGAGACAAGCTAGAAGGTAAAGACACTGAGAGAAGCAGAGATGGAGAAAAGAGAGATGCGAGAGAAAAATGCCAAACTTTTGCGGATGGTGAAAAAGTAACAGAAAGAATGAAAATGTTAGAGAGAGAGAGATCAAGTGTAGACGGAGAAGGAGAGAGAGAAAGAAGCTATACAGACAGAGAACGATTGGGAGAATGGAAAAGAGGAAGGACAGACTCGGAGGACGACAGACGGCACCGGAACGAAACAGAGAGCAGGACTTCAGGACCCGAGTCAAGGTCAAGGTACTCTAAACACGTCGCCAAAGACGGGCCGGACTCGGACAAGCAGCGAGACCGACACAAAGTTCACGGCCGCCCAAGACGCAGCGAGAGCCCCGTGGATGGCCGAGTGCAGCAGCAAGGGTGGACAGCCTATAAGAGGTGATTATGGCCGGATGCAGTGCAGGTCTGATTGATGATTATCATGACCTTTATATACACTGGGAGAGAAAGTGCTGAGTGGACTGAGAATAACTGTTTTATCACAAGTGCATCTCAGAACCTATGAACAAGCTAGTGTTATGCCCACCAGATATCCGTGTGGAAAGTATCCACCAACCACCCTCTCAATTTAGGAGAGTGGTAATTAGATCCCCGCCCCCTTTGTGAGGGAGGTATTGTTCACTCATCATAGGGGGAGAGTAGGAATGTATATATATATAATTATAAGGGTAATGGGTAGAAAGTAATGAATTTAAGTAAGATATAAGTGTTGGGATATGATAAATGAACATTCCCAGTGGTATTAACCATTTGCACCTTATATTATCACCGTAATTAAAACCACCTGGTCATTGGCCGTCGTGATTAGATTTCCACCACCGAGGGTTTGACATGTAGATATTTCTGTGGCTCGCCGTCCCGCGGTGAAAGGGAAAGTCAGTACACTTCCAGACCCTCCCGAGAGTAACATCTCTTGCTTACATTCTCTGATTATATCGAGAAGTTGTATATAAACTTTTGTATATACGTATATAAGTGTAAAATCATAGGACGTGTTAATTCAACACGGCGAATATCTCGCCGCGTGGTGTTGGTGTGATAACCCGTCCGACGCCTCGGATCAAACACTCCGCCTCTGCCCTGACCACTCCGGCCTGATCACACCAAGGCCCCTGGGCATGCAGTATTGATAAACCTTCTATCCATTCAACCCTCCTATCCACCGATAAGTACCTTAGTACTGGCTGGGGTATTTTGTCGGGATGAGATAGACAAGGGTTATCTGAAGGTAAGAACTCAAGTTAAATATATGTTTGTGACATAAAGTTTCACAATCCATTCAAACCCAGTGACATCCATGTGACACCGCGGTCAGAGTATGGGAGTGTGACAGGTTGTAACATTCTTCAAAAGCACTTCAAATAGGATGTCAAAATGTGTCAAAAGAATGTATTTAATAAATATTTAGATGATTGCCAAGATTTGTACAATGGAGGGATAGTTGTTAACCAACATGTTATCAACATACCGACAACAAAGGTAACCACCTTTCCTTCTTGCTGGAAGTTTGCTCACATCCAACCTGTTCCTAAGAAGGGTGACCGTTCTAATCCTTCAAACTACCGTCCTATAGCTTTGACTTCCTGACTTTCTAAAGCTTTTGAATCTATACTTAATAAGAAGATTCTTAAGCATCTATCTGCTCACAATCTTCTCTCTGATCGTCAGTACGGTTTCCATAAAGGGCGATCTACTGGTGATCTTCTAGCTTTCCTAACTGAATCTTGGTCATCCTCCTTTAGGGGTTTCCGTGAAACTTTTGCTGTTGCCCTTGACATATCAAAAGCCTTTGATAGAGCCTGGCACAAATCTTTAATTTCCAAACTACCCTCATTCGGTTACTATCCTTCTCTCTGTACCTTCATCTTAAGTTTCCTTTCAAACCGTACTATTGCAGCTACTGTAGACAGACATTGTTCTTCTCTAAGTCTATCAATAGTGGTGTTCCCCAGGGTTCTGTCCTATCACCCACTCTCTTTCTATTATTCATTAATGATCTTCTAAGTCTAACTCAAAGCCCTATCCACTCCTACGCTGATGATTCTACCCTGCATTTTTCAACGTCGTTTATTAGACGTCCAACTCAACAGGAACTAAGTGATTCACGGAGAGATGCCACCGAGCGCCTAACTTCTGATCTTTCTATAATTTCTGATTGGGGCAAAGCAAACCTTGTTTTGTTCAATGCCTCAAAAACCAATTTCTTCACCTATCTACTTGACAAAACCTACCAGATAACTATCCCCTCTTCTTCAATGACACTCAACTATCTCTTCTTCTACAATGAACATTCTTGAACTATCCTTTACTAAAAATCTGAACTGGAAATCTCACATCTCATCTCTTGCTAAAACAGCTTCTAAGAAGTTACGTGTCCTGTGGTGTCTGCGTCCTTTTTTTCTCCCTCACAGTTGCTTGCTCTCTACAGGGGCCTTATCTGCCCATGTAAGGAGTATGTCTCACATGTTTGGGGAGGATACACTCATACAGCTCTCCTAAACTGGGTTGAGTCAAAAACTTTTCGTCTCATCAGTTCCCTCCTCTGACTGACTGTCTTCAATCTTTAAATCACTGCCGCAATGTTGCTTCTCTTGCTATCTTCTACCGTTATTTTCATGCTCACTGCTCTTCTGAACTTGCTAACTGCATGCCTCCCCCCCTCCCACGGCCTCGCTGTACAAGACTTTCTACTCATTCTCATCCCTATTCTTTCCATCTTCCTAATGCAAGAGTTAATCAGTATCTTTACTCTTTCATCCCTTTCACTGGTAAACTCTGGAACTCTTCCTGTTTCCATTTTTCCATCTTCCTACGACTTAAATTTCTTCAAGAGAGGAGTGACAAGACACCTCCCGAACTAAATTGGGCCACTCCCTTTTCTTTATTCTCTTGCTGTCTTATTTATAGGGATTGGCAACTAAGTGGGCTTTTTGTTGCTTTTTATTTTGTGTCCTTGGCAAGTCCTTTGTGATGTTAAAAAAAAAAACATGTTGAGTTAACCTGTATGAATATTTAGTATTATTGTAAGTAAATTTTTTATTGGATCGGCTCTGTTAACGTGTGTGTGCGTACAGTGTTACCAGTGAAATGACTATTGGTAACATGCTGATTGGTTACTGCAATACAAATTCCAGATGAGAATTGACATATTTCACTAACCTCATTGCTATTTTGCACCAAGGCATATGAAGCGAGCCTACAGTGTTTTGATAGGCCTAACTTTCTGGCAGATGTGTTGACATAAGAACATAAGGAAGCTACAAGAGGCCGTGAGACCTACACCAAAGACCCTCTACAATGTTGTAGAGGGTCTTTGCCTACACGTGGTAGTTCCTGTTACTTAACACTACCTACATCCACCTTTCATCCCCACCCATGAAATAGTCTAACCTCTTCAAACTCCCTATTGACTCCGCACTAACTACCTAACGACTGAGTCCATTTCAATCATTTAACACCCTATTTGTGAACCAGTTTCTCTCTATTTCTTTTTTAAATCTCCGTTTTACCGGTTTGAATCCGTTAATTCTTGCTCTACTCTGGTTAATAGCCGTAAGAACTTTTCCTACATATCCTTTATTGTATCCCTATAACCACTTAAACACTTCTATCAAATCGCCCTTCACTCTAACTAAGCCTCTCAAATGAGTGTAAATTTAATAGCTTTAATCTCCTCTCATAACTAAATCCGCATCCCCTGTATCATTTGGTCATCCTTCTCTGCACTGTTTCTAACAAGGCTATATCCATCCTGTAATATGGAGACCAAAACTGAACCGCATAGTCTAGGTGAGGTCTGACTAGAGCCAAATAAAGCTTTAGAATAACCTCAGCACTTCTACTTTTAACACTTCTGGTAATGAATCCTAACACTCTATTAGCTCTATTTCTGGCCTCAAGTAATTATTTCCTAGGTCGGAGGTCTGAGCTCACCCTCACTCCCAGATCTTTTTCACCTTCTGATCTTTTCAACGATACATTGCGTATGGTGTATCTATTACCAGGGTTTTTTCTACCAACATTAATTACGCTGCACTTATCAATATTAAATTCCATCTGCCACCTGACTACCCACTCATTTAATTGATCTAAGTCTCCTTGCAATATGTTTACATCAGACTGTGATCTAATAATCCTACCTACCTTAGTATCATCAGCAAACTTGCTGCTATCACTGCTAATCCCACTATCGAAGTCGTTGATGTAAATAAAAAATGCCCCTTTTCCCTCAAATTAAAACAACTGAACTTCAAATTAAAACAAGTTGATCTCAAATTAAAACAACTAAAGTTAAAATTAAAACAACTGAAGTTTAAATTTAAATAACTGAACTTCAAATAAAAATAACTGAACTTCAAATTAAAATAATTGAATTTTAAATTAAAAGAAAAAGTTAATCTATTATATTTTGAAATTAATTTGTTTTATTTTGAAGTTCTGTTGTTCTAATTAGAGAGTGAAAAGGTGTATTATGAAAACCCCCAGAAAAGTAACATTTCTTCCTGCAAACTTTTTCTTATCTTTACCAGAGTGCTGCCAGCAAAGGGAAGAGAGGGAAAAAATTACTTATGAAAAGATATACCATTCTTTTAAATATTTTTACACAGCAAACTACATAGATAAAGCAACACAGGATGAAGTAACGTAGTACGTATAGCTATTCCGTGCATGTTAGTACACATACTGTATGTAGTTATACAAAAGAAAACAAGTTACATTTTTGGCACTCAAAAATGTTTGACACTTAAAAATGTTTGGTACTCAAAAATGTTTGACAATCAAAAATGTTTGGTACTCAAAAAATGTTGGCACTCTAAAAAAAATTGCACTTAAAAATGTTTGGCACTCAAAAAATTTTGGTACTCAAAAAAATTTGGCCATCAATTTATTTGCACTTACAACTTTTTGGCACAATTTTACCTTACTGGATCTACTACCGTAGATAACAGTGAAGTCGCCACCTGCAGTGAAGTCGCCAGGTGCCAAATATTACGAATTATAGCATCACTACTGATTTTTATGTGCCACTGAAGATGTTACACAGTAGTTTATATCATGACTGTATAATCTACCCTGTTTCAGCATTGTTTTATGCTTTGTAGCTGCAAGATATAACTGTTGCGCATTTTGTTTCTCACGTTTTTCTTCGCGCGATGACAGACAGTAAACAGTAGCTTTTCGGGCGACAGGACGCAGACTTGCCAGATCTTTCAAACTTGAATAGAATTTATTTTCACGTTGGCAGAGGAATTTTTATATATCCAAGCATCTTCTGCAGCTAATATATATAGAGACTTGTTTTACTTTACCTCTTATTTCCCTGAATTCCCCAGAGTGGCGACTCAACTGTTGGGTTAAAATACTAGCTGGCGACTTTACTGTAGTAGGTATAGTGAGGTCGCCACTCGGTTTATTTTTGTAATTTGTTCATTTATAGCCCTAATATGACACAGATGAAGACACAAAATGACACAGACTTTCCAGATAGCCCCTTCTAACTTTCCTGAAATCATGGATGTACAAATGTAAGTATTAACGCCACCAAACGTCTGTAAATAACAAAGAAACGTAGAACTGGCGACTTCACTGTTATCTACGGTAATTAAGTTATTGTTGATTTTCAGATCAGGCAACTCGATAATTCTTTTATTATAAAATAGCATGAAGTAAGTTTTATTAGTATTGAATGTAAGTATTGCTCAAGCACCAACAAAAAATTGGCACTAAATTTTTTTGGGCACTAAAAGAAATTGCCACTCAACAAATAAATTTGGCACCCAAAATATTTTGGCACTCGAAAACTTTGGCATTAAAAAAAATTGGCACAAATTTTTGGCACTCAAATTTTTTGGTACGTTTTGGCACTCAATTTTTTTGGGCGCTCAAAATTTGTTGACACTAAAAAAAATTGACAAAAAATGTTGGCACAAAATATTTTTGGCACAACATTTTTTGGCACTCAATTTTTTTGGCACTCAAAAAATGTTGGTACTCAAACATTTTTGCTACTCAATTTTTTTTGCCACAAAAAACATTTGGCACTCGAAAACTTTGGCATTAAAAAAAATTGGCAAAAATTTTGGCACTCAAATTTTTTTGGCACTCAAAATTTGTTGACACTAAAAAAAGATTGACAAAAAATGTTGGCACAAAATATTTTTGGCACTCAACATTTTTTGGCACTCAAAATTGTTGGCACTCGAAAAAATTTGGCACACAAAATTTTGGCCCTCAAAATTTGTTGCCACTCAAAAAAATGTTGGTACTCTAACATTTTTAGCACTTAAATTTTTTTGGACTTTTATAGCTACATACAGTCTATTTTTTTTATTATGGTCAAAATGCACTAAGGAAGCCATGCCCCCTGCCTCCCCTTCTATTCTACGGGGCAGCTGATTGGTGCATTCCTCGTATCATCACTACCAATCACAATATCTTCACTACTTAACAGCGGCGTGACCACTGGACAGAGCAATCTTCACTACAGAGGGTGACAAAATCAAAAATCCCTCTGTAGTGAAGATTGCTCTGTCCAGTGGTCACGCCGCTGTTAAGTAGTGAAGATATTGTGATTGGTAGTGATGATACGAGGAATGCACCAATCAGCTGCCCCGTAGAATAGAAGGGGCGGCAGGGGGCGTGGCTTCCTTACTGCATTTTGACCATAATATAAAAAATAGACTTTTTTTTATAGCGACTGAGGGAGGAGTGACAGCCTGGGGTCCTGCGTAGTACCGTGGCCACCGAGATGATATCTCGGTGGTTTCGGTAGTACCCCCAGGCTGGCACTCCTCCCTCACTACCCAGCTATAAAATGCCAAAAAGAATTAGATGCCAAAAATGTTTTTTGAGTGCCAAACATTTTCGAGCGCCAAAAGTTTTCAGTGCCAAAATATTTTGAGTGCCAAAAATTATTGAGTGCCAAAAGATGTTGAGTGCCAAAAAATTGTGCCAAAAAATGTTGAGTGCCAAAAATTTTCGAGTGCCAAAAATTTTCGAGTGCCAAAAAAAATTGAGTGGCAAAATTTCTTGAGTACCAAAAAATTTGAGTGCCAAAACATTTTGAGTGCCAAAATTTGTTGAGTGCCAAAAAAATTTGAGTGCCAAAAGTTTTAGTGGCAAAAAATTTGCGTGTCAAAAAAAATTTGAGTCAAAAATGTTTGAGTGGCAAAAAATGTTGAGTGCCAAATATTTTGAGTACCAAACATTTTTGAGTCCCAAAAATGTAACTTTTGTTTTCTTTTGTATAACTATACAGTATGTGTACTACCGTAACATACACGGAATAGCTATACATCCTGTGTTGCTTTATCTATGTATAGTATACTGTGTGTAAAAATATTTAAAAGAATGGTATATCTTTTCAAAAGTAATTTTTTCCCTCTCTTCCCTTTGCTGGCAGCACTCTGGTAAAGATAAGAAAAAGTTTGCAGGAAGAAATATGTTACTTTTCTGGGGGTTTTCATAATATACCTATTCACTCTCAAATTAGAACAACAGAACTTCAAAATTAAACAAATTAATTTCAAAATATATAATAGATGATTTTTTTCTTTTAATTTGAAATTCAATTATTTTAATTTGAAGTTCAGTTATTTTTATTTGAAGTTCAGTTATTTTTATTTGAAGTTCAGTTATTTTTATTTAAACTTATGTTGTTTTGATATAAATTTCAGTCGTCTTAATATAAACTTCAGTTGTTTTAATTTAAACTTCAGATGCTTTAATTTAAACTTCAGGTGTTTTAATTTAAACTTCAGTTGTTTTCATTTTAGATTCACTTGTTTTAATTTGAAGCTCAGTTGCTTTAATTTGAGAGTGAAAAGGTATAGTAATGGTCCCAAAACAGACCCTTGTGGAACCCCACCTGTTACCTGCCCCCATTCAGATTTAGAAATTAGAACATTTACTACTGCCTTATGAACTTTATATTTATTTCTTCTATTAATGTTTATATCATCTTGTTGCACCTTCTATACCCCGTCGATTGTTTGCGTAGTGAATTTTTTTGTGTGCAACTGGAAGATTCATAAACACAGCATGGAAAGGGAGGGAAGGGTTCACGTGCAACATACAAAATGGGGAAGATGATGTTTCCAAAAAGCTGTATTTTAGCAGGTATGCCTACTTCCACCCTTCTGGATAGCCAAGGAATGGCGCCCAGTAAGATTTGCTTAAAAAATGCACTGGTTGTCATCGCTGGGCATAATTAAGTCACATAACTGAAGGGTGAATGAGTCTTGACAGTCTATCATGTTTCTTAACTCTGTGTATGATGCCACAGCGTCCTGCAACACTACACCCACACCCACACCTGCCCAGTCCTGCTGACGGGATCTTCGGATCAGTGGTGTGCACTGTGCAGAGACCTGATGATGATTCAAGGCAGGTGCTCAGTCCAGTAAAAGGGGCACCTCTCTAAGCTAGCTTACCAGCAGAAGGATTGATTACCCACACACAGGATCGATAGTTAAGGTAAAGATGGGGGCATACGCTATGCTGCGCGTGGCCTCGGTGCTCGATTCCGTCGCCTATAGCCTTAATTTGAGCCTGTGGTGGATGATAATTTTACCCGTTACCCCGGGACACATGTGCAGGGCTAGTGTGACATTACCACAGTCTGACACCCGTCCCCTCACACCTGCTGGTCCTGCTGGCCTCACCATGCACGCACGCCTCTGTGATTTTATATGGCTGACTTACCGTAGATAACACTTTAGTCGCCGGCTGCAATATAATGTCGCCAGCTGTCAAATATTACGAATTATAGCATCACTTCTGATTTTTAAGTGTCACTGAAGATGATACACAATAGTTTATATCATGACTGTATAATCTCTCTCTCTCTCTCTCTCTCTCTCTCTCGATCACTTGTCTGCACAAATCCCAAAATATTTCCTTTTTATCTATCTATTTTATCTATCTATCCTTCTATAATCTACCCTGTTTCAGTGTTGTTTTATGCTTTGTATCTACAAGTACTATATACGGTTTCAAATTTTCCTACTCGTTTTTTTTTCGCGCGACGACAACGGCGGGACACTCAGTAAATAAACACTAACTGGCGACCTTATTGTTGGTCGCCACTCTGGTGATATTTTTGTAATTTGTTCATTTATAGCCATAATATGACACAGATGAAGACACAAAATGACACAGACTCTCCAGATAGCCCCTTCTAACTTTCCTGAAATCATGGATGTAGAAATGTAGCTAAGTAGCTATTAACGCCACCACACGTCTGTAGGCTACATCGAAAAAAAAAGTTGTCCTGGCGACTTTAGTGTTATCTACGGTAGCTAAAAAAAAAAAAAATGGATGTTGGCTTCTGTTTAATCAAGCATCAAATTGTTTCAAAACTAACTCGGTGCGATCAGAAAGCTGTATACTTGAAAGACTGTTGTAATTGATTGGCAGGGGAATTAAGGCCACCCACTATACTAAAGGAAGACACCGCCACAAATATTGACCTTGAAAGGTGTTCATGGGGGCCAGGGAGGTCTTTACAGCACACAGGTCACGGCTGCCACGGCCACGTGTGACGGTGACCTAGGCAAGGCTGTCGCTCCTCAATATAGATAAATAGGAAGGAGAGGAAGAAAAAAAATCTAAACACAAAGTTGCATATATTATTCCTGTGTGGTGCATAAAGTTACATGCAAGCGGCAAAGGTCTTGTTTGTGTGTAACATGTCACAGGAGATGGTAAGTAGCATTGAGTGGCAGTGCCTTGAACCCACCGCCACTCTGCAGTGTTGCAACGGCGCGCCTCCCCAGGGCAAGGCGACCACTGCCGAGGCCCCGCCACTCAACGCCTCCTTCACCTCAGCCCTCCAGCCCTATGCCGCTCTGCCCTTCCCTCTCTCACCCTCAACACGCGATCTATATATTTTCTTAACCATTTATCCTCCGCTAGAATATTTTTTTCAAACAATCGCCTGCTTTAAGGAGCAGACGACACACATGTATTGAGCTTTTTTCAAGCTATTTGGCTATTGGTGCAGCAAACACTAGACCAGCTTAATGAGAAATAAGCTCTCTAATGCATGATTACTCTTTATTTAAGTGTTGCACAGCTTGCATAGGAGTACTAGGCGTCTAAGCGGTGACGGGCTGGCGCCTGGCCTTATGGGAGTGACGTCACGCCATCGATTGGGAAGCAGTGTTCGCCATTTTAACCTTGGCTCGGTGGGGCGTAGTGGTAGTGAAATTATCGTGAAATTCTGTCGCCATCCGTCCCTTTACATCTATTATTAGGATAGGATTAATTTTTCAGTCATCCGTCATTGGAACGAGCCCAGGTAAGACATGATTGAATGTGTTTGTACCAGATAATTACTTGTATTAATACCAGACGACCCTGCCTGTTAGGTGGGTTTGCAGTCCCTCGTATTTGTGTTATTATACCTCCCGGGGCCGCACACAGAGGCACCCACGCCCCTATCACGCCCGCAGTGCATCAATTACAGGATAAGGCAGTTACGTGTGTGTAGAATAGTGAAATAGTAGGCAAGTAAGTGAAATGACGGTGTTGGCAGTGGGACCATTTGTGTTGTGCAGGTCACTTCCGTGGGTCCCGCCGGGCTGGGGTCACACCCGGGCTGCCAGGTGACGTGGGGGCCTGGAGGGGTGTGTTGCGTGCCCTGGGGTGTTGGGCATCAGGGCGGGGCGTGGGTATAGCCAGGGTAATGGGCAAGATAAGGAAAATTTGGAACAGACAGTTGGGGTGGCAGTGTGTGTGTGTGTGTGTACGGCGAAGGTCCCGCCCGCACGCCCATACCTGACGCCCTGCTCTACACTAGCATCTTATTTCCTTCCCTGCACGCCCTGAGTAGGAAGGCTGTGTGGCCAGGCTCTGTGCAGGGAAAGAAATTGGTGTGTGTGTATGTGTGTGTGTTTGTTTGTCTGTGTGTTATTTACTGTATTGCGTCAGCCCGTCATGCCCCGTCCTGTGATAGCCTCGGGTATTTGTCTTTCCGTTTCTGCACACTGTTTACACCCACGGCCTCCCCGGCAGTGCATCCCATCGATCCATTGATCTATTAGGGAAACTACCTGTGTACATTTGTATCTCCCTTTGTTAAGTTTCTTGGTGTGGCCTCTTAACGTTGCGGTCTTTGTGTGTGTGCGTGTGTATTTATCTAGTTTGTGATTTAAAGGGAAAGAGGTAGCTAAGCTCGTACTATCCCGTCTCCAAAACTAACTAGGTATTATTGTGTGTGTATGTGTTATTTAGGTAAGCTCTTGTTATTAGGGACTAAAACTGAATTGTTACCTTTGTCACGGGGTGCAGTCAGTTCGTACACAAGTTATTTCGTACACTAGTAGATTCGTACACCAAAAATCTGTTTCATAGTCTATATGAAACCAGAGTCGTTTCGTACACAGCTCAGAGTTGAATTTGACTACTAGAGTTACGAAACGACACCAGGTATGTACGAAAAAACTCAAAATCAGTGTACGAAACAACTTAACAAAACCTGGGTACGAAACAACTTGTGTACGAAACTCCCTGTAACCCTATGTCATGATGTGCCTTACTCTGCACTACCCTCGCATCTTTCATCCCCTGCCCTTCAGGCCCTAGGCAGCAAGGCTTGGCTGAGGACCGTCAGGGAAAGATAATGGTGTATGGGACAGGGCAAGCAAGCCCTTGTTTTAGCAGCTCAGCCCTACCTGCTCCCTTTGTCAGTGTTTGGAGGGTCTTGCCCCGCCGTGGTCCCTCCAGCCAAGACGTGAGACCGGGGTCGCTAAATTTCTAGACCTTAGAAATCACTAGAATTTCTTTTCCCGCCCTTATTAGTGGGCTTTTTTTCCTCCAGACCTTCACAGATCCCTTCAGATACCTCTAAAACGTAATTATAAAGGGGGGGGAGAGAGAAAAAAAAGAAAAAAAATGACTAACCTAACGCAACCTGATAAAATTCTAGTTCTTTCCAGCCCTTAGGTCTCGCTAGGAGGTTATTGGTTAGGTTAGGTTATAGTGAGGTTAGCTTAGGCTAGTAATTTTTTATCTTTTTATCTCTCCCTCACTTTATAATTACGTTTTAGAGGTATCTGAAGGGATCTGTGAAGGTCTGGAGGAAAAAAGCCCACGAATTAGGGCGGAAAAGGACTAGAATTTTACCCCTGGGTCATTATCACAGAGAGCTGGGCTATCTCTGCCAGCCTTAATACTCACGTTCTCTGTATAATTTCGGTAAAATTCTAGAGTCCTTTCTCGACCTTATTAGTGGGCTCTTTTCCTCCAGACCTTCACAGATCCCTTCAGATACCTCTAACACGTAATTATAAAGTGGGTTAGAGATTGATTTTTTTTTTTTTTTTTTTACTAACCTAACCTCAATATAACCTAACCTAACCTGACCTGACTATAACCTAACCTAACCTTACCAATAACCTCCTAGCGAGATCCAAGGGCGAGAAAGAACTAGAGTTTTACCAGGTTATGTTAGGTTTTATTGAGGTTAGGTTTGTCTTTTTTTTTCTTTTTTTTTATCTCTCCCTCACTTTATAATTACGTTTTAGAGGTATCTGTGAAGGTCTGGGGGAAAAAGCCCACTAATAAGGGCGGGAAAGGACTTGAACTGTACCTAAGTGTAACTAATCTCGCCTAACCAAACCTAAACGTGACCTAACCAAGCTGTTATTATATGAAAATAAGTGGTTTATTTTTGGTTTCTGGTAGTGAGTAGTGTCCCTAGTACATGCTGGGGCAGAAATTATACAGGTACCGTGAGTGTTGAGGCCGGCAGATAGAGCCCAGTTCTCCTTAATAATAACATGGACCTGTGTATTTTTGTCATGTGAGAGCCCAGTTCTCCTTAATAATAACATGGCCCTGTGTATTTTTGTCATGTGAGAGCCCAGTTCTCCTTAATAATAACATGGACCTGTGTATTTTTGTCATGTGAGCCCAGTTCTCCTTAATAATAACATGGACCTGTGTATTTTTGTCATGTGAGAGCCCAGTTCTCCTTAATAATAACATGGACCTGTGTATTTTTGTCATGTGAGAGCCCAGTTCTCCTTAATAATAACATGGACCTGTGTATTATTGTCATGTGAGTAATTCTGTCATTCCACCTTGTGTTTCACTTCAGTCATCTTGTATGGTGCACTGTAAGCCTGGCAGAAGTGTTGTAGAGAGAATGCTGAGTGGGAGAAGAGCTGGAGAGTTTCTAGGAAATACTTTCAGGGTGGCCGTGAGGAAACCACAAGGTTGTGCTGTGATGCTGAAAAGTGTGTCATGATTAGTGATTGTGAGAATGATGGTGTTCTTACAGGATCTGAGACTGGCCGCTGTGTGTGTGTGTGTGGTGATGTTGATAGTTATTTGGTGAACATGTAGATTCAGTTCAGTTCAGTTGTTGGTCGGGAGTCAGGCCTTTTTCAACGGCACTCCCTGACGTGTTTCTTCTTGCTGTCTGGGTCTTTAATTAGTTGTCTTCTCTTATTCTATCTTATTAGTTTTTCTTTTTCTTTCTTCTTATTTTCTCTGGTCATCCAAAAACTGTTGATTGTTCTTTTTGCTTCACCCACATTCCCATCTCCAAACAAATACTCTCCCACTATATCCTCTTCCTCCTCTAGGTAAGGTTGTTGTAGCCTCACACTTTTCCTTCTTTCATTACTGTAGGCTGGGCACCATAACAGAAAATGTTTTAAGTCCTCCTTTTCTGCCCCACACAAATCACATGTTATTTCTTCTCCCCAGAGTCAAAGTAAAAATTGTTGTGGTGGATGTATTTTGTTTCCCAGTGTATGGATCACCTGATAGACTCACCTGGTTGAGTCAATCAGGTGAATCCATACACTGGGAAAACAAAATACATCCACCACAACAATTTTGACTTTGACCTGTCCATGTTGGTTTAGGTTATCCTTTGATGCAAGCACAGCAAGGAAGAATATTGACTCAAGGGCTGATGTAGCAAGGGAAAGTCTTCGTCAGCTTGTATTAATTATATATTGTAGCATAATAATTGACCATTGAGTTTCTTATACGGTATCCGGTCATTTCGCCCACATGCCATTTCGCCACACCATGGAGTCATTTCGCCCACAGGTCAATTCGCCCACACTATGGAGTCATTTCGCCCACAGGTCAATTCGCCCACACTATGGAGTCATTTCGCCCAAGGTTACTGGTGGTTCATTTACCTCTCACTTGTTAATAACTGCTCAGTGGACGTGACATGGAACGTGTGGGCGAATTGACTCTTACTTGTGGGCTAAAAGTCTTGTGGGCGAAATGACCGTAAACCTCTTATACTATGCTTTATAACATTACACAGTCACACACCAGAGAGGGGTGTTTATATGGAGTCAAGTCCTCCATTACACATCAAATATATGTGTATTTTGATTGTTTGTAATGAAACATTTATGTATGACTCCTTGAAGAAATTTGACAACTGTTCTGGTTTGTAGAATACAGTACCTTCATGAGCAATTTTTTCCCCTTTTTGTTTACTTATTAACTGCTGGACTGATTTTACAAGGCTAGAAGAACACAGAGAGAGAGAGAGAGAGAGAGAGAGAGATTGATTGATTGATTGATTGATTGATTAAACAACAGATGAATGATATTTTTGTTCCCCCAAGTAGTGGATGCAGTCATTTAGTGTGTGGTGTAGTGAGCTCCCACTAGAGTAACATGTGTGGCCAGCTGGTGTGGCTTGATGGGTAGTGTTGGTGATGGTGTCTGTGGTGTGGTATCGACATGCCTATGTTTGCACCACTCCCTGGCTGTCTGTATTGCATTCTGGGTAAGATGGAAGGATCCTTTATTTTTATTATAGAGAAGAGGGAGGGGACTGCAGTGTTAGGATGGGGATACATTGACAGGACCAAATGTGATAGTATCCTGTGGTCCTATCAAACGGGTGGTCCTTAGAAACCTTAAAGAAATTAGATGAATACAACATTGTCTTATTTCCATATCACTTCCCGTTTGGCAGTTTTGTTTGCATGTATTCCTGCTCCTATGGCTGTCATTTACTGAAACGACACAAATCGACTGAAATGACACGACCTGACCTTGGTGACAAATACTGTACAATCTGACATTCCCAGGCTGCAGGCTATCAAGCTTCCATTAATTTATTTGGACAAAATGTGAAAAATAGGTGCTGGAGTTTGGTACCTGGGGGGAATAACCGTGAAACCATAATATCTTAGGAGTATTCAAGGTTTAAAGTTAAGATTGACCCGTTAATATAGTTATAGAAAGTTAAGATAGAGTAGAATAGATAGATAGAAATAGATAGTATAGAAAGGATAGAAAAATAGATAGAATTAAGAAAATGAGATATGGACACAGGACCCTGCCAGTGTAGCTTTTCCTGTATATCGCCACTATGTAGACACACTGATGCACACAAACTAATGTCCACCTGTCTCTTTGCCTTGCAGCTTAGTGGTTCGTTCCACAGGTTCCTCAGCATCTAAATGAGCGCCTGTGATCAGCATGTCAGCATCTTCCGGGTCACAAGCAAAGGGGGAGAAATCAAAGAAGTTCCAGTCGCTGAACATAAATAACATATTTAAGGTCAGTTCACCTCCTGTCAATGCATTGCTTATTGATATTGTATGTAGAGAGTGTGGGAGTGTAATGTGTTTATCAGGGAGAGTATGTTTCAGTGTAATGGATTGATGGTAATAATAGGTAGCCTAGGAGTACAATATAGAGTCATCAGAGTATACATGAAACAAAAATATATTCATCAGATTATATGCAAGAAATTGAGTATATTCATCTGAGTATTAGAATTATAATGCATTTATTGGTAGGAATGTAACCTAGCAATGACCTAGATACTTGGATGAGGATTACTAGGGTGATGTATATTGTATTGTTTGTTCATAATCTTTATTATTTTTGGCTTACAATCAGTGCAACTTTGTGTTCACAGAACAAATATTCGAAACAATTTCAATATACATATACATTTTCTGAGGCAATTACATATTTATTTATTATAACTTGCACAACCTGACAACTCGTGGACAGCCTCAACCCCCATATAGTCCGAGTTAGAGGGTTCTGCTGTATAAGGATACAAGACATGAAGGCAAATAGTACACTAGCAATGGCTGGGAACAACCTCCGCTGCAAAAACAAGAGCAAATGTCTTCCAGGGAATTATTTTAATCTCCAAAATATTCTGCATACAGAAAGTACTCGACTTACAAAATTGATCTCAGTGGCTGTTCGTAAATCCATTTCTCATAAGTCATACGTAATATATATATATATATATATATATATATATATATATATATATATATATATATATATATATATATATATATATATATATATATATATATATATATATATATATATATATATATATATATATATATATTTATACTTATTATACCGTATACTGTATGTATATATATATATTTATTTATTTATTTTGTTCCCGCCTGTAGTGCCTGTCAGCAGCTGTGAGCCCTGGAGGCACTGGGAGTTTTTTTTGTATAATTTTGGTTTTGGGCATTTAAAAACAAATTTAACTTACATCGTGTAGATCTTTCAATTTTACTCATTCTGAGTACTTTGAATCCCAATTTCCCATGGCTCAATTGAATGATAATGGCAATACATATAACATTGATAATATACCATTATTTCAGCCAGAAATGGTAAAGTTAGGTTAAATCAGATTAGGTTAGGTTAGATGTGGGGTTTGATTTAGTAACATGATAGCAAGAAAAAAATAAATGATCAATACTATGGCAGTGCAAAGTGGAGCAAGGTTGGGTTTGCTTTAGAAGGTTTGCGGGCTGGGCCGGGCACCCCAACACCTGTAAACAAACATTGATTTCCGCCAAAAATGAGAGCCAGATTAATTTTAAACACATCAAAGCTATTCAGGAAAATATAGTTTCATAAACAGTCAGTGATGCCCAATAACCAAAATTTACCAAAAATCCAGCCTGCGCCACCACGGGCGCGGGCCAACCCTCACAGCCCTCCAGTAGGAACATACAGGGCCATCCACCTGAGCTCTCAAGGAAGATACAAAGCCTACAGCTGCTTTAGGCTCAAAACATGTTAGATAGAAAATTGAAATATAGTATAGATAAATTAAAACTGTTCATATCGGCTGTTTTTCGTGAGTTGAGCATTCGTAAGTCGAAGACTTTCTGTATATGTGGAAATGGTAACCTCGGAGCCATGATGTTCGGGTCCCCAGTGTATCAGTGCCAGTTAATGTCAAATGTTTGTTGTGTTCTGACACGGCAACTATTGAACCTGCTCACAAAACTCATGCCAAATATTTGTTTAATCTTGGCAGGGCAAATCTATTGAAACCGCTCAGAAAACTGTCATTCAGAAACATGGCATGCAAAGCTTGGGTAAAGTGGCGTCTGTGCGGCGCGTTCCTCCTCCTGCTAACCTGCCAAGCCTGAAGGCCGAGAACAGTGGAAACGACCCAAACGTGAACCTCGTACCTGCCGGCGGACAAGGATGGGGCAGCAAGGCGGAGGAGATGACCCCAGATGGCGGCTCCACCCCTCAGGAGGTGACGCCAGCACCAACACCGCCACTCGACCACGCTCCCAAGGTAGGCCACCCACCCCCTACTCCATCCCTCTCTCATATTTCTCAGTTTGATCAGTGCAGTAATTGTATCCTTATGTTAACCTTTCATAATCTAGATTGATTACCATCCAGGGAAGTCTATCCCAAGATGGAAGAATAATTTCTAACTTGTGTAATGAATATCAGTATAAGGCAAGTGAATTGTCATGGGACAATTGTAGAAGGTTTAAACTGTAATTTATTTGTATGAAGAAAAGACTTTCATTTATTTTTTTGAGTAGTTTGATATTTCATGACTTGAGACGTAGGAGGATTAGTTGTGTGTGATGAGGTTAGAGGCATGCTGTGAGAGGTGAGATAACACTGATCACTGAAGTAAGGTTAGTGAGGATCTTTGTAAGCAGGGTTTGCACATGTGTGTTGCAGGTTCCCGGGGCAGGGGCACCTTCGAGTGTGGATGTGGCCGGCCCAGCATCAACCAACAGCAGCCTTGGAGGAACTACAAGCTCAACGCCAAATTCCCAACCTTTAGGTAATGAGTGCAATTGTTTTCCATATACTATGCACTGTATACTGCAGTCCAGTGGTTAGGTGTGACTATAGGGAGTGCCTCTTTTATATACAGTGTACAGTAATACAGTGTCATGGGTATGTGCAGTGTATTTAATCCTGTGGATAAGAGAGTGGCTATGTACTTTGTTGAGGTATGCATGCTCCCTCCCAGCTGCTTGCTCTGTATAGGGGCCTTATCCGCCCATGTATGGAGAATGCCTCTCATGTTTGGGGGGGATCCACTTATACAGCTCTCCTAAACAGTGTAGAATCAAAAGCTTTTCGTCTTATCAACTCCCCTTTTCTGACTGACTGTCTTCAATCTTTTAATACACCGCCACAATGTTGCTTCTCTTGCTATCTTCTAATGTTATTTTCATGCTCACTGCTCTTCTGAACTTGCTAACTGCATGCCTCCCCCCTCCCGTGGCCTCGCTGCACAAGACTTATTTCCCATCACGAAGGACTGGCCAAAGTAAAAAATATATAAATAAAAGCCCGCTAGCTGCCAGTACCCATAGATAAGACAGTAAAAGAATATAGACGGGAGGTTGGGCTAATTTAGTTCGAGAGGTGTCTTGTAATTCTTCTTGAAAAAATATAAGTTGTAGGAAGATGGAAAAATAGAAACAGGAAGAGAGTTCCAGAGGTTACCAGTGGTTACTAACCTGAGGTTACCTTTATGGTCCTCACCATTTTCTAGGTATCATTAAATATTTCATTTATATGTTTTTCTGGTGACAGATCATCGTGGAACACTTCCCAAGTATGTGTGTGTGTCTTATAGCAAGATAGATAGTGACTCAGCCAAACAAGGGCAAGCTGGTGATGTCTTATTGAAGTGTTCAGTGTGTCATGTTAGATGCCAGATGATTGAGCCTTACTTTTGTTTGTTTGCAGCACTGGATGGCGGGATTGGTGGAGTGAACCTCAACTCCCCAGCTGCCAGTATTACCAACAACAACACCACCACTCCCATCAACAACAGCAACAGCAGCGGCAGTACCATCACAAACAACAAAAGCAAAAGCATCAGCGGCAGCCCCTGTGTAAACAATATATCCCCAGCCTCTTCCTCCGGTTCCCCAATGGGCAGCACCATCCTCCCCCCTACCACCTCCCTGGCTGCCACCAAACCCTCCCCGGGGACACACGCGCCCACTCTCCCTGCGGCCACCCAAGGACAGCCCCCTGGGCCAAACCTGAGCAACGGGGGAGCCGTGGCCAACAGCAGCAAGCCGTGGAGCAGCGCGGCAGTGGCTGGGGCTCTGCCTGGTGGTTCCCAAGGGGCACCTCACCCCCTGGATGGTGGGCACCAACAGTCCTCCTCAGTCCAACAGTCGCCGTTTTTTCATCGGGAGTTCCCCAAGCTTGGTGGTGGCAACTTGCTAGCAGAGTCTACGCCTCAGTATGGTCCCGGACCCAGTCTGAGGCCACAGAGTGAGTCCCACTTGTGTGTTCTTCTTTGTTTCTACGCCAGACCTGCCTACTGTGTTCTTATCTGTCTTGCGTTACCTTTTTGGTTTTTTTACAGGGTTGAGGCAAGCTCTTGAAGTCTTCTTTTTTTTATGCAGATCTTTTAAACATGTGGTCAGAACTGACATACACTTGTTCATTTGGTAGTGCTTTCCTCTGATCTATTGCTTTACCTTAAAAGCTAAATTTCCTATATTCTTGTTGGTCCTCTGTGACATCTGGTGTACATGTTGGTCTGCGTATGTCAAGTGTGTCTGTTGTTCCTTGCAGCAGAGGGCAGCTGGATCCAGGGTGGAGGGCGTGGTGTGGCGCAGCTGCCACAGGATGAGCGCCTGCCCAGTCCTCAGACTACCAACACTTTTAATGGTACAATTTTCTCTTGCTCTTTCTTCTTTCTGTTTAACATCAGTTTTCCCATAATTTTTACGAGGTTATGGGGCTGATGATACGCCTTCAACTATCTATCCGTTGCCTCAACTTCTTCAATGCCCAATGCTGCCAGATCCTCTTCAACACACTGCCTCCATGTCTTCCTGGGCCTGCCCGGTGGATGGCGACCTCTTTCTCTTGCTCTCATCATGGTTGCACTGCTTCATGGTGCATGTATTCCATGTTTCCTCTTGCCCAATGTGGATGCAGAGAAGCATTGCACCTTTCACTGTCTCTTGATTTGGAAAACTCGCTTTTGAATATGAGAATAAATGTCTCCTGCAGTTGTCTTCATCAGCATAAAAAAGTGTGTTTTGTAGATCAGTGTGGCATCAGTCACGTGGAAGTTTTTCCTATGGGTCACGAGAACTCAAATGTTTATAGTATTGATAGGAAAGAATATGACTGAGGTCTTGTGTCTGGGACACTGAGGGATCTTTGATCTAGTCACTGTATTGTCAGTTATCAGTGACTGCAGTCTCTCTAGAGGAAATGTGATGGAGCATTTCAAAATTTGAAATTGATGTTATTGCCATTCATTATTGTAGGAGATGCACGATTCCATTAGTGATTGGTGCACATGAAGGAAATGTATGTTTGTAATGTCAGCAGAGTAATTGAGGTGTCCTGACTTGTTACAGGGGACCTGCATCCCCCGAACCGCTCTGGAGGACTTGGGTCTCGAGGAACCCCACCCGGAGGCGCCTCAATGGGTCCTGGGGGAGGCCTGGGTGCCCTAGGTCCTGCCCCTCCCCATGGGGCTCAGATGCATCAGTTTAGAGGAGTCGCACCACCCTATGTAAGCACTTAGTGGCTCGTTGTCCTTAGGTTTATGTCATTCATAGATTCAACAACTATCACTAAATCTCATATCTCAGGAAAATGTTTTATGATGGAATGTATCAACTATTAAGAGAGATGTTGCTTGTGAGATGTTATACTACTTTGCATCCTGTGAATCAAATGACTCCATGACTTATAGCTGTACTTATGAATGTGAGTACCTTGAGTACAAACTGTGATTGTTGTGGCAGATGGGGCGTGGAGGCTTCCCTGGCGGGTTCCCCCCCAACTACCCCGGCAACCCCCGGCCACCCTTCGGGAGGGAGCAGCCTCGTTACAGGGGCGGCGGCCCTGCACCGGGCGGCGGGGAGGAGGACATAGTGGTGCCCCCGCCCATCATCAAGAAGGAGGCACTGGAGGGCTTTGAGAATGACCAGTGCCTGACGGAGGGCTGGGCCACCAGTGCCGTCGAGGTGGACTACAAGTGAGTGTTTGGCTGTTTGTTATGAAGTGTGAGTCCTGGTACCTCCGTCTACCTAGTGTAGTTTATGAGCGTGTTCACTTTGGTAGTAGTTTGAGTCGTCAACTTGTCATCACAATGTGCTACAATTGTCTTCACTCCTTAGTAATGGTTCCTCAACTCTTTTTTTTCCTGCAGCCAAAAACTGAATTTTAGCGAGGATGAAGGGGCAGCTGAGGAGGAGAGCAGCAAGCAGCGGCCTGTAGACTGGAAGTCTGACCGTAGAGACAGGTGGGAGAAGGAGAGACCTCGTGACTCTGCCCGAGAGGGAGACGAGAGGCGCGAGGACCATTTGGTTTTGCGGGAGCGGGATCAGGAGAGGCAGCAGCAGCAGCAGCAGCAGCAGCAGCAGCAGCAGCAGCAGCAGCAGCAGCAGCAGCAGCAGCAGCAGCAGCAGCAGCACAGCAGCAGCAGCAACAGCAGCACAGCAGCAGCAGCAGCAGCAACAGCAGCAGCAGCAGCAGCAGCCGCCGCCACACCTGCGTGAGAGGCCTCACCCGGGCCCCAGGGACAGGGATCTCCGGCGGGAGGGCAGCGGGGATGACCGCCGACCCCATGACAACCGGAGGTATTCGCCTGGCAGATGGCAACATCAGCCTCAACATCAGCAGCAGCAGCAGCAGCAGCAGCAGCAGCAGCAGCAGCAGCAGCAGCAGCAGCAGCAGCAACCGCCCCAGCAGCGAGGAGGGTTTGACTATCCAAGGGGTTTGACCAGAGACTACGGTAACCCCCAAGGGTCAGGGATGAGGGGAGCAGGTCCCCCTTCCCATGGAGGTCCTCACCACCCATCCCATGGTCCTTCCCACCCTCCCTCACACTCCCCTTCCCTCAATTCTGTGCACCCTCCCAATCACCCTACCTCACACTCCAGCCACGCTCCTTCACATTCCCCCATTCCGCACCCCCGGGAGGAGGAGGAAACGTGGCGGGAGAAGCGCACGCCCACGGACGAGGTGCAGGCCGCCCTGGAGCGGGCACGGCAGCGACAGGAGGAAGAGGAGAAGCGCTTTGAGGAGAAGAAGCGTTTTGAGCAGACCAAGCTGGGCGGAAAGAAGCACCGCGAGCTGTGGGAGACCCGCCCCGAAGAGCGGGAGGAAGGGGAGCCTCAAGGGGGATGCGTTCGCGGCAACGCAGAGTCTCGGGACGATCGCGGCATGGCCAGGGACTACCGCCAGTACCCGGACAAACGGGACAACTACCGGGACGGCTATCGAGACCATCCCCGGGAGCAGTACGAGCGCCAGTACGAGCGGCCCAGGGACCAGCAGCCCGTGTTCTCCAACCAGTTCAAGAACAAGCTGCCGCCCCGTTTCCAGAAGCAGCAGCAGCAGCAGCAGCAAGAGATGATGCGCAGCCAGACCTTCAGGGGTCCGGGCAGCCAGCCGCCATCCTTTGAGCCGCGCCAAACGGGCAGCCAGCCGCCATCCTTTGAGCCGCGCCAAACGGGCAGCCAGCCGCCATCCTTTGAGCCGCGCTTTGGCGCCGGCAAAGGCTTCATGGCACGGGACACTGATGGTGAGTACTGTCCCCCTCGCCATCAACACATTCCACTGGTGTAATGCTCAGCCTTTTGACTTGTTGTCTCATGACCTTGCCTCACTGGCCCATATTGTGTGGTGAG
Organism: Chionoecetes opilio; assembly: GCA_016584305.1. Classification (NCBI taxonomy): domain Eukaryota; kingdom Metazoa; phylum Arthropoda; class Malacostraca; order Decapoda; family Majidae; genus Chionoecetes; species Chionoecetes opilio. Next base: position 335,257 of record JACEEZ010002269.1, read on the forward strand.
TGTTTCATGCTGTCACTGAGTGTTTTGAGTTCCATGCTCACTGTTGCTCATCTCTTGATCTCACCATTGCACCGGCCTGCAGGGAGAATATAACCAAGCTATCTGGACTCACTAATTTTTCCATTAACTTTTCACTCACTTAGATACATTGCCTTTAGCCATTAATTCCTTCTGTAAACAGAATGGTATTCAAATTCTGTGTGTTCTACCTTATTTAAGGTCCTTCCTAGACATTACTTTCATCCTAAAGGAGAAGACCTAGCAAATGTTATCTCAGATTTGGGTATTCGAATATGCAGGACAAAATGTGAATCCAAAGAGGCATGAGATGAATTAAAGATTTTGTAAAGAATGTGGAGATAAAGGCTTTTGGTGACACGTAGCTGACCAGCAGGCAGGTAGGAAAGGCTGGGTACACATGTAAAGTAGTTACAGTTGTCTTTAATTAAAGGGTGTGAAAGTGATATTTAATTCTTGATTAAAATTTCAGCAATAATGAAGGAGAGGCGGTTGCGCACAGACAGTGACACTTCAGGGGAAGTGGAGGAGCGTCCGGCCAGCCATCCCTCGGCCGAGCGTCACCGCGACGACCGGGACGACCGCTCCCTCTACGACAGGATGGACCGGCCCGAGAGGCTGGACAAGCTGGAGCGGCCTGAGAGGCTGGACAAGCTGGAGCGGCCTGAGAGGCTGGACAAGCTGGAGCGGCCTGAAAGGCTGGACAAGCTGGAGCGGCCTGAAAGGCTGGACAAGCTGGAGCGGCCTGAAAGGCTGGACAAGCTGGAGCGGCCTGAAAGGCTGGACAAGCTGGAGCGGCCCGAGAGGCTGGACAAGCTGGAGCGGCCCGAGAGGCTGGACAAGCTGGAGCGGCCCGAGAGGCTGGACAAGCTGGAGCGGCCCGAGAGGCTGGACAAGCTGGAGCGGCCCGAGAGGCTGGACAAGGTGGAGCGGCCTGAGAGAAGCGACCTCAGATCCCGGGATGACTTTTATGAGCGTCCAGATAGGGATGGGTGAGGGAATCTTGCATTTTGTATCCCCCTAATGCCAATATGATCATGCAAAACTAAGTGGAATCAATAAGTAGGGAAAACGTGTGTTAATGTTATATTGGCAGTTTTATGTAAGTGAAGGTGTATTTTGATTCATGATCATTAGGAATGACACGCATAAATACTCCAGATTTAACTGTAAGCCTTTGAAGGAACCAGACATTAGTATGTGCTTGTTTAAGCACCTCGGATTCATCTGTGAACCCTTAAAAAGACAGAACTATTGGCTTTGGGAAAATACATACTTTCAAACCCACAGGAACCATTACAATCTATCAACTTATGGTGATTATACTCTTCTGTAAACTCAGTCAAATCCATCAGCCTTAGACACAAAAGTGACCGCTTGTTCCATCCTCAGGAGGTATCGTGGCCGTGGGTCGCAGGGAATGCAGGGAAACTTCCGAGACCGTGACCGTGATCGAGAGAGTTGGGCGCGCACCACCTACCATGAGAAGATAGAGGAGAGGGAGAGGGCAGCTCATGAACCCCGGGAGTTTGAGTTTGATAGAAGGTGAGTGGGTTCATACTCACTGTTAACAGTGCTAAGGGGAAGAGATACTGTAAATCTATTTCATCTGTAACATGAAGAGTGGGGAGGGGAGTCTCTAGCAGAGTGAGTTGGAAAGTTAATAATACAAAGGATCTTGATGAAAAGTATGTTCTCTCTGTAAGTGAGGAAAGAGCTATGGCTTATCTTCAGTAGTAAAAAGATGGTGGGGTAACTTTGATGAGAAGTATTTTGTTTAGTGGTGATTAGAATACTGATAATTTTTTTTTGTATTTGTGACAGGAGAAACATGAATGGTGAGGACTGGGACAACAAGGGTAGAGATTTTGAGCGGGACTCTGGGAAGACCCGGCGCCTGGACAGGCCTGAGAAGGAACCGTTGATAGACAGGCGCAGCGAGCGCAGCGAGCGCAGCGACGGCAAAGCAGAGTCTTGGGGTCGATCGTACGAGCCTGATGCCCCCAGGAAGGAGGAGGGCTACGAGGGGGCAGGGGAGGTGCGTATGACTCACAAAGAGTGGGACAAGGAGGTGGAGGCGGCAGAGAAGATGGAGCAGCGCGAGGAGGTGAGGGAACGTCCCCAGCGCCCGGACAGCAGGGACAGCCGCTCCAGCCGAGAGTCCCGGGCCAGCAAGGACTCCTTTGACAGGTCGTCCGGCATCCTGCCCAGGGAAAAGAAGCTGGAGATCACGTCCTGGGCGGACGCCACCTACGAGTACGACGATTACTACCGGGGCGAGGCACGGGCCGAAGACTTTGCCCGAGAGCCTAATTACCAGGAGCCTCCCAAGAAGGTCGAGCTCAAGGAGGATAAACCCTCGAAGCCCCCCGGGGGTCTTGGGAAGGAGCCCAAGGAGGAGGTGAGAGTGGAGGAGGAGGAAGCCCTGCAGCAGGATGGCCTGAAGGACGGCAGCGGCTGCCCCTCCCTCGCTCCGGCCCCCATCACCCGGGAGAGGCTGGAGGCCTCGGAGAAGGAGAAGGAGGTCAGGAAGAACATGACCACTCTCAAGAAAGTCACTCAGGGAGAACCGGTCAGAAAGGTGGAGGTGAAGGAAGTCCCTCACCCCAAGGAACACAGAGACAATGTTTGGGCGAGCCGTTCAAAAAACGGCGAACGCTCCCGCCCCGATTCCAACGGCACGGCGCCGGTGGGGGGGGCCAGCAGCACTACCGGCAGCCTGAGCAAGGCCGGGGAGGCCACCGTGTGGGGCCTGGCCAAGCAGCAGGCGCTTCCAAGCCAAACCGAGAGCCCTACCACGGCCACCATGGCGGCCGCAGCGGTGGCCCACAGCCAGGCCAGCACCACCACCAGCACCATCAGCACCAACACCAGCAGTACCAGCAGCACTACAGTGGGCACCACCACCACCACAACCCACATCACTACCACCACCACCAACAATACCACCACCTCCCCCCCAAACACCCTGGGGCACGAGGCGGCGGCGGTGGTGGGCAGGGTGGGAGCCGGCACCCAGGACCTGCATGCTGGCCCAACTCCAGCCATGCAGCCTCAGCCCTTGATGCAGCAGCTCATACAGCCAGTGTCTCAGCTACAGCTGCACCATCACCACCAGCAGCAACAGCAACAGCAACAGAAGCAGCAGTATCAAGAACAAGAGCACCAAAAGCAGCAACCATCACAACTACAGCATCAGCAACAACAACAACAAGCAAGTGCGTCTCAAGTGCTGGCCGCAACCACACCAGAAACAACTTCCAGCACCATTACCCTCACACCAGGGTGTTCTCCAACAGTAACCGTTGGCGCAGAGACACCTGAGGGCAGCGGTGAGGTGGTGACCAAGAGTGCAGAGCGGGGCGGGGGCAGCAAGTCCATCATACAGGGAGGACGCGGCAACCGTGCAAACAGATACGAAGCATCCAGGAGTGGAGGAAGGAGCGCAGGTGGAGCGAGAGGCGGAGGAGGTTCCTTCCCCTCTTATCGAGGAGGCAGAGGGAGTCGAGGCGGAGGCGGCAGTGGAGGAGGAGGTGGAGATTACAGCCGCCGCAGCCGAGGGCCGCCTCCGAGGTTCCAGAACAGGGGTTACAGAGACGATGATTACTACTACTACGAGGAGTACCACGGACGCCCTCACAGGGACCGCAAGGTAACACACATTATCATCTTTATTCATTTATTCATTGTATTTTTACAACTGTATTTCAGGCTTAAACAAGAAACAGGTGAATAAGATGCCTTGCCCACATCATCCAGTCATCTGAAATTATTTTTGTATTTGCCTAAATTGATCTGGAATAGTGGTGGGTAATTACATCATTCAGTGAAGAGTGTGAGTTAGGATGTAAAGAAGGGATAGCATAATAGTTCCGCTGGCGACATACGGAAGCCAGACCGGGATTTAGAATAGATGCCTAAGGTCTAAGATACAAATGGTGATACACGCTGTAGGTGTAGAAGGACAACCCCCTGTTAAATGGGACGATGGAGTGCTGGAGTATGTGAGTGAGATGTTTAGAAGCTGTGAGGAAGAGGCATGGACTAGTGCAAATGAAGAGTACTGCTATGGCCCTCCCCTTCCCTTGAGGGCGCTCCAAGGAATAGGCATCAGGGTAGACTAAGCTAAACTTAACCCCCCCCCCCCTCGCTCTCGCTCTCTTTTTTTGTTTTGTTTTGTTTTGTTACAGTAAGCCCTAAAATCAGCAGGCTTTGTAATGATGATTAGTACAGGACATGTCTTTTGGCTTTCTAGGATGACTGGGGCAGCTGTGACGGCGACTGGAGCAGTGGCGCGATGCCCGCCTCAGGGGGGAGCAGTAACGTCTGCGGCGGCTCGTCTCTGCCTAACAGCCGGGAGGAGAACGGCGATGGTGAGCGCTCCCAGTTTGGTCGAGGTGGCGGCCGGGGGCGAGGGGAGGCCAGGCGGGGGAGCTCAAGGGGTGGAGGAGCCTCGGCCCTGCAGGGCCACGCAGGGGGCAGGGGGCGGTCGGCACCAGCTCATGGTGGTGGTGGTGGTGGTGGTGGTGGCGGCGTTGGTGGTGGTGCTGGTGGTGGTAGTGGTGGTGGTGGTGTTGGTGTTGGTAGTGGTGCTGGTAGTGGAAAAACTGGAACTTGTGAGGAAGGGAAAAGCTCCAACACTGACACTGGTGTACCAGACCCTGCTGCACGCAAGCAGCAGCAGCTACAGCAGCAGCTACAGCAGCAGCTACAGCAGCAGCCACAGCAGCAGAGCAGATTTGACAGAATGCCACCCCGATTCCAGAAGCGCAGAGAATATGAGCGCCAGAGAGGAGGGCCCGGAGGCAGCGGCGGCAGCAGCGTCGTCAAGAAAGGCCGAGGTGGCATGGCTTCCAGTGTGGTGTCGGGCACCGCAGGACTGACTCCAGCCACCCCAGCCGTGGCCAAGCCCACGGTCAAAGAGGGCACGCCAGAGACCACGGAGGAGGCCGACTGGGAAACTGCTTCCGAGAGCAGCGACCCGGAGGCCCGAAAGGAAAACAAGGAGAAGTGCGCGTTGGCCGTGAGCAAAGTGGATCAGCGAGGCAAGGGAAGCAAGACGGATAGGAAGTGGGCCCCCGCGCAAGGTGGGGGTGTAGCACAGGGACGTAACACTCTTGGCAAGGAGTCTAGAACCGAGGGCCAAGGGGTGCCCCAAAATAATAGCCAGCAGAGGTTTGGTGAGAAGAAGGCTCCGCATAAAAATGAGAAAAATAAGAATCCAGCTTCAGGTGGAAAGGGCACTAAACCTGAAACTACTGTCAATCAAGTACATGAAATAAAGTTAGACCCAACTTTGGTACATCAGGCTCTTTCTGAAGTCAACAACAAAAGTAAGCCCAAGCAAGAGAAAGCCAACCCATTGGAGGGCATCGACTTGAATAATTATGCTAGTAAGTAGTTTCCTGTTGCCATTTCCACAGCAATCCATGTCATTCATGAATTCTTCATGAATTGAATGATGAATGTTGCCTAAAAGAGGCCATTGCTTTAGCATAGACTATGAAGAACATTTGGGAGCCTTTTGTTTCACCAAGCTGATTCTAAGTGTTTTGTTTATTTTTTGTGAATTTTATTTATAAAAAGCATGCTACTAATATCTGGGATTAAACAAGCCACATATTATTTACAAAACAAATTTTTTAGTAGTTTGTAGTTGCCTTTGCTGGTTACAAATTTTTCTTTAATTATTTGGTGTGCTAAAGCAATATGTCAGTTTTGAAGTTTTTGTATTTGTTTTTGCCTTGAATGTGCCATTGGACTGGGCTAGAGTGATTCTGATGGCTACAGAGCCTCCTGTCTAAAGGAAAAATATATGGCTAACCATTTGACTTTATGAAAGAGTTCCTCCCAGACTGATGTACGTCAGAACCACTGTAAGACAACTAGTCTTACTAACTAGTCTTACATTTCCTCCAAAGACTTTTGTGTGAATTTGAAGTAGTACATTTTTGCATCATAGACTTCATTTTGAATTTTGATAGACCACTGATGCTCTAGCCCTAATTTTGATAGACCACTGATGCTTTAGCCCTAATTTTGATAGACCACTGATGCTCTAGCCCTAATTTTGATAGACCACTGATGCTTTAGCCCTAATTTTGATAGACCACTGATGCTTTAGCCCTAATTTTGATAGACCACTGATGCTCTAGCCCTAATTTTGATAGACCACTGATGCTCTAGCCCTAATTTCTTCTGGTATTTTCAAACTAGTTTGCATGTTGAAACTTTTTGCCAGTCTTCTACATAACCAAACTTCTCTTTGTGGAATGTGAAAAAGATTGATTTCCTATGTATAATGCTGTGGAAATGAAGTAATTATTTTATTTATCTATCTATGGAGATAAGGTATGAAAGATTATTATTGCTTAGATAGATGTTTGCTTCACCTTCACAAAAACCCCATGCTACCCTTGCAGGCGTGGTGATAGTGGACGACCAGCCACAGGTGTCGGAGCTCATCGGGGACCTCATGGACTCCAACGACGGCTTCCAGGAGGTGACGCGACGCAAGTCTGCCAAGGAGAAGCAGAAGACGCAGTCCCACGAACCTGTGGCGGCTGCTGCTTCCAGCGAGCCGGCCCTGGCTGGGTCCGCCAGCTCGGCAGGCCCGGCCCCTGCCGCCGCCGCCGCCGCCAAGAAACAGCAGGAGAAGAAGAGGAGTCGCTCCAGTAAAGCCGAACGTGGGTTTGAGCGTTCTAGGCAGTGCAAGCTGCCTCCCAGGCTGGCCAAGCAGCGGGAGAACAACCGCATCAATGCCATGAAGTCCACCGGCTCTTGCAGCCCCATAGAGTCCCCCAACACCCTGTTTCCCGTGAAGGATGCAACAGCCATCCCCCCGCCACCAAAGAATGCGTGGGACAAACCTCTCACTGCCACGCTGCGGGCAAACTCCCCCTCACAAGCCCCGTCGGCAGGAGACGGCGCCGGCCAGCCGGGGGCCAAGCCGGCATCCTTCGACAACCACGACAGCGGCGTGGAGATCAGCGACCAACCAAACTCTGCCGGGAGCAGCCAGCGTTCCAGTCCTAGCGACGATCCCACCAACTTTTCCAAGGTGGACAAGAGCACCCTGGACGGCACATCAGTACCTTCCCAAACCATCATCTTTGAGAACACCAACTTCAAGGCCGCCGGGTCCGTGAATGCCACCGTTGGGGCCGAGTACAAGGCCAAGTTTGGCGAGGCTCCCAAGCCCCAGCGGCAGCGCGAGAACAGAGAAAGAAAAACTGCTTCCCCGGAGAACACGCTGACCCTCAAAGACGACAAGGAAAAGAAGGCGGAGAAGCCGGAGCCTATTGAGCTGCCTCTGAACTTCACCAAAGTGAATGAGGAAGCTGCACCCGATATGAAGCTGGACTTTACCTTTGACTCAGAGTTAGCTGAAGTTTCAGGCTCTGTGAGCACAAAAGGAATAAGTCTTCCTAGACCCTTAGTGATGACTTCCAGCAGCATGCAGAGCCCCATCTCTCCCTCAACTGATGATCTCAACTTGAAAATTGCCTCGGTCAAGAAGGTCTGGGAGACCATGGCGCCAGTGCCCGAGCATGCCGAGGACGTCACAAGCTCTGTGTCCTTCTCAACGGCCAGTTTCTCTGCAGTGGACAGTGTGGCTGTCCTGGACCATTCCCCAGTCCTGGAGGCCTCCTTTACTCCCAAGGATGCAGTCTCTGTAGGCTCTTGTGAGGATCACAGCCAGGATGTTGGTGGGTATCAGGGGGCCTCACCCTTGCAACAGGGGGCTGGCATGGGCAGCAGTTTGGTGTACACCTCTTCTGGCGTGGCCTACACCTCTCCGGCCGCTGCATCGCTGGCCAAGGCGGAAGTGAGCCGGTCTGGCAATGTGTGCAAGGTGAAGCCTCAGCAGCAGGCGGCCAGCAATTCGGTGTCGCCGGGACCTGCGGGCTCCTCCCTGGGCATCACGGGTTCTCTGTCGCCCCCGCTAGTGTCGGGATCCACGGGGCCATCCAACAGCATGTACCAGACGCTGGGTGGCACTGCTGCCTTTGGAGGTATTGGGGGAGCTATTCCTTCACCACCTATGGTATTTAATTCTAACCCTCAAACAGGCCTGTATCAGCCTTTCCTGGATGGTACTCCAGTGATTGGGCAGAGAGGAGCCTCCCAGTTCTCTCAGTATCCACCCTATGGACTGGGTCAAAGTCTTGGAAGCAATGCGTTTGGCCAGCAGTCAATGTTCTTACAGACTCCTCCTCCCCTGACAACACCAGACCTGTACACCAACAATCTGTCCCAGTACAGGCTGCAGCCTACAGGAGTCACGGGCTTTGGACAGAGTCAGCCACAGAACCAAAACACTGTCCTCATCTCTACGGCATCTAACTCCCTCATGTCGTCAGCGGTGAAACCCTCGTCACAGACGTTTGGCAACTCTCAGCAGAACTTTGGCACCATTGGGTCTAAGGCTGGCACACCCTTCCAGCAGAGTGGCCTGGGAACTGCCCTTCAAGGTGGTCCTCAGCCCTCACAGTTGTACATATATGATCCCAGCCAATCCATGGGTTTGCTGGGGTCTCAGTTGGTGCCCAGACCTGGTGTACAAAACTCTGTCATCCAGGCAATACAGCCACCAAATTCATTCTACTCCAACAATGGGGGAGGAGCACCCGGGGCTCCGCCATCAGCCCCACCCACAGGCCCTGGAGGTCCCCAGCAGGCAACAGGGTTTTACACTGCTTCCGGGTCACCGCTTCAGGCAGCAGTGCAACAGCAGGCTCAGCCTTCACTGCAGACACCACCTGCAGCTTATGGTTTGCAGGGGTTTGGTAACCAGTCCCAGCCTGGACCTGCAGGTGTAGGCATGCAGGGGTTTGGCTCTAGCATGAGCCTGGCAGCTCAGCAGCTTGGTGCACAGGCATTCCGGGGGGGTCCCGCCCTCCAGCCCAATTTCCTCAAGTCTCTACAGCCAGGAGCCAACCTTCAGGACACCTCGCGGCAGCAGCTCAAGTCCCCGGGAGCGGGACAGAACTCCTTCTCCACATTCTTCACTCCATCAAGTAAGTCATGATAGTTTTCTGATGTGATATGCACTGCAAATATTCTTAATGATAAGCTTTGTCACAAAAAACATATCTGTTGTATGAAAGGTGGACTGCACATTCATCTATTCAGTGAATATGCTGTTTATAGCCAGGCAAACAAGCATTTTGCATTGCTTTCTTCTCAAGCCTGAAATCAGTAGATTGGCTGAAGCACAGTGATTTGTGATGTTTTCAGAGCATGTATTCTCACAACTCACTGCTGTATTGTAGTTCATTTTTTGCCTGATAGAAATATCTCATGTTTTGGTATAAAGGACTAGGGGTCAGTTTAACTCAAGTCAATGTCACTATCTTATGACCATCAGCGCGGCTTATGCCGGCACTAACTAGTATAAAGTGCCTGCTACAAAGGCTTGATATTTTTGTGGCTGCAAGTGTTGCAGGGTATTACATGCATAGTATTATGAAAAAGCTACTGCACATACAACTGTTTTGAGAGATGTTGAGAATCTGAATCAGTACTTCTTCACGATTGCTTCATGTGATGAATCAGTTGAGTATGAGCAGCTATTTCTAGTCTGTTGTAAGAGTGATGTTTCTTTGAAACTGTTATTGAAAGATGATTATGATAATGTCACCTGCTGGCCGGCACAATGTCTTTTTGGTGTATGCAGCATCAACTGTATCTAACACTGTTAGACCAGACTAATGCATCGTTTGTACAGAACAAGGTTTTGACCTAGAGGTTCCTTATCTTTGTAGGCAGCATATCATCAACTGTGAACAGCAGCATCAGTAACAGCACCAGCAGCCATGGCGGGTCCAGTGTGCCTCAAATCTCGTCCCCAAAGGCACAGAACAGAAAAATGCCCAGTCAGCCAGGCCTGGCACACCAGAGCTCAAACAGGAGTTCATCATACCCTACTCAGAATACCTCTCAGGTATGGCTGATCACTACTTGATCAAAATTTGAATTGCATTTGGTTTCTCCTGGTCTTTTAAAGATACCAACACATGACCCTTCAAAGGCTTTCACTTTTCAAACCACTGTATGTAGTGAGTTGTTTTGATGTGCCTTGTATGTACTGCAACAAAGCTCTCAGCTGCAGCTATGCTTATTATTGCTCATTCCATTAGAGGAATAGTTACTAGTGTGTCTTAGTTTGTACCTTAGCAGAGGCAAGAAGCTCATGTAGGGTTTGTAATTATCAGATAATGGGCGGGAGCCTGAGGTCCACAGGGATGGTGATGGGTCTTCGTGGCCAGCTGCCCATGCCCACCCAGAGTGGACTGAGTGGTCCAGCTCCACCCATGGCTACCAACAGCCGTTACCCAAACCCAGGGCCAATCCAGCGGCCTCCAGCTTCCCAGGGCGTCGGTTCCACCACAAACCACCGCAGTAGCCGTGGGCTGTCACTGGGGCAGCAGCAGCAGACACAGACTCAGCAACGGACCTCCAACCCTCCCAGTTCTGCCCAGCAGGCCAAGCTGAGAGCAGATGCCCTCAGCACCACTCAGGCCTTCTTCAACAGAGATGGTGAGTTGGCCGCCAGGCAATGTGAATGAGTTTTGTTGATTCCGTGTCATCTTCACTTCTTGCTCAGTGTGACAAGCAGTGATTGATTTGTCAGTGTTTGCATACTGGTATGGGTGTTGTCATGAAATATTTGGATACTTATGTAGACGAGTTTTCTAGCTACATAAAGTGTTGGTGGAAGATATTGGTTGATCATTGTTCCCGCAGCAAGCAAGTCCGATAAGAAAGAGGAGAAGCCATCGGAGGTCATCGTGTCACCCAAGGAGGACCTGTCAGCAGACAAAGTGTCGGCCTCGCCCTCCAGTGTGGGTGACGGGACTCCCAAGTGAGGTCGATGCGATGGGTCTCCAGCTTCCAGTGTGAAGCGCTCTCTCCTCTATGCTGGACACACTTGCGAACCTCATGGAAATTAATTTGTGGTTTATTTCGTTTCTATATGTATATTTTTTTTCTGAACCGGAATCTTGTGAAAGTAACTATATCAGTGGTAATGCAAGATTTGCTGTGGTAGAAAATATTGTTTTATCTCTGTAGAGAAGCAAAGTGTATTTTTTTTTTTTTTTTTTTTCTGTGAACTGTTTTCCTCCACTTGAACAAGCTTGAGTGCTGTGCTAGAAACATAGACACAAGTGATGCTATGGTTCTTTAGACGTGTACTTGCGGATGAATGGTGCATATGTTACTCTGGGTTGATTTTCATAATCTCAGCTATGGACTTCATGGTATTTGGGATGAGCACCGTGGCTTCATTATAATTTAATGCAGAAGATTTGTAATATTCCATGCATATGAGTTAAATGGGTAATGCACACAAGTCTATACTAGTTTCTCTTGGATACATGCTCCACATTGATTCATGGAGTTAGTACACAGTAGTGTTAGAATGTGCTTATTGAAGAGGATTTCTTCATAGAAAATATGCTGCATATGACAATGTTTACATATGTATCATTACTCGCTGATTATTAAATTTGTTTACCTTGAGGCATACAAAAACATTAGGTTTTTGTTGAAATACTACTATTACTACTACTACTACATGTCGAGGCAGTGTGAAACCCCCGACCAGAGGGCTGATGGCAGGCTCTCATTAGAGTGTCTCCACCGATGGACCCAGCTTGTCAGGAGCATTGGTCTGTTGCATTGACTTGTCTGCTTGCTGCCCACAGCGCAAACTTGCTGCTGGGGAACCTGGGGCCACCGATAACATTAGGGGACACATGGCGACAGAATACACCCCTTCATTTGGTATTGGGGGAGCACAGCCTGCATGACCTCTCGGGTGGGCTGCCACTGCCCCTGACAGTTCATTCCAGTAGGGCAGCTGTGTTACCAATATATTACTACTACTGTATATCTTGAGGCATTTTACCATTGTTCCCTTGTTGTTATGCTGTTGAGGAGCACACTGTATGGGCAACTTGGGGGGAGGCTTGATGTTGCTTGATGTGACTGAGACTGGCGGGGAGGAACACAGTCAGGTGCAGTCCTCCCAGCCAAGCAGACTTGCTAAACCCCCTTGTGGCATGCCTATGTAACAGTCTTTTATTTGATGGCCCCCCCACATACCACAGGATGGATGGGACTTTTTTTTTCAACCCCTCAGCTTTTATACTGATGGAGAGGTGGTGAGGGGGCACTGTACCCCCTACCCACTACTCATAGCAGCAAGCTCAACACACCTTGTGTAGTTGTCTTATTGCAATAAACTCAATGTCTCATAAGATGTGTGTCAGTGTTATTCCAACACCTGAAGTAAGTGTGGCAGGGCCCCTGCTCTGATGTGTTCACTATTACTTGCTCATTCACTGAAAAGGTGGCAGGTTTCCTCATGCCTTAGATGTTGCTCAGCTCCAATGTTAAGTAAGTGTTACATATTTTCTTAGCACTAGGTGTTACAAGTTTATATGGCCTACTCATCCTCGCTTACAGTACCTGCAACTGTAGCAGGTTCCCTTAATAATGCTATAGATGTGTTATGTCTTCGGAGATTAGGTACCTTGCGTAGCTCAGCAGAACATTTAACATGTCTAATGACGGTGAGGAGCCTGTGCCTCAATAAAAGTCATGCGTGCCTCTTATGTATGCATATCTGAGGAATTTAACTGGATTTATTGTCAGTTGAAATACATATTTGCCTGAACATCTAATTTTCATATCATAAATTCACAGAAATGCATTTGCTCTGTTATATTTACTGCAGAACCTTCTATGAACTACATGTGTGTGTGAAGGCACAAAAAAAGGTGGTGTGGCGGAAGCACTAAGATGAACAGAACTGCGTCATCAACCTTGAATTTATTAGACATCCTTGGGTCACTCCGCTATGTCATCATGCAAAGCAAGACCCATGACAACAAGGACAGTTTTTTTGTCTTCTGTAATAACTTTAGTTATGATACCGGGTGAAAAATCTCGAGGCTGAGGCAGAGGTAGCATTCACCTTGTACGCAAACACTGGAATATAGATGTGTGGGATTCAAAAGTTTGGGTAAGACTTGTCCTGACTCCATGCAACTGCAATGTGACCAATAACAAGACGTTACGTGACAGGTACTCGGGCAACTATCAGGCAGTGCCAGTTTAGAGGATTTGCCAGTTTAATAGTTTTTATTAAAGCCCTTCGTTTCTGATCGAGGGTAATAAGCGTGGCATGCTACTGGGGACACATTGCAAATTGAAGTGAGATTTGTTCGTAGTGCATCCATGACAATTTGACCCTCCACCCGCCATTCTTCCTTAGTCTCCTCCAGCATAGGCTACATGGCTTAACAAGCTTGGGGGGATGGGTCCCTAAGTATGGTGTATTGTTCATGGTATCTGCATTGATTCGGCAATAAAGGATTGATGGATTGTGGGCGTCGCAAGCCACTGATGTGCATCTATATGATACATTTCCTAAGGCAAGTAGACAGTAAATGGCAGAAAAGGATTTGAGACTGTGTTGGACATTTTTTTATGTTTTTTATGAGATACTCATTGTGGATCAGCGGCGCCCTTCAGTTCAGCAACGCTAAGGAGGGTGTCCGTCAACACATTATTCAGGTTACAAGTTACATGACGTAACTAACTACCAACAAGGAATGAGTGCATTGGTTTGCTCGTTATAAACCCCGAGCGATCAGTGGGTTGTGAAATAGGTCGATGCAGTCTCACTCAGATGTAGGGAACCATTGACCTCAAAGTTTCGTGTTCCTGCTCAAAGAATCTTTCATTCACGGATTGCTCTCCAGTCTGTCCAAGGGTTGCTGAGGTACGCAGAGTACCTCAGCAACCCTTGGACAGACTGGAGAGCAATCCGTGAATGAAAGATTCTTTGAGCAGGAACACGAAACTTTGAGGTCAATGGTTCCCTACATCTGAGTGAGACTGCATCGACCTATTTCACAACCCACTGATCGCTCGGGGTTTATAACGAGCAAACCAATGCACTCATTCCTTGTTGGTAGTTAGTTACGTCATGTAACTTCTGGCACCCGTCTGCGTAACACGGTCCCCTCAATAGTTACGTCCACAGTCTTCCGTATAAATATTATTTTCTATCATTCCTTTTCACAGTTATCTTTGCATGAACTCTGGAGTTAGTTATAAGCACCATTACTTTCTTCCTATATAGTGGAGTGTGGCCCTTCATGCTGGACCGTGAATGCATGCGTTGGCAGAGCCCAGTGTATAAGTGGCACGTGCCAGGTATACATGTCTGCCAGCCACAAGCCTGGCCGGAAGGATGGGTTCTTTCCAGGGTTCACTCATTCGCCCATGACAGGTGACAGGTTTTGACACCAGCAGGAAGCAGTGGCTGATACCTCCGCTCCGGCTCCGGCATTGCTCACTAATTAGCACCCTGAAAAATGAATACATGTCCATAATCATTATTCTTATCATTGTTATTTCCGTCTGTGTTTTCCCAGGCCAGGTCCGCGAACCCCTGGCAGCCGGCGGGCAGGAGGCTGGAGGCTGTGGCGGCGTCAGTCCTCACTGCAGCGTGACGCGGGGAGGAACGCCCCGTGACCCTCGTCCGCCGTGCGCGCGCCCGACACCTGCGTTGAGAAGTCTTCGTGACGATAAGTTTGAGGTTAGCACTGGGGGAAGGGGTTGTCATCCTTCTCTTAGTTTTATTGACAGTCTATAACGCATACACAGAGAAAACTAACTAGCGTACAGTAATTAACTACAAGGGACGT
>JACEEZ010002269.1:355000-360000 GCA_016584305.1 Chionoecetes opilio
TATGTCTGTACGGCTGTTCCTCGCTCCCCCTGTCTGTATGTCTGTACGGCTGTTCCTCGCTCCCCCTGTCTGTATGTCTGTACGGCTGTTCCTCGCTCCCCCTGTCTGTGTGTCTGTACGGCTGTTCCTCGCTCCCTCTGTCTGTGTGTCTGTACGGCTGTTCCTCGCTCCCCCTGTCTGTATGTCTGTACGGCTGTTCCTCGCTCCCCTGTCTGTGTGTCTGTACGGCTGTTCCTCGCTCCCCCTGTCTGTATGTCTGTACGGCTGTTCCTCGCTCCCCCTGTCTGTGTGTCTGTACGGCTGTTCCTCGCTCCCCCTGTCTGTATGTCTGTACGGCTGTTCCTCGCCCCCTGTCTGTGTGTCTGTACGGCTGTTCCTCGCTCCCCCTGTCTGTGTGTCTGTACGGCTGTTCCTCGCTCCCTCTGTCTGTGTGTCTGTACGGCTGTTCCTCGCTCCCCCTGTCTGTATGTCTGTACGGCTGTTCCTCGCTCCCCTGTCTGTATGTCTGTACGGCTGTTCCTCGCTCCCCCTGTCTGTATGTCTGTACGGCTGTTCCTCGCTCCCCTGTCTGTATTCTGTACGGCGTTCCGTCCCCCGTCTGTATGTCTGACGGCTGTTCCTCGCTCCCCCTGTCTGTATGTCTGTACGGCTGTTCCTCGCACCCCTGTCTGTATGTCTGTACGGCTGTTCCTCGCTCCCCCTGTCTGTATGTCTGTACGGCTGTTCCTCGCTCCCCTGTCTGTATGTCTGTACGGCTGTTCCTCGCTCCCCCTGTCTGTATGTCTGTACGGCTGTTCCTCGCTCCCCTGTCTGTATGTCTGTACGGCTGTTCCTCGCTCCCCCTGTCTGTATGTCTGTACGGCTGTTCCTCGCACCCTCTGTCTGTATGTCTGTACGGCTGTTCCTCGCTCCCCCTGTCTGTGTGTCTGTACGGCTGTTCCTCGCTCCCCCTGTCTGTATGTCTGTACGGCTGTTCCTCGCTCCCCTGTCTGTAGTCTGTACGGCTGTTCCTCGCCCCCCTGTCTGTATGTCTGTACGGCTGTTCCTCGCACCCTCTGTCTGTATGTCTGTACGGCTGTTCCTCGCTCCCCCTGTCTGTATGTCTGTACGGCTGTTCCTCGCACCCTCTGTCTGTGTGTCTGTACGGCTGTTCCTCGCTCCCCCTGTCTGTATGTCTGTACGGCTGTTTCCTCGCTCCCCCTGTCTGTATGTCTGTACGGCTGTTCCTCGCCCCCTGTCTGTGTGTCTGTACGGCTGTTCCTCGCACCCTCTGTCTGTATGTCTGTACGGCTGTTCCTCGCACCCCTGTCTGTATGTCTGTACGGCTGTTCCTCGCTCCCCCTGTCTGTATGTCTGTACGGCTGTTCCTCGCACCCTCTGTCTGTGTGTCTGTACGGCTGTTCCTCGCTCCCCCTGTCTGTATGTCTGTACGGCTGTTCCTCGCTCCCCCTGTCTGTATGTCTGTACGGCTGTTCCTCGCACCCTCTGTCTGTGTGTCTGTACGGCTGTTCCTCGCTCCCCCTGTCTGTATGTCTGTACGGCTGTTCCTCGCTCCCCCTGTCTGTATGTCTGTACGGCTGTTCCTCGCTCCCCCTGTCTGTGTGTCTGTACGGCTGTTCCTCGCACCCTCTGTCTGTATGTCTGTACGGCTGTTCCTCGCTCCCCCTGTCTGTATGTCTGTACGGCTGTTCCTCGCTCCCTCTGTCTGTATGTCTGTACGGCTGTTCCTCGCTCCCCTGTCTGTATGTCTGTACGGCTGTTCCTCGCTCCCCCTGTCTGTATGTCTGTACGGCTGTTCCTCGCTCCCCCTGTCTGTATGTCTGTACGGCTGTTCCTCGCTCCCCCTGTCTGTGTGTCTGTACGGCTGTTCCTCGCACCCTCTGTCTGTATGTCTGTACGGCTGTTCCTCGCTCCCCCTGTCTGTATGTCTGTACGGCTGTTCCTCGCTCCCCTGTCTGTTGTCTGTACGGCTGTTCCTCGCTCCCCCTGTCTGTATGTCTGTACGGCTGTTCCTCGCTCCCCTGTCTGTATGTCTGTACGGCTGTTCCTCGCTCCCCCTGTCTGTATGTCTGTACGGCTGTTCCTCGCCCCCTGTCTGTATGTCTGTACGGCTGTTCCTCGCTCCCCTGTCTGTATGTCTGTACGGCTGTTCCTCGCTCCCCCTGTCTGTATGTCTGTACGGCTGTTCCTCGCACCCTCTGTCTGTGTGTCTGTACGGCTGTTCCTCGCTCCCCCTGTCTGTATGTCTGTACGGCTGTTCCTCGCTCCCCTGTCTGTATGTCTGTACGGCTGTTCCTCGCTCCCCCGTCTGTATGTCTGTACGGCTGTTCCTCGCTCCCCCTGTCTGTATGTCTGTACGGCTGTTCCTCGCACCCTCTGTCTGTGTGTCTGTACGGCTGTTCCTCGCTCCCTCTGTCTGTGTGTCTGTACGGCTGTTCCTCGCACCCTCTGTCTGTATGTCTGTACGGCTGTTCCTCGCTCCCCTGTCTGTGTCGTACGGCTGTTCTCGCTCCGTTGTATTCTTACGGCTGTTCCTCGCTCCCCCTGTCTGTATGTCTGTACGGCTGTTCCTCGCTCCCCTGTCTGTATGTCTGTACGGCTGTTCCTCGCTCCCCCTGTCTGTATGTCTGTACGGCTGTTCCTCGCACCCTCTGTCTGTGTGTCTGTACGGCTGTTCCTCGCTCCCCCTGTCTGTATGTCTGTACGGCTGTTCCTCGCTCCCCCTGTCTGTATGTCTGTACGGCTGTTCCTCGCTCCCCCTGTCTGTATGTCTGTACGGCTGTTCCTCGCTCCCCTGTCTGTATGTCTGTACGGCTGTTCCTCGCTCCCCTGTCTGTATGTCTGTACGGCTGTTCCTCGCTCCCCCTGTCTGTATGTCTGTACGGCTGTTCCTCGCTCCCCTGTCTGTATGTCTGTACGGCTGTTCCTCGCTCCCTCTGTCTGTGTGTCTGTACGGCTGTTCCTCGCTCCCCTGTCTGTATGTCTGTACGGCTGTTCCTCGCTCCCCCTGTCTGTATGTCTGTACGGCTGTTCCTCGCTCCCCCTGTCTGTATGTCTGTACGGCTGTTCCTCGCACCCTCTGTCTGTGTGTCTGTACGGCTGTTCCTCGCTCCCCCTGTCTGTACGGCTGTTCCTCGCGCCCCCTGTCTGTATGTCTGTACGGCTGTTCCTCGCACCCTCTGTCTGTGTGTCTGTACGGCTGTTCCTCGCTCCCCCCTGTCTGTATGTCTGTACGGCTGTTCCTCGCACCCTCTGTCTGTATGTCTGTTACGGCTGTTCCTCGCTCCCTCTGTCTGTGTGTGTACGGCTGTTCCTCGCTCCCTCTGTCTGTGTGTGTACGGCTGTTCCTCGCACCCTCTGTCTGTGTGTCTGTACGGCTGTTCCTCGCTCCCTCTGTCTGTGTGTCTGTACGGCTGTTCCTCGCTCCCTCTGTCTGTGTGTCTGTACGGCTGTTCCTCGCTCCCTCTGTCTGTGTGTCTGTACGGCTGTTCTTCGCTCCCTCTGTCTGTGTGTCTGTACGGCTGTTCCTCGCTCCCTCTGTCTGTGTGTCTGTACGGCTGTTCCTCGCACCCTCTGTCTGTGTGTCTGTACGGCTGTTCCTCGCTCCCTCTGTCTGTGTGTCTGTACGGCTGTTCCTCGCTCCCTCTGTCTGTGTGTCTGTACGGCTGTTCCTCGCTCCCTGTCTGTGTGTCTGTACGGCTGTTCCTCGCACCCTCTGTCTGTGTGTCTGTACGGCTGTTCCTCGCTCCCTCTGTCTGTGTGTCTGTACGGCTGTTCCTCGCTCCCTCTGTCTGTGTGTCTGTACGGCTGTACCTCGCTCCCTCTGTCTGTGTGTCTGTACGGCTGTTCCTCGCTCCCTCTGTCTGTGTGTCTGTACGGCTGTTCCTCGCACCCTCTGTCTGTGTGTCTGTACGGCTGTTCCTCGCTCCTCTGTCTGTGTGTCTGTAGGCTGTTCCTCGCTCCCCTGTCTGTATGTCTGTACGGCTGTTCCTCGCACCCTCTGTCTGTGTGTCTGTACGGCTGTTCCTCGCTCCCTCTGTCTGTGTGTCTGTACGGCTGTTCCTCGCTCCCTCTGTCTGTGTGTCTGTACGGCTGTTCCTCGCTCCCTCTGTCTGTGTGTCTGTACGGCTGTTCCTCGCTCCCTCTGTCTGTGTGTCTGTACGGCTGTTCCTCGCACCCTCTGTCTGTGTGTCTCTACGGCTGTTCCTCGCTCCCTCTGTCTGTGTGTCTGTACGGCTGTTCCTCGCACCCCCTGTCTGTGTGTCTGTACGGCTGTTCCTCGCACCCTCTGTCTGTGTGTCTGTACGGCTGTTCCTCGCACCCTCTGTCTGTGTGTCTGTACGGCTGTTCCTCGCTCCCTCTGTCTGTGTGTCTGTACGGCTGTTCCTCGCTCCCCTGTCTGTGTGTCTGTACGGCTGTTCCTCGCTCCCTCTGTCTGTGTGTCTGTACGGCTGTTCCTCGCTCCCTCTGTCTGGTGTCTGTACGGCTGTTCCTCGCACCCTCTGTCTGTGTGTCTGTACGGCTGTTCCTCGCACCCTCTGTCTGTGTGTGTACGGCTGTTCCTCGTCCCTCTGTCTGTGTGTCTGTACGGCTGTTCCTCGCTCCCTCTGTCTGTGTGTCTGTACGGCTGTTCCTCGCTCCCCTTGTCTGTGTGTCTGTACGGCTGTTCCTCGCTCCCTCTGTCTGTGTGTCTGTACGGCTGTTCCTCGCTCCCTCTGTCTGTGTGTCTGTACGGCTGTTTCCTCGCACCCTCTGTCTGTGTGTCTGTACGGCTGTTCCTCGCTCCCTCTGTCTGTGTGTCTGTACGGCTGTTCCTCGCTCCCTCTGTCTGTGTGTGTGTACGGCTGTTCCTCGCTCCCTCTGTCTGTGTGTCTGTACGGCTGTTCCTCGCACCCTCTGTCTGTGTGTCTGTACGGCTGTTCCTCGCTCCCTCTGTCTGTGTGTCTGTACGGCTGTTCCTCGCTCCCTCTGTCTGTGTGTCTGTACGGCTGTTCCTCGCT
>JACEEZ010002269.1:365000-377500 GCA_016584305.1 Chionoecetes opilio
GGAGGTCCATAGAAGGAAGGAAGGAAGGAAGGAAGGATGGAAGGAGGTCAGGGGAGGTCCATAGAAGGAAGGAGGAAGGAAGGATGGAAGGAGGTCAGGGGAGGTCCATAGAAGGAAAGAAGGAAGGAAGGATGGAAGGAGGTCAGGGAGGTCCATAGAAGGAAGGAAGGAAGGAGGTCAGGGAGGTCCATAGAAGGAAGGAAGGAAAGGAAGGAGGGAAGGAGGTCAGGGAGGTCCATAGAAAGGAAGGAAGGAGGGAGAAGGAGGTCAGGGGAGGTCCATAGAAGGAAGGAGGAAGGAAGAAAGGAAGGAAGGAAGAAGGAGGGAAGAATAATGAATGAATGAAAAGGAAGGAAGGAAGGAAGGAATGAAGGAGGGAAGGAAGGAAGGAAGGAGAGGTAGAGAAACAAATGAATGGAAGCCCCTAAGTCTTCTGCTGACCTGAACACAATGGTTAGTTTTCCCTCCATCCTAACCCCACTCCTCCTCCTCCTCCTCCTCCTCCTCCTCCTCCTCCTCCTCCTCCTCCTCTTCTTTCAGCTACACTCCTCTTCTCTTCTACTCTTTTTTTTTCCTACCTCCCTCCTTTGATCCCCCCCCCCCCCTCTCTCTCTCTCTCCTCTCTCTCCTTCTTCTCTCTCTCTTCCTCTCTCTCTCTCTCCTCTCCTCTCCTCCTCCCCTCTCTCCATCCTCCCTCTCTGTCTCTCTCTCTCTCCTCTCTCTCTCTCTCTCTCTCTCTCTCTCTCTCCTCTCCTCTCATCTCTCTTTCTCTCATCTCTCTTCCTCTCTCTCTCTCTCTCCTCTCTTCTCTCTTCTCTCTCTCTCTCTCTCTCCTCTCTCTCTCTCTCTCTCTCTCTCTCTCTCTCTCTCTCTCTTTTCCTCTTCTCTCTCCCCTCTCCCCCCTCTTCCCCTCTTCTCTCTCTAAACCCTTCCAAAACACCCCTTTGTAGGGGTTTGTTTTTTCCCAAACCCTTCTTTTTTTCCCCAAACTTTTCGTCCTTTTTTTCCCTTTCTTTCATTACCTTCCTTCCTTCCTTAGCATTCCTTTGTATTCCTTTGTATTCCTTCCTTCCATTCCTTTGTATAGTCCTTCCTTACTGCCTTTCAATAAAATAATAGTCATGATAATAATAGTCATGATAATAATAGTCATGATAATAATAGTCATGATAATAATAGCCATGATAATAATAGTCATGATAATAATAGCCATGATAATAATAGTCATGTAAAATAGCCCATGATGGTAATGCCCATGAAAATAATATTCAGGATAAAATACCCCATGATAAAATAGTAATAAATAAAATAGTCATAAATAATAAAGTCATGATAAAATAGCCCTGTAAAAAAAGTCATGAAAATAATAGTCATGAAAAATAGTCATGAAAATAAAAAGTCATGATAAAAAATAGTCATGAAAAAATAGTCATGAAATAAAGTAAATGATAATAATAGCCCCATGAGAATAATACCCATGATAAAAATAGCCCATGAAAATAATAGCCCATGATAAAAAAATTCCATGATAAAATAGTCTGTTTAAAAATAGTCATGATAATAATAGTCATGATAATAATAGTCATGATAATAATAGTCATGATAATAATAGTCAGGATTAATAGTCAATAATAAAAGTCTTGAAAATAATGTCAGAAATAATAGTCATGAAAATAATAGTAATGAAATAAATGATAATAATAGTCATGATAATAATAGTCATGATAATAATAGTCATGATAATAATAGTCATGATAATAATAGTCATGATAATAATAGTCATTTTAATAATAGTCATGATGATAATAGTCATGATAATAATAGTCATGATAATAATAGTCATGATAATAATAGTTTTTAAAATTTAATATTCAGAAAAATAATGCCATGTTTAAAATATCATGATAAAAAGCCCAGGGATAAAATAGTCATGAAAATTTAATATCATGAAAATAAAGTCATAAAATAATAGTCATGATAATAATGGGTCATGAAAATAATAGCCCCTGATAATAATAGTCATGAAAATAATATTTAATGAAATAATAGCCATAAATAATAATAGTCATGTAAAAATAGTCTTTGATAATAATAGTAAATGTTAATAATGTCATATAAAATATCTAATAATAATAGCCCATGAAAAATAATAGCCCTGAAAAATAATAGCCCATGAAATTAATACCCCATGATAATAATAGCCATGATAATAATAGTCATGATAATAATATTCATGATAAAAATTTGCCCCAGGGGATAAAATAGTCATGTAATAAAAAAGGTCATGATAAAATAGCCATGTTTAAAATAGCCATGATAATAATAGTCATGATAATAATAGCCATGATAATAATAGTCATGATAATAATAGTCATGATAATAATAGCCCATGATAAAAATATCAGATAAAAATTTAGTATGATAAAAATTTAGTCATGATAATAATAGTAAATGATAATAAAAGGTCAGGGATAATAATACCCATGATAATAAAAGGGTCCGATAAAAAATATTTTCCATAAATAATAATAGTCATGATAATAATAGTCATGATAATAATAGTCATGATAATAATAGCCATGATAATAATAGTCATGATAATAATAGTCATGATAATAATAGTCATGATAATAATAGTCATGATAATAATAGTCATGATAATAATAGTCATGATAATAATAGTCATGATAATAATAGTAATAATTAAAGTGAGTCATGTTTTTGTGGTCTATTTTTGTTGTCCTCTCTTCCCTCCCTTCCTTGTTTATTTATTTGTGTTTTTGTCTATTTTGTTTATTTATTTGTGAGGGAAAGGGAGGGAAATAAAAGACTGGACCAAAAATTTTTACACACCCCACACACACACAAACACACACAAAAAAAAACACACCCCCACACCCCACAAAACACACCCCACACAAAACACACACCCACAAAAACACACCCCACCTTTGTTAGTAATGAAATTTTTTTGCGCCCTTCTGTTTTTTTTTTATGGAAAAAAAATTCCGGGGTTTTTTTGTAGTCTATTAGCAAACTTTGGCATGATGCTTTGGTTTTTGCTAATTCTTTAACCCCCCCCCCCCCCTTTTCCCCTCTCCCCTCCCCTCTCTTTTCTCTCTCTCCCCTCTCTCTCCCCCCCTTCCCCTTCCTCTCCCCTCTCTCTCTCTCTCTCTCTCCTCCCCCCTCCCCTTCCTCTCTCTCTCCCCTCTCCCCTCCTCTCTTCTCCTCTCTTCTTCTCCTTCCTCTCTTTTCTCTCTCCCCGGGGAAATTGTTTCGCGAATTTGCATCATTTTGGAAAATTTGCAATCAAAAACCCCTCGGTTGCAATCATTTGTCTGCACCCCCCCCAAATCTGGGAAAACCACAAATTTTTGGGACAGGCAGTACCCCTCCTCCTCCTCCTCCTCCTCCTCCCCCCTCCCCTCCTCCTCCTCCCCCCCAAAAACCTCCTCCCCCTCCCCCTTTCCTCCCCCCTCCCCTCCTCCTCCTCCCCCCCCCCTTTCTTCCTCCCCTCCCTCCCCCTTCCTCAGCGCCGGGGCAATAGGTTCAGTGCCACTAAAATGCCACTCAGGACAATGCTTTTTGTCACCATCTTTAAACCCCAAATCCCAAACATCCCCAATAACACCTCATCATCATCATCATCATCATATCACCATCATCATCTCTTTCATCTCACACATCACCCCCTTACTTTAAAATTTTATTTTAAAAAATTCCATAAGTTTATAAATTACTTTTTTTTATACAAAAAAAAAAATTCATAGCCCTTATAAACAAAAGACTTTTTAAAGAAATTTCAGTTTTTTTAGAATTAAAAATTTCCAATCATTTTTAACCCCCTTTGGGGACCCAGAACGAAATTTTCCAATTTTTAATTTTGGGGGGGTACCTTTAAAAGGGGAAAAAGCCAGGGGATTAAACGCCCAAAATCTTTCCTTTGCTATAAAAAAATTGTCTTTTTGTTAGCCAAAAAAAATTAAAAAAAGTAGCTAAAATAAAACCAAAATTTATAGTGGACAAGGATACTAAAAAAGGTCATAGCTTTTAAAACATTGCTTTTTATTCACTTAAAAAAAACGTCTAATGGTACCCAAATTAAAAAGGAAAATTTTTCCGTTCTGGGGGCCCAAGGGGTTTTAAAGCTTTAAATTTAGTTTTGGATGGCTTTTTTTGTTTTGTTTTGTAAAAATATCTTGCATTTAAAAGATTATTTTATTATTATTATTATTATATTATTATTATTTAAATTTTTATTATTATTATTATTATTATTTTTATTATTATTTAATGATACTAATTAAAGATGAAAATGAAGATGATATTAAATTTGCATTTTAAAATTTTTTTTAATTATTATTTTCGATATTATTTTATTTAAAATAGTATATATTAATTATAATAGTTTCTAAAATTTTTAAGTAGGACTAGGGATATAAAGTAGTAGCTACTATATATAAAAAGTAGACTATGGATATATAAAATAGGGAGCTAAATATAAAATTTTTTGTTTGGCAGTTTAACTCTCTCTCTTTTCCTCTCCCCTCCTTCCCCCTCTTTTCTCTCTCTCTCTCTCCCCTTCCCCTCTCTCTCTCTCTCTCTTTTTTTTTCTTCTCTCTCTCTCTCTCTCTCTCTCTCTCCTTTTTCCCCTTTTTCTTTTTCTCTCTCTTTTCTCTCTCTCTCCTCTCCTCTCCCCGATCCTTTTCTTTTCTCTCTCTCGCTCTCTCTCTCTCCTTTTCCTCTCCTTTTCCCCTCTCCTCCCCTGTCTTTTTCTTTTTCCCCCTTTTTTCTTTCCCCCTTCCTTTTCTCTCCTTTCCTCTCATCATGAGAGATAAAAAAAGAGGAGAAAAGAGAGAGGGGAGAGGGGAGAGAGAGAGAGAAAAGAGAGGGAGAAAAGAGGGGAGAGAGAGAGAGAGAGAGAGAGGGGAGGGGAGAGTTAAAAAAAAAACAAACAAAAAATTAAAATTAAATTTTTAAATTTTCCCCCTGAAATAGGGTTATTCTTTTTTTTTTCCCAAAAAAATTTTCATCATAAGATAAAAAAAAAATAGAATTTTTAAAAATTCACATACCCAAAAAATTTTTCCCAAAATACTAAAACAAAAGTAAAAGGTACAGACATGCTAAAAATTAAAAGGGAGGTTTATATAATTTAGGGGTTTTTTTAAAAGGAGGCTGGTAATTTTTCTTTTTAAAAGTAAAAGGCAAAAGTAACAGCATCAGTGATGTTAAATTGGGAGGTTGTTTTCCCTATTTTTAAAGGAGAAAAAGAGAGAGGGGAGAGGAGGGAGAGAGGCAACATGGGGGGATGACGTAAAGAGCGCTGCGCACCTGTTTTGATAAGGCAGACTTTTTTCATTTTATAGGGCTTTGAAAAAAAAAGTTAAAATTTGGGGCCAATTAAATTTAATTTTCTGAAGTTTAGGTTTTGGGGTTTTTAAATGTCCCCTGACGGGTGATAGTTTACGTCCTTTTTGTTTGCAGGGAATTTAAAGATAGTGATTTGGGAGGAGAGAGAGAGGGGAGAGGAGAAGAGGGGAGAGAGAGAAGAGAGAGAAGAGAGAGAGAGGGGAGAGAAGGGGAAGAGAGCGTCTCGATCTGTGTTGTTGGTGAATGAAAAGTAGTTTGTTATAATAATTGTTATCATTATTATTGTTGTTTTTATGATTATTATCAATATCACTATTATTATTATTATTACTATTCTTATCATTATTGGCATGAGTGTTGTTGTTGCTGTGACATGAAAAGGAACAAGTGTGAAAGACAATAACGAAATTATTAGGTTTCTCTCTCTCTCTCCCACACTATCCTCTCCTCCCCTCCCCCCCCCTCCTCTTCTCTCCTCCTCTTCTCTCTCACTCCCCCAATTCTCCCCCCTCTCTCTCTCTCCTCTCTCTCCTCTCTCTCTCTCATCTCTCCTTCTCCCCCTCTCTCTCTCTCTCTCTCTCTCTCTCCTCTTCTCTTCTGTGTCTGTTTATCTATCTGATTCACTCTGGCACTCCCTCTTCTTTTCTCCTCTTTCCTCTTTTTCTTCTCTCTCTCTTTATCCCTCCTCTTTTTATCTTTCCACTCTCTCTCTCTCTCTTTTCTCTCTCTTTCTCTCTCTCCTCCTCTCCTTCTCTCTCTCTCCCCTCTCTCTCTCTCTTCTCGCTTTCCCCCCCCCCTCTCTTTTTTCTGTGGAGGGAAATCTTTTCCAGTTCATTGGAAGCTACGTTTTCTTGCTCACACAAAAACACCCCCACACCCCCCCCCACACACACAAAACACACACACACCCACACACACACACACACACACACACAAAACACACACAAAAACACACACAACAAACACACACATACACACACACCACCACACACACAAAACCCCCACACACACACACACACACACACAAACACACACACCCAACAAAACAAAACAAACACACACACACACACAAAAACCCCACACACACCAACACACACCACACCACACACACACACAACCACACAAAACACACAAGCGTACCCACATACAGCGCCAATCCTGCAAGCGAGGTTATACAAGGAACAAAAATCAATGTTTCTTTTTTATTTCCTTCTGCAGCGCCTCCTTCTGTAGGCCTGATTAAGCATCTTGACGCGGGAGTGGTGGTGGTGGTGGTGGTGGTGGTATGTTGTGTGTGTGTGTGTGTGTGCGTGTGTGTGTGTGTGTGTGTGGTGTGTGGTGTGTGTGTATGGTGTGTGAGCAAGAAACGTAGCTTCCAATGAACTGAAAAGAAGAGAGAGCGTGTGTGTGTGTGTGTTGTGTGTGTGTGTGTGTGTGTGTGTGTGTGTGGGTGTGTGTGTGTGTGGTGTGTGTGTGTGTGTGTTCAGAATTGCCAAGCTAAATATCGCCATTACAAGAGGCGCCGTGGAGACAATAGCAAACTGTCGTCCTCGTCCTCGTCCTCGTCCTCGTCCTCGTCCTCGTCCTCGTCCTCGTCCTCGTCCTCGTCCTCGTCCTCTCGTCCTCGTCCTCGTCCTCGTGCTCGTCCTCCTCCTCGTCCCTCCTCTCTCCTCCCTCTTCCTCTCCTCGTCCTCTCCTCGTCCTCCTCCTCCGTCCTCCTCCTCTTCCTCCTCCTCCTCCTCCTCCTCCTCCTCCTCCTCCTCCTCCTCCTCCTTCCTCCTCTCTCCTCTTCCTCTTCCTCTTCCTCTTCCTCCTCCTCCTCGCCGTCCTCCCTCTCGTCCTCCTCCTCTTCCTCCTCCTCTCTCCTCCTCCTCCTTCCTCTTCCTCCTCCTCCTCCTCTTCTCTCCTCTCCTCTCCTCCTCCTCCTCCTCCTCCTCTCCGCTCCTCCTCCCTCCCTCCTCCTCCTCCTCTCCTCCTCCCTCCTCCTCCTCCTCCTCCTCCTCTTCTCCTCCTCCTCCCCTCCTCCTCCTCCTCCTCCTCCTTGTCGCTGCTTTTATACTCTTGGCAGTTTCAGTAAAGCCACGAGCTGCGTAGAGAGAGAGAGAGAGAGAGAGAGAGAGAGAGAGAGAGAAGAGAGAGAGAGAGAGAGAGAGAGAGAGAGAGAGAGAGAGAGAGAGAGAGAGAGAGAGAGAGAGAGAGAGAGAGCAGAGAGAGGAGAGAGAGAGAGAGGCATGAACTAGTATTGGCAAACTTTTCATTACTTTACGCTCGTGATGTAATTGTAGACTAGCGGTATTCCTGTCGTGGCTTTCGGGTAATAAAGGTAATTTTGATAATGGTGTTAATACAATTTTTGGTGACTTTTACGTAATGTATGACGAAATAAAAATGTTAACTCAAGTAAATTGTAACTGTTAAAATTTACTTGGTGTTAAGCTAATTATTTGGTGTAGGTTTTTGTTACTTTTTGCTTGAATGTTTGTATTGTATTGCCTTTTATTGCGAAAGTGGGATTTGTATCTATAGACATTATTTTAGTATTATGGGTCAAGTTTTTTTTTTTGTTTTGTTATGTTAAGTCTTCTTGTTCTGTTCGAGTCCGCCTAGTTCGTGCTGACGTGGCGGCGCTTTGTATAGTCAATAACCTTGTAGTTGGTACTTGCAAAGTGTCTAGATAGGATGAAAATCTTATTCTTATTCTTCTTGTTCTGCAAATTTTGTTTTTTATGGTTAATATATGGACCACGGACCATGACAAAACTGCCGCATCGTATATTTGTATTTGTTGTTGTCAATAAATATCTAATCTAATCTAATCTATGAATTTTCAATAGGTAAGAAGATTTGAAAAACTGCTTAAAAACTACTTGTCTAAATGTGTCCAGCCTCGTTTTGAAGTGTCTTACTGTCTGCTCCAAGGCCGAGAGAGAGCCTTGGTCTGCTCTAGGGGGACTGGCAGACAGCGGGCCTTTCGTCGCTTCTTTTTTTTGCCCTTGCCCAGTCCCTTATGATGTTAAAAATGAAGTCAGAGATAGAATTGTAACATTCTTGCAGTGCAGGACACGTATACTTCTATTATGGGACACGTACAGGACACGTCGAACCCTCGGTGGTCGCGGCCAACTGTCCTGGGGCCAGATGCTGAGAGTGAGCTAGGGCGCCCTATCCACTAGGGCGCCTGTGGTAAGGCGAAACGCCCTCCCACCGCAATGCTCAGTCGAGATTGCTGCCTTAGTGGCACCGCTAAAGGCGCTGAAAACTAAGGCATGGTCAGACCCTGACTTAGTGAGCTGCTGTGGGCCTTTGACAGACATTCATCTTCTGTTTATAAAGCAAATACAGCCTTGTTTCAGTTCCTACAACATAACAATTGGTGTTTACGTATTAATAGTGTGGCAAGGTGTGTATGAATTGATCGTGCAAGACTAATGCGGCATTATAGGGTGTTATATGCTGGTGATAAGAAATGTTGTGTTGTGTGTTGGTTAGAGGCGGGCGGCGGGCAGCAGGTGCTCCGCCCGCACTAAAATGTTGTACTATTATACGGTATTATCATACTACCAGATGATATTTAGGACAGCTGAACATACCATCATCTTCACGAGACATTAGTGCATATCATGAATGTATAAAAATTGCAGTAAACTATACCTATAATAAGATAATGAGAGCAAAATGAAATCGTGTATAAACTTTTTTTTCACCTTTTTTTTTTCATCTCCTTATTCCTGGAATGTTGCTTGCATTAAATTTTCACTCACTGTCCCGGAATCGGCACACCTTAACGATTATCATGGTGTATGGCACGTCCTAATGCAAAAATATATAAGTGGTCAAAACCTGCGTTGAACGTCAAACTTGTGATGAAACAGCTTTTGGCGGGGGAGAGCGGTGCCATAAGTGCTTGGTGAGGGAGGGAGGGACAACATTCCTTGCTTCAGCATTCAGCAGAGACGTGTTCAAGCCTTGTGATTGGTCGAAGCTGCCTAAGCAGCGCTCAGATAGGCAACGTGATTGGCTAGTAGGATTCTCGGACCACGCCCACGCCATAGGCTTTGGAGTTGTAAGGCAGTGCAAAAGCGCCTGAACTTTCGACTGTACATAGGCTTTAGTCGGTGCCTTAGCCGGGCCGTTACAAAAGCGCCTGAAGACGGGTAAGGCGCTCTTTTCGCCTTACCTCTATGGCACTTCTCAGCATCTCCCCCCTGATGCTTTCATTGGAGACAAAACATATTTCGTAATTCTTGGAAATATGTTTGTGTTTGTTTCAGAATAGACAATAGCTACCTATGAAAGGAAGATACTATACGATACGATGAAATATGATAGCTTTATCTTTACATTGGATACAGGATACGTGTAACTCATTTTGGCATTATTAACGAAACCTATCGTTGTTTATGGAGTCAAGTTTTGAATGGCGAGGTTAACGCTATACAGGCATGAACTGTAGACATTCTTTATGTTGGATTGATCTGTAGTCGAGATAGAACATCTTAGTCAGCTACGTATTGCAGCAGCAGTCTGGTGTTTTCCTTTGTATCATGGTAAGTGCCAGGCATGGGTCCAACTCCGACCGTCCAAGTACAAGTGCTTGTGCCTGGTACTTGGAATTAAGTACAACATTTTGAGTACTTGGACTTGGACTTGGACTTGGATTTGAATTTTAAAAACCAAAGAACTTGTACTTGTAGATGTACTTGCTCCAAAAGTACCTGAAAAAGTCAAGTACTTTCAAGTACTTTTCCAGTACATATAAGCAAAGTCCTCCTATTCCCACGCCATCTCTTGTGCACCTACATGCCACACGGCCACCACTAAATAAGGTAAGCACTTCCCGCGCCCTTACTGCAGTGTGCAATGGGTCAGTCCACAGCCATCAGCTGCAGAATTATATAATTTATTAGGATTATTAAGTATCCTGAATTTCTTGTGATTAGACTTTACGTCTTGACGTACTTGATTTGACTTGATCGTACCGGGCCTCGGTACGGGTGCACTAAGGCGCCTATGCTCGTGGGACGGGGAAAAAGTACTTGTACTTGTACTTATACCTTGTCATGTACTTGGACTTGGACTTAAGTACCTTGCAAACCTGCTGTACTGGTACTTGTACTTGGACATGAACAAATTCTGCGGTACTTGTACATGTACTTAAGTACTTCCTCCTTTACTTGGACCCAAACCTGATAGGTGCGGATCTCTCAGCAAATGTGTTTGATCGAAGTGGCTCTCTTTAAAAAATCAATGAATAATTGCTGTAGAGACAAAAACCTGGCCTGGCCTGGCCTGGCCGCCCTCCTCCTCACGTCCTTCAACTTTGTTTTTGCCTCTAACACGTAACGACTATAGTGGTAGAAAATAGTCACACAGGCAGCCTCGTTTGGCCCAGTAGTGCTGTTGCTGTCTGTTCTTCCCCTGTATTCCTTCTCGCCTCCATCTTGTACTTTACTATCGTCTTCTTCACTCTGTTCAGATAGAGTGGTGGTGGTGGTAAGGCCTCTGTAATCCTCCTGGTCGTCCTGCTGGTCGTCCTGGTGGTCCTGGTCCCTCGGGTGGGCTTGAAGGGCGTTATGTAGGGGTGTGTGGAGGGACGCAGGGACCAATCACGCCTAAACGAGGCGCCCGAGGCATCGTTAGGGCGGGGCGTCCTCTTACTGCGGCCCGAGGAGGTGGAGTGCCAATAGAGGCCAAGAGTGAGTAACTAACAGCGAGGAGAGGCAAGAGGAAAAACATGATAAAAAGAACACGAAGGAACACATAGGAAGAACAAACAGCAACGGACCTCATGCAATGGTTGTTATGATGGCGTCTCACATTTGCTTGTTGATACACTCGATGAATTATGATAAAAGAACAAAGACTCGGGATTTTTAAAAGACGCGCCAGAGATATGACGTCGCCGTAATATACCGTATAAATACGTTTTTAGATATGACGGAACTGTGCCCTCTATTAATAGGTTTAAGAACTAATATGTCGCCTAAACTGCCATCTGGTGGTAAAGTTGAGAATTAATGGACGAGAGTATCGACATCTAGTGGCCGAATGTCACATGACTAATTCAGATCACTGCCATCTTACGTCGGGACATAACACTAAAAGTATGTAAGATCGTTGCCACGTAGAGGAGGAGGAGACGCGGATTGTTTTTTGTTTCGATCATGATTTATGACGGCCAAGTGCGTCAAACCCATAAGAGAGCCATGCAGCCCAATGGGATAGCGTATAGGTGTATGGCGACGGAGGAGACAGAGGACAGCAGGTAGTGTACGTAGCGTAGTCTACCACCTGGAGGTTTGCACTTCCATGTCTCTACAATTCTGCCAGATTTCCACTTTTTGCCCATTCACATAAATACATCCGTGTATCTGATTGTTCCTACAAGTGAAGTGGTGCCGCGCAGGATGCACCGTGTGGCTACGTATTATACAATATACAATTAACGCATGAGAGGGACATCTAAGGTATTATCGCCTAGCAGATGTTCACATGTCCACTAATAATACTATGGGTCCTCCGTGTGGTATTAAGTCAGTGACAAGTGCACAGTCCAGACAGTACTGGGCCAGGGGGTTGGCTCTGGGTGGCTCCCACAGCTTATAAGGGAAGAGTGAGGCGCGTGCCCTGGCCAGCCGCCTGACGCAGTGGTCGGCAGCCGAGGCCCCGGGATACTACCAGGCCTGTTCGATTGCTTGTCACGTCGTCAACAGTAGTATACAAATCCGGGGTGAAAAGTTTACTTTCCTGAGTAATTTGCCCCCTAACAAATACGTCTATCAGTATAAATGATATACCGTTATCTTCGGAAATGTTTGTTCCATAAGATTATCGCATAAAACACAGTAAAACACGCAAAATATATCCCGGGGTCCTCGCGGCAGCCCGGCCTGAGGGGAGCGCCGCACACCACGCTGTACTGTACTGTACTGTACTGTACTGTATTCTTGGGGGCTGATCCCCCGTGGGCTATATGTGGCCCACACACCACGCTGTGTCGGCGAGCCATACGTCCACAGCGACGACAGTTGTGAGGACGAGGGAGGAAGTGGTCCTATAGTGATGGCTGCACGCACTGTGAGTCCTGTCAACATCTGTACGGCGGCGAGCAGGGCAGCGGCCAGCTG
>JACEEZ010002269.1:385000-392500 GCA_016584305.1 Chionoecetes opilio
GAAAAGGAGGGAAAAAGAAAAAAAAAAAGAAGAAAAGAAGAAGGGGAAAGGAAGAGGAGGAAAGGAAGGAGAAGGAAGGAGAAGGAGGAGGGGGGGGAGGCCCTTTGGGAAAAAAAAAAATTTTTTTTTAATTTTTAGATTTTTTAGGGATTTTTTTTTAGAGGGGAGGGGGGAAAAGGGAAAAAAGCAAAGGGGAAAAAGGAAGGGGAGGTGGAGGGAAAAGGAGGGAGGGGGGAGAGGAGGAAAGGGAGGGAGGAGGAGGGGAGGAGGAGGGGAGGAGGAGAGGGAAAAAGGAGGGAAGAAGGGCGGAGGGAAGGAAGAGGAAGGACGGGGGGGGGAGAAGAGAAGGAGGGAGGGAAAAGGGGAAAAGGAGGAAGAGGAGGAGGGGAAAAAGGGAAGGAGGAGAAAGGAGAGAGGGAGGGGGAGGGAATGAGGTTTTTGAAGATTTTTTTCCCCCCCCCTCACCCCCACCCCCCCTTTTTCTCAAAGTATTTCCTGGGAAGTTCCTTTGTCTTTTTAAAAATTAAAAGTGTTTTTTTTTTTTTCCTTTTTTCCTCATTTTTTGATTTTTGAGAAACCCTTTTTTTCTTTTCTCTTTTTTTTTCTTTCCTTTTTTTTTTCTTTTTTTTCATTCTTCTTTTTTTTTTTTTCTTTTTTTTTTTACATCTCTTTTTTTTTTTTTTCCCCCTTTTCTTTTTTTACCCTTCTTTTTTTTCTTAGAATTTTTTTTTTCACTTCTTTTTTTTTTAGAAAGGAAAGAATTTTTTTTAGACCCAAAACAAAAGGGGAAAGACCTTTTTTTAATTTTTTTTTTTTTTTTTTTTTTTTTCCCCCCCCCCCCCCCCCCCCCCTTTTTTTTTTTTTTTTTTTTTTTTTTTTTTCTTTTTTCCTCTTTTCTTCTTTTCTTCTTCTTCTTCTTCTTCTTCTTTCTTCTTCCATCTTCTTCTTCTTCTATTCTCTTCTTCTCTCTCTTCTTCTTCTTCTTCTTTTCTTCTTCTTTCTCTTCTCTTCTTCTTTCTTCTTCGCTTCTTCTTCTCTTACTCTTCTCTTCTTCTTCTTTTCTTCTTCTTTCTGCTTTTCTTCTCTTCTTCTCTCTTCTTCTTCTCTTCTTCCTCTTCTCTTTTTCTCTCTTCTTCTCTAGCTCTTTCTTCTCTCTTTCCTTTCTTCATTATTCTTTCTTTCATTCTTCTCTTCCATCTCTCCTCCTTCTTTCTGCTTCTTCTTCTCTTCTTCTTCTTCTTCTCTTTCTTCTTCTTCTTTCTTCTTCTTCTTTCTCTCTCTTCTTTTTTCTTCTTTCTAGCCCTTCTTCCTTCCCTTCTTTTTTTTTTCATCATCTTTTTATTTTCTCTTCCTTTTCTTATTATTATTATTTTTTCTTCTTCATCTTTATTTCATCTTCATCTTCTTTTTCATCGTTACTTCTTCTTCTTCTTCTTCTTCTTCTTCTTCTTCTTCTTCTTCTTCTTCTTCTTCATCTTCATCTTCATCTTCATCTTCTTCTCCTCCTCCTCCTCCTCCTCCTCCTCTTCTCTTCTTCTTCCTTCTTCTTCTTCTTCTTCATCTTCATTCATCTTCAAGACTCCTTTAACTATTTTTTATATCCATTTCTCTTAT
Organism: Chionoecetes opilio; assembly: GCA_016584305.1. Lineage (NCBI taxonomy): Eukaryota > Metazoa > Arthropoda > Malacostraca > Decapoda > Majidae > Chionoecetes > Chionoecetes opilio. Next base: position 386,615 of record JACEEZ010002269.1, read on the forward strand.
CAATTTTTTATAAAGCCTATTATTATTAACACATTTTTTTTGGTTTTGATATTTTTTTCCTTTTTTCATTCATGTCATCTTATAGTGTGAATTTCCGATGTTTTTCCCTCTTTAATATAGCATTTAATTTATTCCCTTATCAAACATTTCCTCTTTTCCTCATTAAAATCACACATTATCTCATTAATCACCTCATTTAACCTCTCTTTCATGTCTCTTCTTTCAGATTTTCTATATTTTTCTATCTATTCTTTATTTAATTCGTATTTTCTTACCTTCATTTTTTTGATGTAAGATGTTATTTTCACCACCAAACTTCAATTATTTATTTTCCTTCACAAACACGTACTTTTTCTCTCCCTCACATCATACTCATTGCCTCTATGTAGTAAAACTGCTGCCCTATGCTTTTCTTCCGGGTATAGGTTTGGGTGGAGGGAGGGGAGAGGTGGATGAGTGGAAGGGAGAGGTGGATGAGGCAGGAAATAGGGGTGGAGGGAGAGGAGGGAAGGAGTTGGTGGATGAGGCAGGAAATAGGATGAGGAAGAATAATCGATAAGACAGAATCTTGTTCATCCTATACCAGCGCGCCGGGGGGTATGGTTTGCCCTGTCTTTTGTCTGAAGGGAACAGAGTGGTGGTGGTGGTGGTGGTGGTGGGGTGTGGTGGTGGTGGTGGTGGTGGTGGTGTGGTGGTGGTAGTGGTGAGATTGTGGTGGTGAGGACGTGGTGTGGTGGTGGTGGTATTGTGGTGGTGGTAGTGGTGGTGGTGGTGGTGACATTGTGGTGGTGATGGTGGTGGTGGTGGTGAGATTGTTGTGGTGATGGTGGTGGTGGTGGTGAGATTGTTGTGGTGTGGTGGTGGTGGTGGTGGTGTGGTGGTGGTGGTGTTGTTATTGGTGTGGTGGTATTATGGTAGTGTGTTGGTGGTGGTGGTGGTGGTGGTATTGTGGTAGTGTGTCGGTGGTGGTGGTGGTGGTATTGTGGTGGTGATGGTGGTGGTGGTGGTGTGTTGTTGTTGGTGTGGTGGTATTATGGTAGTGTGGTAGTGGTGGTGGTGAGATTGTTGTGGTGTGGTGGTGGTGTGGTGTGATGGTATTATGGTAGTGTGTTGGTGGTGGTGGTGGTGGTATTGTGGTAGTGTGGTGTTGGTGGTGGTGAGATTGTGGTGGTGGTGTGGTGGTGGTGGTGAGATTGTGGTAGTGTGGTGGTGGTGGTGGTGGTGTGGTGGTGGTGGTGAGATTGTTGTGGTGTGGTGGTGGTGAGATGTGGTAGTGTGGTGGTGGTGTATTCAGAAATATGAGAATTATATCAGAGTTTAACCAGTTTCCTGCTTGTGTTGATAGTAGTGATAGTGATAATGATCGTAATGTAAATATTGATAATGATGGCGATATATAATAGATAATGGTACCAAAAAATTCACCTATAGGCTACACGGAGATAGTTATTTTTAATGCAGAATTAATGAGAGAGAGAGAGAGAGAGAGATTGATTGATAACTTTATTGTCAATGTTACAACACAAGACAAATGGATGAAACAGATTCCTAATCACACCCAGTACCACATCCCAATTACAAATTACATCTCATGAAACATCTCCCACAATCACAAAACACCTTGACAAACAAAATAGACACCTACCTAAATTTTTTTTTTAATTAGAAACCGCCAACATTAGCAAAGAATATTGCACTGAAACATCATCCACAAAACACAAAAGTACAACGACATACAAAAGACAATCATACATTAATCAATAACCCGGGAAAGAGGGACAAGAAAACTACACTGAAACAACACACCCACAATTCACACAAGTACGGAGGAACATAAAAAACAACAAACACGCACGCAATCACCGTGGCGGGGCAAAATCCTTACATTTCCCTAAATTTCTTCCACTACTCCATTCTGCAACATCCATATGATCTGTTCAGTCACATCATCAATGTTATTGTTCCGAAAACCACTGACAAAACACGAACACCGCAGCACATAATGCTCTAAAGTGTGACCATTTTCAGCCCCACAAACCCTACACCGTGTCTCCTCTACAGTAGCTACTCCTGGGGTACTGCCAATAATATTTATATCCTAACCTCATCCTCATTTTCACAGCGTCACTTTGCGTACCCTTTTTACCATAAGTAACAGCAACATGATCACTAACCTTATCGTAGTGTCTAAATGTACCACTATCGGCATGCTCCCTCATCATCCTATCTCTGGCAATACAATACTGTTCCTTCCTAACTATACTTCGGATCTGCCTTATGGATAAGTGACAAATGAAATCAATATCATCCTTCTCAGTTCCACATTTGGCCAAAACATCTGCCGTTTCATTTTGGGGAAGCCAACATGAGAGGGTATCCAGTGGAACGTGACCTTAATGCTTTTCATAAGGGTTTTACATAAAGACACTACTCTACATACACAGGCCTCCGACTATTAAGAGAATCTAAAGCTGCCCTACTATCCACAAATATATATATATATAATATTATATATATAATATATATAATATATAGAGAGAGAGAGAGAGAAGAGAGAGAGAGAGAGAGGAGAGAGAGAGAGAGAGAGAGAGAGAGAGAGAGAGAGAGAGAGAGAGAGAGAGAGAGTAGAGAGAGAGAGAGAGAGAGAGAGAGAGAGAGAGAGAGAGAGAGAGAGGGAGAGAGAGAGAGAGAGGAGAGAGAGAGAGGGAGGAGAGAGGAGGAGATGAGAGAGAGAGGAGAGGAGAGAGAGAGAAGACGAGAGAGAGAGAGAGAGAGAAAAAAAAGGGGGTCATCGAAGGAGAGATTTCCGTTGCTTTATCTTTTTTATAGGAAGATTACATAGGATTACATAGGAATAACAGACACCAGGAGACCTATTGGTCCATAACGAGGGTATCTGCTGAACTACATACTACTAACTATCAACTACTTGTAAGAAAACAGTTGGAAAATGATACCATGTCCCTAAAGAGGATAGGAACATGGAAGTTTCGTAGTGCAGAATGATAGGATATGAAAAATACTAACTACAACTACCACTACCACTACAACTAATCGATCCGGGGGACTAGATATGAATTCGCACTATCAATACCCATTTACTTTACAGTGCGCGTCAAATCTGTTTTTAAATGTAGTTATTGTGCTGGCTCCGACAACATTTGCTGATAACTTGTTCCATCGATCAACGACTCTAACATTGAAATAATTTTTACGGAGATCGGTGATGCAACGTTAACCGTTTAGTTTTAAACCATTATTTCTTGTTGTCACTTGAGTTGAAAGCTCGAATAGGTTCTCTTGATTAATGACATCAAATCCTTTTAGGATCTTATAGGTTTCTATCAAGTTCCCACGGATTCTACGATCCTTTAAGGAAAACATATTAAGTTTCCGCAGTCTCTCTTCATAAGATGAATTTCGCAGAGATGGAATTTGTTTGGTTGCTCTTCTTTGCACTGATTCCAATTTGGCTTGATCTTTTACGAAACAGGGCGACCAGAATTGAACGGCATATTCCAAGGGCGGCCTAACCAAGGACGTGTATAATTGTGTCATTACTTTCGGAGTTTTATGTTCAAAGTTGCGTTTAATAAAGCCTAACATCATATTTGTCTTTTTACTGGCAGCTAGGCAATGCGGACTGGTTTTCAGATCATTACTGATGATGACACTTAAATCCTTTTCCTGCTGTACTTCAGTTAACGATTTATTTTGCATTTGATAGTTATATTTGAGGTTATCGTTGCCTATATGCATTACTTTACATTTATCGGAGATTGCATTTTAATTCCACTCACTCCAAATTTATGTTTTTGAATCCGTATAGTTCGCAGTTTTTTTCTAGTATATGCTTTTTCCCCNCCCCTTGAGTTAAAAGAGAAGTCTTTAAAAAATCCCAGCTGAAAGAGGAAGAAGAGGAGGAAGAATACAAAGGAGCATAAAGGAATAAGCAAACAGTTACAGGAAGAAGCGGAGGAAGAATACAAAGGAGCACAAAGGAAAAAGCAAACAGTTACAGGAAGAAGCGGAGGAAGAATACAAAGGAGCACAAAGGAATAAGCAAACAGTTACAGGAAGAAGAGGAGGAAGAATACAAAGGAGCACAAAGGAATAAGCAAACAGTTACAGGAAGAAGCGGAGGAAGAATACAAAGGAGCACAAAGGAAAAAGCAAACAGTTAATATATCTGATCTTGGCGTCAATTCAAACTTATCCGCGTTGCTAAGTTATAAAAAAAAGGTTGTTTCTGATTTCATTTTTTCACCTCGTTGGCTCCTCAAGTGATTGTCCGTTTTAAAAAGGAACAACACACAATTTAACAGCTTAATATAAAAGCCATAAATAACCTATATATAAAGTTTCAGTAAAAATCCACCAGGACTCATTTAAGTTACCGCGCACATCAGTTTCTTTAGGAATTATACCGGTAAAAAATGCCCTAATGTTAAAGTCCTAAAGTCAAAGTCAAAAAGTCTTATGTTTATCGAAGTATGTCAGGCGGTAATCTGTAACTAATTTTCTTTGCTAACATTTATTTAACCTTTCGTTGTAATAATGCTAAAAGCTATAATTCAGTGACCGCTTGAACTAAATGCAGGACTGTTGACTTAGAGGAGGAGGAGGAGGAATACATAGGAATACATAGGAATAACAGACACCAGGAGACCATGACGAGGGTATCTGCTGAACTACATACTACTAACTATCAACTACATGTAAGAAAACAATTGGAAAATGATACCATGTCCCTGAAGAAGATAGGAACATGGAAGTTTCGTAGTGAAGAATGATAGGACATGAAATATACTAACTACAACTACCACTAACACTAATCGATCCGGGGGGAGGAGGAGGAGGAGGATCAGTGAGGCAAGTGATCTGGCCTCTAAATGATACAGTGAAATTTGCATAATGCCCGAGCCGGAATTGTTTGATCATAGTGTTAAGGAAAGTGGCGAGGGTAAGGAGAGAGAGAGAGAGAGAGAGAGAGAGAGAGAGAGAGAGAGAGAGAGAGAGGAGAGAGAGAGAGAGAGAGAGAGACACAGACACCACAGCACACACACACAACACACACACACACAACAGACAACAACACACACACACACACACACACACACACACACACACACACACACACACACACACACACACACACACACACACACACACACACACACACAACACACACACACACACACACACACACCACACACCACACACAACACACACACACACACACACACACACACACACATAAATTCCAGCATGATTATTTTTGTACTTTACGGCTGCGTAGCTTGAAAACTAATCATTAGTGAAGGTGGCTTGGAACAGGTGAGGGCAGGGAAGGTGTGCAAGGCCGGCAGGGTGTGTAGGGTGTGGCTGACAGGGGGAAGGGGTGTAGGGTGTGGCAGACAGGGGGAAGGGGTGTAGGGTGTGGCAGACAGGGGGAAAGGGGTGTAGGGTGTGGCAGACAGGGGGAACGTAGGGTGTAGCCGGTAGGGGGGAGGCAGGGTGTAGGAGACTTCGGAGCGCAATGTAGAGACCGCTTAGAAGGATTGCGTGTTCAGAATAAAGTGCGTGAAGAGACTTATTACCATGCACTTGGTTTCTTATTGTGGTTTAGTGGTTAGGTGACGCTGCTCTCTTGGTTCGAGGTCTGGGTTCGATTCCCGGCATGGATAGATGTTGTTGTTGTTTTAAAATGACATTTGTAGTGACGTGGAATCGTAAATTAACAGAATGAAAGTGTTCTTGATAGTGAAGAAGAGTTATATTTACTGATGCTGACTAATTACAATATACACTGTCTTCTCGTTTTCTGTTCAGGCTCGCATATTATTAATAATATTTTTTTTTTTTTTTCACCCGAAGTCATACAGT
>JACEEZ010002269.1:402500-405000 GCA_016584305.1 Chionoecetes opilio
ATATTAAGGAAGATTGAGGAATACACTCACTGCCCAGCCAAGTATAGGAAGAAGAGGAAGAAGAAGTCTGATCCGAGGTGTTTGGGGTATAATGCCTTATCAACGCCACTTGAGGAAAGTAGCGAAGATACCTCCCTCAACCAATCAACTCCAACCTGTTAACTCTCTCAGCCAATCAACGGCTACCTTTAACTCCAGGTACACCTCCCGCTACATACCCAGACACGCCAGGCTGGATCTAAGAAGATTGGAACCCTTATTAGATCCAAGCAGAATGCGGAATTTTTTTTAATATTTTCCTTGCCTGTTTTGTGTTTGCAGTGTAGAGGTAAAGATGACAGCTAGGCCACAGCAGACCTGTGTTCCCTCAGTGACTTTCTCTGAAGCAACCACCAGCGAGGCCTCAACGCGTGTGGGTTCCGAGGAGGAAGAGGAAGCCCCAAGCCCCTCAGTGGTGTTTGCCACCATGAGTGCCGTGGCGGGCCAGCCCTGGGAGGACCTTGGGATCCTGACGGCAGGCGTGGCGGCGGTGTGCCTGTGGCTCCGACGACCTGCCCGCCACCAGCTATATAAGGGAGACAACTCTCCCTCCTGCACCACGGACATTGCCGCTACATGCGAAGAGAAGGACCAGGAAAATGAGAAGCAGGAAGAACAAACAGATGAAAAGAGCGAAACTCCATTCACTACAACGACAGCGAGAAATGGTCTTGAAAAAGAAATGAGCTCGGAAGACTCCGCCTGTGACCAACAAGATTCCGACGAGGATAGTGAGGAGGAGGCGACCACGGCGCAGGAAAGAAAAGTTACATTAATGGCCATCAATGGCCTCATGATGACACCGGCCGCACCGAAGCCCCGCCACGAGGATTGGGCGCGCTTGTGGATCCCTCCTGTAGGTGGGCTGGGCTGGGCTGGCCTGGGCTTTGTTGGGCTGGGCTAGCGGAAGGCCGGGCAAGACAGACAGGCCCAGGAGGCTTTGGAGAGTGAATGTGTCGACGAGACTGTGCCCGTGGCCCCAGGCAGCCGTCTACCGTGTGGTGACGACTGTGCAAGAAAAGAATGAAGGGGATCGACCTGCCTTTGAAGGAAAGGCTGAAGAGGTTCATGACGGTGCCTTAGATCTCCTCGCACCACCTGAGCCTGCTCTCCCTAAGGAGCCTGAGAGGCAGAGCCCGGCCCTTCCGGCACCACCAAAGCCCCGCCACGAGGATGTGGTGCGCTTAACCGTGGTCATGACCCCTCCTGTAGGTGGGCTTGGCTGGGCTGGGCTAGGCTTTGTTGGTTCTGGGCTAGCGGAAGGCCGCGGCAGGACAGCAGGCCAAGGAGGAGAGTGGAGCTGTGAGTGGCGCAGGGCGTCAAGGGGAAAAAGCGCCCAGCGCGTCACCTTCGGGGGTGTGACTGCCGTGCATCTATTACCGCCTGGGCACATGCATACCGGCAGGCGCGGCGCGGCCCCTGGGAGCAGATGGCCAGGGACAGGCCATGGTTTGTGCAGCGCGTGGCCATCCTGGAGCCCACACTCTCCCAGGTCTTTGAGCGGGCCACAGGGGGAATGTTTACAGCAAGCTGCAGGACACCCACCTCCCCCATCCGAAGACTGCGTCACCGAGGTCACTGCGCCTGAAGAACCGCGCGCGAAACCAAGACCCAAACCCGCCCTGAGACTCGTCCTGTCTCGGGCAGACTTCCCAAGAAAATGTCACACCACCGAACGGCCCAGCGCGCGTCGCCTGGGCCCGACAAGTAGCTGCAGCGAGGGAGCGGCGGCAAGTACAACGCGTCCGTCTCTCTTTGACACCCAAGAAACCGCCCAAGCTCCCCTGAGCCTTCCCAAGACATCGCACACCACCGCAAGGCCCAGCGCGCGTCGCTGGGCCAGACAAGCGGCGGCGGCGAGGGAGCGGCAACAAGCACAGAGCAGTAAGGCAGCGGCGCCCAGCGACCCCAGCCACTGAGGTTGGCGGTGCGCCCTCCTACACTCAGAGGCGCGTTGACCTCAGCGGCGCGTTTGTTCTAGATAGACAAGGCCGAACAGACTTCTTGAGGTTTCAGGCATCGAAATCTATCCAAAATGAACAGTGGCATGATAGTGATAGTGGGTTCTGAGGAGGGCGACGCCCAAGCCCCTCAATGGTAGCAGCGAGCACTGACCCGCTAGCTAGGGTGTGTGTGTGACCCGCCTCCTGGGCTTGGGAACTGAAAGGAGAGCGAGGAGCTCAAATAGTTAGGAATTCCTAACTGAGGAGGTTAACAAAGAGGAGGAGCCCATTAGACCAACATTAGCTGGTAAGTTGTTCAACCGATTGACAATCTGACATTGAAATGATTTTCAACGGAAGATCTGTGATGCACCGCTGACCATTCAGTTTTAAACGTTGTTTCTTGTTGTCACGTGAGGAGAAAGCTCGAATAGGTTCTCGTGATTGATGAAATCGAATTCCTTAAGGATCTTAAAAGTTTATATCAAGTCCCACGGATTCTATGATCCTTTAAGGAA
>JACEEZ010002269.1:415000-425000 GCA_016584305.1 Chionoecetes opilio
CAATAAGTAGTGGTAGTAACAACCAATACAATAGTAGTGGTAGTAACAACCAATACAATAAGTAGTGGTAGTAACAACCAATACAATAAATAGTGGTAGTAACAACCAATACAATAAGTAGTGGTAGTAACAACCAATACAATAAGTAGTGCTAGTAACAACCAATACAATAAGTAGTGGTAGTAACAACCAATACAATAAGTAGTGCTAGTAACAACCAATACAATAAGTAGTGGTAGTAACAACCAATACAATAAATAGTGCTAGTAACAACCAATACAATAAGTAGTGGTAGTAACAACCAATACAATAAGTAGTGGTAGTAACAACCAATACAATAAGTAGTGGTAGTAACAACCAATACAATAAATAGTGCTAGTAACAACCAATACAATAAGTAGTGGTAGTAACAACCAATACAATAAGTAGTGGTAGTAACAACCAATACAATAAGTAGTGGTAGTAACAACCAATACAATAAGTAGTGCTAGTAACAACCAATACAATAAGTAGTGCTAGTAACAACCAATACAATAAGTAGTGGTAGTAACAACCAATACAATAAGTAGTGCTAGTAACAACCAATACAATAAGTAGTGGTAGTAACAACCAATACAATAAATAGTGCTAGTAACAACCAATACAATAAGTAGTGCTAGTAACAACCAATACAATAAGTAGTGCTAGTAACAACCAATACAATAAGTAGTGGTAGTAACAACCAATACAATAAATAGTGCTAGTAACAACCAATACAATAAGTAGTGGTAGTAACAACCAATACAATAAGTAGTGGTAGTAACAACCAATACAATAAATAGTGCTAGTAACAACCAATACAATAAGTAGTGCTAGTAACAACCAATACAATAAGTAGTGGTAGTAACAACCAATACAATAAATAGTGCTAGTAACAACCAATACAATAAGTAGTGGTAGTAACAACCAATACAATAAGTAGTGGTAGTAACAACCAATACAATAAATAGTGCTAGTAACAACCAATACAATAAGTAGTGCTAGTAACAACCAATACAATAAGTAGTGGTAGTAACAACCAATACAATAAATAGTGGTAGTAACAACCAATACAATAAGTAGTGCTAGTAACAACCAATACAATAAGTAGTGCTAGTAACAACCAATACAATAAATAGTGGTAGTAACAACCAATACAATAAGTAGTGGTAGTAACAACCAATACAATAAGTAGTGGTAGTAACAACCAATACAATAAGTAGTGGTAGTAACAACCAATACAATAAATAGTGCTAGTAACAACCAATACAATAAGTAGTGGTAGTAACAACCAATACAATAAGTAGTGGTAGTAACAACCAATACAATAAGTAGTGGTAGTAACAACCAATACAATAAGTAGTGGTAGTAACAACCAATACAATAAGTAGTGGTAGTAACAACCAATACAATAAGTAGTGGTAGTAACAACCAATACAATAAGTAGTACTAGTAACAACCAATACAATAAGTAGTGGTAGTAACAACCAATACAATAAGTAGTGCTAGTAACAACCAATACAATAAGTAGTGGTAGTAACAACCAATACAATAAGTAGTGGTAGTAACAACCAATACAATAAGTAGTACTAGTAACAACCAATACAATAAGTAGTGGTAGTAACAACCAATACAATAAGTAGTACTAGTAACAACCAATACAATAAGTAGTGGTAGTAACAACCAATACAGTGGGTAATAATAGCAACAAGTACTAACAAGCAATACCAATAGGCAAGCCTCCTGACGCATCATAACTACTATTTTCTTGCTCAGGGTATTTATAAGCCGCCTAAAACTTGCCTCTGTAAATCGCTAAAATAATGCCTTCAAGGAACTGGTTAGGGCGGCGGCGGCGTGACTGAGGAACACCATGATAACAGCCCCTCTCCTCCTCCTCCTCCTCCTCCTCACTCACTCCTCCAAACACTAATCAAATTTCAATAATTAAAAATAATATATTCACCTTATGTCTCCTCTTCCTTATCTTCCTCCTCCTCCCCCTCCTCCTCCCTCCCTCCTCCCCCCTTCCTCCTCTACCTCTTCCTCCTCCTCCTTCTCTTCCTAAAAAATATATACCATTGTTTTTATGTAAATATGGCATTCTTAACAATACATTTAATTTGTTTTTTTCTCCTCAGCCATTTTTTGCATTTATAACATAACTGCTATTATTAATATGCTTATTTTAATGTTATTTAAACTATTAGCAGCATCCCGTGACGTATCTGTGACGAAATTATTTTTGTGATTTTTTGGCCACTGAAAAAAATGGTCCGGATTGTCGACAAACACGTTTTTGCCCTTTTGCAGCTTAACTATTGGTCCTGAAGGGGAAATGCATAAGAGGAGTTGTTAAGCTTGACGAGTGCTATCCGAATCTGTCATCAGAATTCCATTATCTCTTCTATTTACTGAGAAAATTGATGTTTTGTTATTTTTTTTATTTTTTCCCGTCAGTTTCTCGTTTATTTGAATTCTAAATACATCTTACTATGGATCATCAGAAAGGTCGTTGTATGCTCTATCTATTATTACCAGAATCTTTTACGTGTGCCTCATAGTTTTTGAGTTATTTACAAAAACATAATTTTTGCTGTTTCTTGCAAAAATTCCAAGGGTACCCCTTGCAAATTTTGGTGAAAATTTTCATATCTCAGAGTCTCATAATAGTTTGTCCATAGAGGCTTTGTGTCATGCTGAACACGAGTCTGGCGTCAGTTATGTGATGGCTGTAATGCCACACCCTATTTCACCCTATTTACCGGTGTATGCTTTCTTTAATAGAGTTGTTACTATTTAGAACTGTCTCCTAGCACAAGTAGTTAGTAGTTACGATATTCTGGCGATTGAGAACAAGCTAGATCAATACTTTGCATCAACTTTCCATCGCAATTACTTCACTCCTACGTAAATATTGTTGAGTTATTTAATTTTTTCAAGTTTTAGCTGTATAATTTTATAGCTTTATAATTTTTACAGCTATAGGTCAAACGGTGGGGGTGGGGAGGAGCCTTCAACCTTGCTATTATTTTGCCCCTAACACGTAGAAACGATAGTGGTAAAAAGTTTTTTTTTTTTTTTTTGCCTCTAACGTAGAAACAATTGAGGTAGAAAGTAGTCACATGTGCACAGGCAGCCTCGTTTGGCCCATTAGGACTGTTTCTGTCTGTTCTTCCTTTGTATTCCTTTGTATTCCTCCTCCTCCTCCTCCTCCTCCTCCTCCTCCTCCTCCTCCTCCTCCTCCTCCTCCTCCTCCTCTTCCTCCTGCAGGTGTCCACGCCCGCCCCGACAGGTGTACCTTCTCCAGCATGCCCAGGGGCGGCCGCTGCCCTCGTATTACTCCTTGTTTGTGGTCAGACTACGGGGACATTTTTCACCTAGCGGGATTTTCTCTGCCACAGTGCCTCCTCCTCCTCCTCCTCCTCCTCCTCCTCCTCCTCCTCCTCCTCCTCCTCCTCCTCCTCCTCCTCCTCCTCCTCCTCCTCCTTCGATTTTCCTTCTGCGTCGTGCCTCAGTAATGGTGTTGGTGGTGGTGGTGGTGGTGCTTCTGTGTTCTTCCTTCCTTTCCCTCCTGCTGCGCCTCCCACTGTTAGGATGTATATGTGAATGTAAAAGGGCCTCTTCCTCCTCCTCCTCCTCCTCCTCCTCCTCCTCCTCCATCACACATACACACACACACACACCTGCTACTATTATTATTATTATTATTAGTAGTAGTAGTAGTAGTAGTAGTAGTAGTATTGTTATTATTGTTATTATTATTTACATAGTGTTTAGATTTACTGACTTTACTACTACTACCACCTCCTCCTCCCTCCTCCTCCTCCTCCTCCTCCTCCTCCTCCTCCTCCTCCTCCTCCTCCTCCTCCTCCTCCTCCTCTTCCTCCTCCTCCTCCTCCTCCTCCTCCTCTTCCTCCTCCTCTTCCTCCTCCTCTAAAGATTATTTTCAACAAATCGCTAATAAGACAAAAAATGTTCCTAGTATGTGGAAATTAGCTAATGTTACACCGATATTCAAGAAAGGGAGTAAGAGAAGAGCCTCGCAAGTAATTATCGCCCAATTAGTCTAACGTCTGTGATTGTTAAACTATTTGAGAAAATATTGCGGGATAAAATAGTGTCTTTTCTCGATGAAAATAACTCAATATTAAACTCCCACAGGATTTCGAAATAAGAGATCCTGCTTAAACAAACCTACTCGATTTTTCAATGTCATTTATTAAACTGGGACGCTAAAATTCCCTCGGATATAATATTATGATTTTCAGAAAGCCTTCGATACAGTTCCCCATAAGCGACTTTGACCAAGCTAAGGGGCACATGGCTTAGGAGAGCAGTTATGTTTCATGGATTGGCGATTGGTTTTCAAATCGTAAACAAACGGGTATAATAAATGGCGAGGCATCTGATTGGTTAGATGTTACTAGTGGGGTGCCTCAGTGCTCGGTCCTGGGACCTACTCTTTTTCTGTTATATGTCAATGATCTGGAGTGCGGACTTGTTTCTAAAATATCGAAATATGCAGATGACACCAAATTAGGCGGTAAAGCATATAATAGAAAAAACTGCGAACTCTTACAACGTGAAACTCGACCAAACTATCAGATTGGAGTGAAAAATGGGCTATTGAAATTCCAATTCCGATAAATGTAAAGTAATGCATATAGGCAACGATAACCTCAAATATAACTATCAAATGCAAAATAAATCGTTAACTGAAGTTCAGCAGGAAAAGGATTTAGGTGTCATCATCAGTAATGATCTTAAAACCAGTCCGCATTGCCTAGCTGCCAGTAAAAAGGCGAATATGATGTTGGGTTTCATTAAACGCAACTTTGAACATAAAACTCCGAAAGTAATGACACGATTATCCGTTTTTGGTTGGCCGCATTGGGAATATCCCCGTTCATTCTGGTCCCCTTTTTCGTAAAATCAACCCAAAATTTGGAATCATGCGAAGAAGAGAAACCCAAAAAATTCCATCTCTGCGAAATTCTCTTATGAAGAAGACTGCAAAAATTTAAATGTTTTCCCTTTAAAGGTCTAAATCCGTGGGGACTTGATGAAACCTTAAGATCCTAAAAGGATTTGAGCTTTAATCAAAGAACCTATTCGAATTTTCTCCTAAATAAAAACAAAAAAACGGTTTAAACTAAAGGGTAAACGTTGCATCACAGATCCCGAAAAAATTATTTCATTTAGGGGTTTTTGACCCGATGGAAAAAGTTACAAAAATTTGTCGATACCAGCACAAAAACTACATTAAAAACAGACTTGACCCCATGTAAAGAAATGGGTATGGATAGCCCTCGAATTCAATTATAGTCCCCCGGATCGAGTATGATGTGGTAGTGGTATTAGTATTTTTCAACCCACTTTCCTCACTACGAAACTTCCATTTCCCATTTCTTGGGACAGGGGACCTTTTCCAACTGTCCCTTACATTATTTGATGTTAGTAGTATTAGTAAAAACAGATACCCTCGTTATGGACCAATAGGTCCCTGTGTCTGTTTTTCCTTTTTTCCTTTATTCCCCTTCTCCTCCTCCGTCCTGTGGGAGATGGAAGAAGGGAAGGTTGTTTCGTTTCTGGTTCAATCGTATTTTTTTATTTTTTCTCTTTGTTTTTTTTTGTTTTGTCTTGCTTCCTTTTTTGTGTGTTGGGGTGTGTTGTGTGTGTGTGTGTGTGTGTGTGTGTTTTGTGTGTGTGTGTTTTTTTGTTTGTGTGTGTGTTGTGGTTTTTGTGTGTGTGCGCGTGGTGCGTGCGTGCGTGCGTGCGTGCGTGCGTGCGTGCGTGGTGCTGCGTGTGTGTGTGTGTGTGGTGTGTGTGTTGTTCTTATGACATCTTTAAAAAAAGTAAGCTCTACTACTACTATTACTACTAAAAACAATACTGTATACTATAAAATACTACCACCACCTCACCACTCTATACTACTACTACTACTACTACTACACTCTACACCCTACTACTACACACATACTATTTTGACTATTTCACTACTAACTACTATACACCCACCTATCAACCACAAGCTCCTGCTCACCCCAACAAACCCCACACCCCTATCCCCCTTTCCCTTCCTCCACCCGCCTACCCCCACAACCACAGACACCCCCTTCGATAAACCCCTTTAAAACCCCTCCCTTTACCCCCTTAAACCCCTTTTACCCCTTGAACCCCAACCCCAATACAAAAAACCCCTTTAAACCCCTGTGACCCCTATAAGTCCATCTTACCTTAAAAACCCCCTTTCCTCTTTTACCCCTTTAAAACCCCACAACCCTTTCCACTCAACCCCTTAAAAAAAACACCCTTTGAACCCTTTACCCTGAAAACGGAAACCCTTAAAACGAACACCTTAAAACAACATTAAAAAAAACACCCTTACGAACCTTCACCCTGAAAAAAAAAACATCCCCTTTAAAAAAGAAAAAACCTTTTAAAAAGAAAATCCTTTAAACAGAAACCCTTAAAACAGAAATCTCTTAAAAAAGAACACACTTAAAAAAAAACACCCTCAAAAAAAAGCCCTTAGAACAGAAAACCCCTTTCAACCCTCCCCCTGAAACGAAAAACCCGAAACAGAACAAAATTAAACAGAAACCTTAAAACAAAAAAACCCTTAAAAAAGACCCTTAGAACAGAACACCCAAAACAGAACTCCCCCAAAAAAAACCCCTAAAACAGGGCACACTTAAAACAAACACCCTTAAAACAGAAACCCTAAAAAAAACACCTTGAACAGAACACCCTTTAAAAAAGAACTCCCCTTTAAAAAAGAACACCCATAAAAAAAAACACCCTAAAACAGAACTCCCTTAAAAAAAAACCCTTAAAACAGAACCCCTTAAAAAAAGAACACCCCTAAACCCAACCCCTTAAAACAGAACACACTTAAACAGAACACGCTTAAAACAGAACACCCCAAAAAAGAACACCCTAAAACAGAACACCTTAAAACAGAACCACTTTAAAAAAAACCCTTAAAACAGAACACCCATAAACGAACACCTTTAAAAAAGAAAACCCCTAAAAAAAGAACACACTTAAAACAAAACCCTAAAAAAGAAAACACTTAAAAAAGAACACACTTAAAACTGAGCACACTTAAAAAAGAAATACTTAAAACAATCAAACAAACATTGGGGGGGATACCCGGGGGGCGCGCGCCCGCCCCCCCTACGGGCGCCACTCCCGGGGGGCACCACGCGCGAGTTCCCATGCAGGCTCCTTTCCCATACCAACAGCTCCGACAAGAAAAAATCATTCCCAGCCCCAGCCTTGTGGGCGCCCCCTTGGCCTCCTCCACGCCGGATTGTTCTTACAGATACAACCCCTGGGAAGGATCGGTTTTTAGGTAGCGTGCCCATGCCCCTATGCCGAATTTGGGGTGACGGACTATGCAGGGAATAGGGCCCCACGTCTCAGGTGCAATCCTGATTTGACACGTATCTCCCGCGATACCCCCGATTTGCGAAGCACTTATTCCAAGGCATTGATTCGTCTCTTCAAATCACTTTTAGTGTCCCCCGTCTCACAACCATAGAGTAAACAGGGATCACAAGCGACTTTAAGATCCGGATCTTTGTCCTCCTGCACAGGTACCGACAACGCCAAATACTCCCGCTGAGCGAGTCCATAACACCCGTGGGCTATGCCAATCCGTCGTAAGACTTCTTGACGTGACCCGCCGTCATATGGACTGCGCTACCAAGGTATGTAAAACTTTCCAAGATCTCAATGTCCTCGCCACACGCATGAACAGACTGTACTGCTTCATCTAGTAAGTCTCCAAATACCTGGACCTTGGTCTTGAGCCAGGTGGCCTCAAGTCCCAAAGGCTTTGCCTCCTCCTCGTGCAGCGCCTCGAGAGCCATGACCAGGACCTCCAGCGACTCAGCAAAGATTACTGCATCATCGGCAAAAACAAGATCAGTGATCTTGGTGTTGCCGACGGATGCTCCACAATCACTTTGATCTACAACCTTGTCCAATACCCAGTCCATACAAGCGTTGAAAAGTGATGGGGCAAGGACGCACCCTTGCCTCACTCCTGTATTCACAGGAAAGAAGCTGGATACACCTGCCCCACACTTCACAGCACTCTCAGTCCCAGAATACAGACCAGTTATCAAACCAATAGTCCTTGCAGGAATCCCTCGAAGTCGCAGAAGATCCCAGAGTGACTCACGATGCACTGAGTCAAACGCCTTCTTGAGATTAACATAGGCTGCAAGCATCCCCTGTCGAAACTCACGTCGGCGTTCCACCAGGACACGAAGCGCTAGGATACGGTCCGTTGTTGACTTACCAGGCGTGAACCCAGACTGCTGAGGTCTCTGATGCTTCACCAGATGACTGCGAATTCGTGTCAGCAATAGATGGGCAAGCACCTTGCCTGGTACGCTGAGCAGTGTAATACCGCGGTAATTGTTGCAGTCCTGACGGTCCCCTTTCCCTTTCCAGATAGGGACGACCAGCCCCCTTTTCCAGTCAGGAGGAATGGTACCTGATTGCCACACGGCAGTCAGGACAGCATGCAACCCGCGGATCATGGCCTCACCCCCAGCTTTGAGGAGCTCCGCACTGATATTACAAACACCAGCTGCCTTTCCACCCTTCAACTTTGCTACAGCCTCTCTGACTTCGTCAAGAGAGGGTGTGGTTTCGTCAATGGGAGGATCGGCATCCAATGCCTGTAACCGAGTGGTGTGAAGCTGCTCAGTTGGAGGGTCCACCGTGAACAACTGCCCAAAGTACTCAGCCCAACGAGCCATCTGCCCATCCATGTCCGACACGAGGCGCCCATCTGCTGTTCGAATAGCACTCGCCCGAGAAGGAGACTTGGAACGGAGCTTCTTCAGGGCTCGGTAGGCGGGTCGGAGGTCATTAGCGTTCAAATGACCCTCGACATCCTCAGCGAGACTCCTGACATACCTCTCCTTGTCTCTCCTCAGGAGGGTTCTCAGGAGGTGTGTGAACTTAAAACAGAACACCCTTAAAACAGAACACACTTAAAACAGAACACCCTTAAAACAGAACACACTTAAAACATAACACACTTATAACAGAACACACTTAAAACAGAACATCCTTAAAACAGACCCTTAAAACAGAACACCCTTACGAACCTTCACCCTGTAAAACACGAAACCCACCCTTTAAAACAAAAACTACCCTTGCAAACCCCACTCACTTTTAACACACACACACACACACACACACACACACACACACACACACACACACACACACACACACACACACACACACACACACACACACACACACACACACACACACACACACACACACACACACACACACACACACACACACACACACACACACACACACACACACACACACACACACACGTCCCGCTAGCAGGCTGTAGTGTGACCTGAGGCGCAACGAAGCAAGACCAGGTGACATTCCTACCTCTTGCATCATGACCGACAGCAGCAAGGGACCCGCCGCTGCTTTTTTACCCAATGCGATGCCACCGTCACTGATCGAGGAGAAGAGGAGGAGGAAGAGGAGGAGGGAGGAGGAGGAGGAGGAGGAGGAGGAGGAGGAGGGTGTGCATTAGTTATATTGTGTCCTCACCTTCATCATTACACCCCGCAAATTAATCCTTACCCTGTCGTGATGCTCGTTCTTAGGTGTGACTGTAGTTTTGAGGAGCCAGAGTACTAATAACCCTTTCTTCTCCTTCCTCCGCCTCCTCTTTCTCCTCCGCCTACTCCTCCTCCTCCTCCTCCTCCTCCTCCTCCTCCTCCTCCTCCTCCTCCTCCTCCTCCTCCTCCTCCTCCTCCTCCTCCTCCTCCTCCTCCTCCCTCCCTCCTCCTCCTCCTCTTCTTATGCTTCCTCTCCAAAAACTTTCCCTTCTCTCACTCACTACTTGTTTTGTCTCATTTTTCCGATTATTTTAGTCTTACATCACGCTGCCCTCGTCTACACACACACACACACA
>JACEEZ010002269.1:427500-435000 GCA_016584305.1 Chionoecetes opilio
CTCTTAACACAATAAGGATTTTGGGCAGAAGTAAAATCTATTTTTTATATATATTTTCATTCTTATTTCATTCTATATCTTTTATTTTCACTTTTTAAAGAATGAGGACTTAATCCGTAACACAGAAAATAGACTTACATAAAGATATATATATTACATAGTATAGATGGAAAAAAAAAAAAAAAAAATATAGGTATTCTTTATTATACAAATATGAAAATGTAGGCTACGATTTTTTTTTTAATTTATTTATTTATTTATTTATTTATTTATTTATTTATTTATTCATTATTTATTTATTTATTTATTTTTTATTTATTTTACTAGTAGGCCTATACATATATCTGGTTTTACATTTGTCACGGCGGGGAAAGAGATCAACGGGAGGTCAAATTTTATAGGAGAAGAATATGAAAGAAGAGGAGGAGAGAGAAAATAGATGGAAATTATGGAGGGAAAATAAAAATGTAAATCGAAGATGATAGAGAAGAAGGGAGAGAAGAAAAAAAAAGGAAAAGGTAGAGAGAGAGAGAAAAGAAAAAAAAGAGAGAGAGAGAGAGAGAGAGAGAGAGAGAGAGAGAGAGGAGTAAAATAAATATAAGTGAAAATAATAGAGGAAGAGGAATTAAGGAACAACAAGAGAAGACAAGAAACGGTAAGAAGACAAACTATGGAGGAGGAGGAGGAGGAGATAAACAAATCAAAAGACGAAGAAATTTAAGGAAAGAAGGAAGAAATAGAGAAAGAAACAAAAAGAAAATACCACAAATGAAAGAAAATACCACAAATGAAAGAAAATGCCACAAATGAAAGAAAATACCACAAATGAAAGAAAATACCACAAATGAAAAAGAAAATAGAAAGCCACAAATAAAAGAAAATGCCACAAATGAAAAAATGCAAAATGAAAGAAAATGCCACAAATGAAAGAAAATGCCACAAATGAAAGAAAATACCACAAATGAAAGAAAATACCACAAATGAAAGAAAATACCACAAATGAAAGAAAATACCACAAATGAAAGAAAATACCACAAATGAAAGAAAATGCCACAAATGAAAGAAAATGCCACAAATGAAAGAAAATGCCACAAATGAAAGAAAATGCCACAAATGAAAGAAAATGCCACAAATGAAAGAAAATACCACAAATGAAAGAAAATGCCACAAATGAAAGAAAATGCCACAAATGAAAGAAAATACCACAAATGAAAGAAAATGCCACAAATGAAAGAAAATGCCACAAATGAAAGAAAATACCACAAATGAAAGAAAATGCCACAAATGAAAGAAAATACCACAAATGAAAGAAAATACCACAAATGAAAGAAAATACCACAAATGAAAGAAAATGCCACAAATGAAAGAAAATGCCACATATGAAAGAAAATACCACAAATGAAAGAACATACCACAAATGAAAGAAAATACCACAAATGAAAGAAAATACCACAAATGAAAGAACCAAAAAACATAGAAAATGAAAAAGAAAAGGTCGAGAAAGAGAAGACAATATAATTATGTAAACAAAAACAAGGAATCGAAATAAAATAAGAGAAGATAAATAAAGAAGAAATCAGAGAAGAAGAAACAAGAAGCGAAGTATGTGAAAAGGAGGTACCAAAGGAGAAGGAAGAAGAAGAAGGAAGGAAAGAAAAGGTAAGGAAAGAGAAAACAAGATAAAGAAAGAAGAAAGAAGGAAAAGTAGGTAGAGAAAAACTAAACAAGATATATAAAGAAGGAAGAAGGAAAAAAAGGTAGAAAAAGAGAAAACAAGATAAATAAGAAAGAAATCAGAGAGAATAAGCAAGAATATATGTGAAGATGAGATACCACAGGAGAAGAGGGTGAAGACTGCGACTAGGAGGAGGAGGAGGAGGAGGAGGAAGGAAGAAGGAGGAGGAGAAGGTGTAGGAGAAGGAGGAGGAGGAGGAGGAAGAAGAAGGAGGAGGAGGAGGCCGCAGGAGAAGAGAGTGGAGACTGCGACTAGGAGGAGGAGGAGGAGGAAGGAAGAAGGAGGAGGAGGAGAAGGTGTAGGAGAAGGAGGAGGAGGAGGAGGAAGAATGAGGAGGAGGAGGCCACAGGAGAAGGGAGTGGAGACTGCGACTAGGAGGAGGAGGAGGAGGAAGGAAGAAGGAGGAGGAAGAGGTGTAGGAGGAGGAGGAGGAGGAAGAAGGAGGAGGAGGAGGCCACAGGAGAAAGGAGTGGAGACTGCGACTAGGAGAGAAGAAGAGGAGGAGGAAGGAAGGAGGAGGAGGAGGAGGAGGAGGAGGAGGGAGGAGGAGGAGGAAGGGAGGAGGAGGAGGAGGAGGAGGAGGAGGAGGAGGAGGAGGAGGAGGAGGAGGAGGAGTGAGGAGGAGGAGAAGGAGGAGGAGGAGGAGTGAGGAGGAGGAGAAGGAGGAGGAGGAGGAGGTTACGGTGTGGCGTCACAATTAGGCAGGCCACCCTTTCATCTCTCTCTCGTGGGACGGAGCTCGACCCGCGAATCTTTCATCATAAATAAAGAAGATTGTGGAGAGACCGAGGGAAGCACACCGGCCCTCCTCCCTCCCTGGGGCTCCGTGTGTGTGTGTGTGTGTGTGTGTGTCTGTGTGTGTGTGTGTGTATGTGTGTGTGTGTGTGTGTGTGTGTGTGGGTGTGTGTTCTGTAGCCTGATGATAATAGAGCTTCTTCCTTCAGGCTTACATTACACCCTTTGTTTATGTTGTGTGTTGCCCTTTTTTACTCTCTCTCCCCTCTCTCTCTCTCTTCTCTCTCTCATCTCTCTCTCTCTCTCTCTCTCTCTCTCTCTCTCTCCCCTCTCTCTCTCTCTCTCTCTCTCTCTCTCTCTCTCTCTCTCCTCTCTCTCTCGCTCTCTCTCTCTCTCTCGCATTATTATTTCTGTATCATTAGTTTTGTTAGTTTTTTTGTTATTTATAAAGAGACAGGACGACACACACTCACACACCACACCCACACACACACACACACACACACACCCCACACACACACACGCACGCACGCACGCACACACACACACACACACACCCCACACAACACACACACACACACACACACACACACACACACACACACCACACACACACAATACACACACACACACACACACGCCACACACAAAACACACACACACACCCACACACACACACACACACACACACAACACAACACCACACACACACACACACACACACACACACACACACACACACACACACACACGAAACAGCAATGGTAAAAATCCACCACCACAACCATCACCATCACCATCACCACCACTATCATCACGCTAAACACACAGGGTATAGATGATGGTGTTGTGGTGTTGATGGTGAGGGTGATAGTGGTGGAAGTAGCGATGATGGTGGTGCCTTGGCAATGGTGGTAATTGTTGTTACCAGTGAATGAATGTTGGTGATGGTGGAGGCGATTGTGGTAGTAGTGGTAGTGGGTGTGGAGGAAGGGGAGTGAAGGGAGGGATCTTAGTAACACCAGTAGTAGCAATAGAGGTAGTAGTATAGTAATAATAATAGTAGTAGTGGTAGTAGTATAGTAATTTGGGAGTATGTATAGTAGTGTATAGTAGTAGATGTAGTAGTGGCAACAACCCAAAAAAACCAACAACAATAGTAGTAGTATAGTAGAGTAGTAGTAGTAGAGAATAGTAGTAGAATGAGTAGTAGTAGATATAGTAGGTATGGCAACAACAACAACACCCAAAAAAAGAGTATAGTATATATAGTAGTAGTAGTAGTAGTAGTGTAGAAAAGCGTAATGGAACACCAACACCCCCAAAAAATAAAAAAAATATAACCAAAAGCAATCTTACTATTCTACCCAACCCTCCCCACCCCCACACCCCACCCCCACCAAACCCCCACCAACACCACCCACCACACCAAACCCCCCCCACCACCCCCACCCCACCACCCCCCCGACCACCACCCACCACCACCACCCCCCCACCACTTTCTCCCCTCCCCACACCGCTCACTCGAACAGTAGCGAGGCTCGGTCTGGCCCCCCTTCTAACCCACAAATCCCCCTTTTCAACCCTAAACTAACCCCCGCCCCCTCACATCTATAGCCCCGTTTGTGGTGACCCCCCCCTCTCTTTTGTCTTTTTTCCCCGGGCCCTTTTAAATTTTTGATCCCTTTTTCCTTAAACCTTTTCCTCTCCTACTTTCCCCCCTTTTTTCCCTTTTTTCCCCCCCCTTTGTCCCCCTTCTCTCTCCCCTTTTCCCCTCTTTTCCTTTCTTCCCTTTTTTCTCCCTTTCTCTCTCTCTCTCTCCTCTCTCTCTCTCTCTCTCTTTTCCTCTCTCCATCTCTCTCTCTATCCCTTCTTTCCCCCTTTTCCCCCCCTTTTTTTTTGGGGGTGAAGTGGAAAAGGAAAGGGGGAAAATTCTCTCTCTCTCTCTCTCTCTCTCTCTCTTCTTTTCTCTCTCTCTCCTTTTCCCCCTTTCCCCTTCTTCTCTCTCTTTTTCTCTCTCTCTCTCTCTCTCTCTCTCCTTCTCTCTCCCCCTCTCTCTCTCTCTCTCTTCTTCTCCTCTCTCTTCTCTCTCCTCTCTCTCTTCTCCTCTCCTCTTCTCCTTGCAAGCAAAATCTTGTAAAACACTTTTTTAAAGCCTAAATCGGCGTCCATCAAATATTTAATGAAAGACTCACCAACCTCCCCTCGGTCCGTAATGACGCGATAGGGTGGCCAGAATGAGGTGGAGTCACGTTTATCCACTAAGAGAGACGAGGAGGTGGAAGGGGTGGAAGGGGAAGACCTGGTGGTAGTACATACGTCGAGGTGAGGTTGCCAGACGAGGTGGTGAAGGAGTAAGAGGAGTAAGAGTGTAAGAACAGCCGAAGGAGAAGGTCTTTTTTGCGGCTTCCTAATAGACTTGAAGGAGTTGTGGAGTCGTGACGTGTTGCAGAGAAGGCGGTGGTGGTGGAGGGTGTTGGGGGAGTGGGGAGTGGGAGAGGAGTGGGTGGATGGGAGAAAGGATGCTTCTGGGGGGTTTGGGGTTGTACAAAGGGGTTTGGTGGGGTTTTTGAGAGGGGAAGGTGATCAAGAAAAGGGGGTGGGTGAAAGGTGAGTTTGGGACTTTGAAAAGGGGTTTTAGGGGAAAAAAGAGGGGAAAAGGGGTTGGCCAAAAAAAAAGGGAAAAGGTGGAAAAAGGGACTGGGGGGGTTGGTCAAGAAGGTTTTAAAAAAGGGGGATGGGCTACGAAAGGCTTAAATGGAAAAGGGGAAATAGGGAAAAAGGCTGCTAAAAAAAGGGTATAAAA
Source organism: Chionoecetes opilio (assembly GCA_016584305.1). Taxonomy (NCBI): domain Eukaryota; kingdom Metazoa; phylum Arthropoda; class Malacostraca; order Decapoda; family Majidae; genus Chionoecetes; species Chionoecetes opilio. The sequence goes on from JACEEZ010002269.1 coordinate 432,777, forward strand.
GGAAAGGACAGATGGACATAAAACGAAATTTGGATGGAAAATAACTAGGGAAGGTTTTTTAAAAAAAGGTTTTAAGAAAGGGGGGGGAGGGTTGATGGGTGCAAGAAAGGGTTTGAAAGGGGGAAAGGAGGCTCTTAAAGAAAAAGTTTTTTTAAAAAAGGAAAGGAGGCTAGATGGCTGCAGGGAAAGGGTTTGAGTGTGGAAGAGAAGGCTGGGTTGGTGCTTGGAAGGTAGTAGAAGGTGAGATAGTAGTAGGTTGTATACAAGAAAACCCCGGGAAAAAAGAGGTTTTGTTTTGAAGGTCTAAAGGTGAAAAGGGAGTTTGGAGTCCCCGCGAGAACAAAGGTGGAAGGAGGGAAATACAGTGGATTTTTGGAAGAGAGAGAGAGAGAGAGAGAGAGAGAGAGAGAGAGAGAGAGAGAGAGAGAGAGAGAGAGAGAGAGAGAGAGAGAGAGAGAGAGAAATAGAGGCGAGGGCTGCTACGAAGAAAGAGGAGGGAAAAAACACGTAGATGGATGTTTAGAAAGTAAGAGAGGATAAGATAGAGTGTCGAGGAAGGGGAAGGAAGGAAAGAAAGTGGATACATAAAAAGAGAGAGAAAAGAAAATGCTTCAAGACAGGGAAAGAGGAAAGCGAAGAGCTGGGAAAGAAGATGGGACGGAAGAAAGAGATAGAAAAGGAAGAGGTATGAGGAAGAAGGAGCTAGTTTAAAATTGTAGGAGAGAAAAAGTCTGAGGGAAATGTTAATTCTTCGATGTGAAAGGATGAAAGGGAAGACTGCGACGAGAAAATTATGAAAAAGAAAATTTGGCAGAAAAGGAAAGTCAGAATTCGTGATGTGATGAAACGAAATTAAAAGACGGAGAATGAAAAACCTTGAGAGAGAGAGAGAGAGAGAGAGAGAGAGAGAGAGAGAGAGAGAGAGAGAGAGAGAGAGAGAGAGAGAGAGAGAGAGAGAGAGAGAGAGAGAGAGAGAGAGAGAGAGAGAGAGAGAGAGAGAGAGAAGAGGAAGAGAGAGAGAGAGAGAGAAGAGAGGAAGAGAAGAAGAGAGAGAGAGAGAGAGAGAGGAGAGAGAGAGAGAGAGAGAGAGAATAATAATAGACTAAATCACAACGCCAAATGTCAGACGTGAGGAAAGAACAAAACAAATCAAAACTGAAGGCCAATAGAGTAAAGGAATGTAGACAAAATAAGTAATAGAAGGTTAAGTAAAAGTAAAATAAGAGGAGGAGATAGAATAAAAAGAAGAGGGGAATCTGATTAAGAAATACCTTCGTTTACGTACCAGAAGTGAAGGAAGAAAATACACAAAGGAATATACAAAGGAAGAACAGGCAGCAACAGCACTACTGGGCCAAACGAGGCTGCCTGTGTGACTACTTTCTTCTACTATAGTTTCTACGTGTTAGAGGTAAAGGAATAGCAAAGTTTAAGGCTCCTCCCCACCCACCTCTCCCTCTGGCTGAGACCAGCAGGAAAAAAGTGAGAAAAAAACACCATACAGTATAGAAAAACTGCCATGGAATATGATAGGAAAGATTGAAGGAGAGACGAAGGAGGAAGGAGGGAGATTAGAATTGAAGAAGAGATGGATAATAAAAATAACCAATTGTCCTCCCTCCTATGAGAGAAAAGAGTAAGAAGAGAAAGAAGAAGAGAAGTTATAGTTAAGAATCACCTCCGTTCACCGTGAGAAGTCAAGCTCAGCCACATACCACTTACCACTTAGCGTGACAATTTATATAAGCTATGAAGGAAGTGAGTCAGGCGGAGGGAATGCATACAGAGGAGGAGGAGGAGCGATAGGTAAACACTGTACTGCATTGTGGGTATTACGTCATCAGGCACGCACACAGGTATACTCGCCGCACGTTAAGTTGGCGAAAATGGAGCCCCTTTACTCCCCACTTCTGAACGCACAGGATTGGCTGAGGTGTTGGGTGAGAATGCCTTTACTTCCAAGTTCCGCCCTAAAGCCCCAACACCCAACACCTCAACCAATCCTGTGCGTTCGGAAGGGGGAGTGAAGGGGCCCCATTTTCGCCAACTTAACGTGCGGCGAGTATAGTACAGGTGAGGGACAGATGTAGAGGCGTCTAATTGTTACCGTTCACCTGTCCCTGTCCTGTCCCGCCCTCACCCTCAGGTTAATGAGAGGAAAGGTGGCGCCCATTACAGGTGAAGGGAAAGGCGGAAAGGCGGAAAGGGAAAAGTGGCTCAGGTT
>JACEEZ010002269.1:437500-457500 GCA_016584305.1 Chionoecetes opilio
GCAATTGGGAGGGAGAAAAAAAAGGACGCAGACGCCACAGCACACCAAACTTCTTAGAAGCTGTTTTAGCAAGAGATGAGATGTGAGATTTCCAGTTCAGATTTTTAGTAAAGGATAGTCCTAGAATGTTCATTGTAGAAGAAGGAGACAGTTGAGTGTCATTGAAGAAGAGGGGATAGTTATCTGGTAGGTTTTGTCGAGTAGATAGGTGAAGAAATTGGGTTTTTGAGTTATTGAACAAAACAAGGTTTGCTTTGCCCCAATCAGAAATTATAGAAAGATCAGAAGTTAGGCGCTCGGTGGCATCTCTCCGTGAATCACTTAGTTTCCTGTTGAGTTGGACGTCTGATAACGGCGTTGAAAAATGCAGGTAGAATCATCACTAGGAGTGCATAGGGCTTTGAGTTAGACTTAGAAGATCATTAATGAATAATAGAAAGAGAGTGGGTGATAGGACAGAACCCTGGGGAACACCACTATTGATAGATTTAGGAGAATAACAATGTCCGTCTACAGTAGCTGCAATAGAACGGTTTGAAAGGAAACTTAAGATGAAGGTACAGAGAGAAGGATAGAAACCGAATGAGGGTAGTTTGGAAATTAAAGATTTGTGCCAGACTCTATCAAAAGCTTTTGAAATGTCAAGGGAAACAGCAAAAGTTTCACCGAAACCCCGAAAGGAGGATGACCAAGATTCAGTTAGGAAAGCTAGAAGATCGCCAGTAGATCGCCCTTTACGGAAACCGTACTGACGATCAGATAGAAGATTGTGAGTAGATAGATGCTTAAGAATCTTCTTATTAAGTATAGATTCAAAAACTTTAGAAAGGCAGGAAGTCAAAGCTATAGGACGGTAGTTTGAAGGATTAGAACGGTCACCCTTCTTAGGAACAGGTTGGATGTGAGCAAACTTCCAGCAAGAAGGAAAGGTGGAAGTAGATAGACAAAGACGGAAAAGTTTGACCAGGCAAGGTGCAAGCCCAGAAGCACAGCTTTTGAGAACAATAGGAGGGACTCCGTCAGGACCGTAAGCCTTCCGAGGATCTAGGCCAGAAAGGGCAAAGAAAACATCATTCCGAAGGATCTTAATGACAGGCATAATATAGTCAGAGGGTGGAGGAGAAGGAGGAACAAGCCCTTCATCAGCCAGAGTGGAATTTTTAGCAAATGTTTGAGCGAAGAGTTCAGCTTTAGAAGTAGATGAGACAGCTGTGGAGCCATCTGGGTGAAGCATAGGAGGGAAAGATGAAGAAGAAAATTGTTAGAGATGTTATTAACTAGATGCCAGAAGTCACGAGAGGAATGAGATTCAAAAAGATTTTAACATTTTATATGAATGAAAGAGTTTTGGTAAGTTGAAGTAAAGTTTGGCATGATTAGGGCAGACATATAAGGGCATGAGTTTCAGGAGATGGATGCTTACGGTACCGTTTGTGAGCCACCTCTCTATCTCGGACAGCATGAGAACAAGCAGAGTTAAACCAAGGTTGACGGGCTTTAGGATTAGAGAAAGTATGTGGAATGTACGCCTCCATGCCAGAGACTATGACCTCAGTTATGCGCTCTGCACAAAGAGATGGGTCTTTGACATGGAAGCAGTAATCATTCCATGGAAAATCAGAGTAGTACTGCCTTAGGTCTTCCCACTTAGCTGAGTTGAAGTGCCAGAAGCACCTCCGCTTAGGTGGGTCCCGAGACGGTACCGGAGCGATAGGACAGGTTACAGAAATAAAATTATGATCGGAGGAACCCAACGGAGAGAATAGTTTCACAGAGTAAGCAGAAGGATTAGTAGTTAGGAAAAGATCAAGAATGTTGGGCGTGTCTCCAAGGCGGTCAGGAATACGGGTAGGGTGCTGCACCAGCTGCTTAGGTCTTGGAGGATAGAATAGGTGACTTGCTTTCCTTGCTTTGTGATTTCAGGAAGGAGTGTGATCCATTCCTTAACGTTTATTTGCATTTTCCTCTTCTCTTCCCTCTCCTTTTCTTTTCCTTTTCCTCCTCTTCCCTTTCCTTCCCTCCCCTTTCCGTTTCTTTGTCTTTTCCTCTTTCTTCCCTTTCCTTACCTCCTCTTTCCTTTTCTTTTCCTTTCCCTTCCCTTCCCTTCCCTTCCCTTCCCTTCCCTTCCCTTCCCTTCCCTTCCCTTCCCTTCCCTTCTATTATCTTCCCTCTCCTTTTATTTTCCTTTCCCTTCCCTTCCCTTCCCTTCCCTTCCCTTCCCTTCCCTTCCCTTCCCTTCCCATCGCTTTCCTTCCTTTCTATTCCCTTCCCTTCCCTTCCCATCCCTACCATCCCATCCCATCCCATCCCATCCCTTCCCTTCCCTTCCCTTCCCTTCCCTTACCTTCCCATCCCTCCCCAACATTCATCTCAACAACAATACTCGAGAAATCTGAAATCCAAATCCCTCAAGAGTAAAATAGGAACCATTTTCGGCATTTTGAACGAAAAAACGAATATTGAAAAAAAGAATAAATAGGAAGACACGTGACATCCTATCGCTTACCCATTTCTGCTCCACATTTTTGGTGAAAGGCGCTCTCGGATCATCCTGGAAAATCTCTATGAAAACTAATTTTCCACCGTCAAGGCTGAACAATCGTCGGCAATTTCTCGGCCGTAATAGAAAACGCGCAAATCCCTTCAGCGCGCAGTTCCCGTCAATGAAAAGCGCAGACTAGATGGGACTTTTTTGTGTGTGTGCTATTTCTTTCCTGCCTTCACTCGCTCGCTTCATTTCTTTCTTTCTTTCCTCATCCTCTCATCTTTTTTTTTCTCATTCTCGCATTTTTTTTCTTCCTCACAATTTTTCCATCGCGGCTTCGTATTCCCGTGTGGTGTCTGTGTGTCTGCCCGTCTCTCTCTCTCTCTCTCTCTCTCCTCTCCTCTCTCTCTCTCCTCTCTCCTCTCTTCTCCTTTTCCTCCTTCCCCTCTCTCCTTCGTCCTCGCTCCTCCTCCTCTTCTCTCTCTCCTCTCTCTTCTCTCCTCTCTCTCTCTCTCTCTTCTTCTCCCCTTTTCTCTCCCCCTCCCTACTCTCATCTGTCCCCTCTCTCTCTCTCTCTCTCTCTCTCTTTTCTCTCCCTCTTTTTCTCTCTCTTCTCTTCTCTCCTCCTCTCTCTCTCTCTCCTCTCTCTCCTTCTCCCCTCTTCTCTCTCTCTCTCTTCTCTCTCTTCTCTCTCTCTTCTTCCTCCTCTCCTCCTCTTCCCCTCCTCTCCTCCCCTCTCTCTCTCTCTCTCTCTCTCTCTCTCTCCAAAATACAAAATACTAAAAAAAAATTCAAAATCATCGAAAAATCCTTAGACACCTCGTAACACAATAAAAAAAAAGCGAGAAAGAGAGATTAAAAAGAGTAAAAACACCAAATGACAAATACAAAGAATATAATCAGAAAACTGAGAGATAGAAATAAAAAGTCAACGCTAATCACTCTGTCTGTCTATTTTATCTGTCTTATCTGTCACATTACGTCAACACCTGTTATGGACTCACTTTTATCCCCCTTCACTACCCCCCCTTACTACCCCTACCCCTTACTCCCCTACTCCCTTTACCATCCCCCCTTCCCCCATCCCTTCCTATATATAATACACCCTATACATTCTCCTGCCTCCCTCCTCCCTTCTAACTCAAGCTCTGCCCTCCTCCCTACACTCCCCTTCGCCTCACCTAACGCAGCTCTGATTAAAACAAACCCACAAAGCTGGATTAAGGACGGCTTAGGAGAGGGAGGGAAAAAAGAGAACGAAGAGCAGCCCAGGAAAGTCTTCGAGAGGTTTTCCTGTTGAGCTGTAGACGTCAATGCCAAAATGTTGTTGTTGTAGTTGTTGTAAGGGTGTTGTAGTAATGATTGGTAATGGTAGCAGAGTTAGCAGAAGGAGAAGGGAATGAAGGAGGTAGAGAGAGAAAGGAGAACTGATGAGAAAGAGAAAAAGGAGTAGGAGGAGGAGAGGGATGATGAAGAAGAGGTGTATGAGGAGAGATAGGATAAGTTACTGTAGTAGTAGTAGTAGTATAGAAGTAATAATAGTAGTAGCAGTAGTAGTAGTAGTAGTGTTGTTGTTATTATGGTAGTGGTGGTGGTGGTAGGTAACAAGATCTTAAGTGTATACTGTATGTAGGAGGAAGAAAGAATATTGGCTGCGAGAGAAATGGAAAAGGAGAAAAGAGTTGCAGATTGGAAGAAAATAGAAAAAGTGAAGAGTTAACCATGGAGGTAAAGGAAGAAAGTTTTAGAATGGAGGGAAAAGGGAGAGAATGAGGCTGGAGGGAAATGGAAGGAGGAAAGTTAAAGAAGGGAGGGAATGGAGTGCAAGGAGAGAGAGAAGAGAGGGAGGAGGAGGAGGAGGCTGGCGGAGGTGTAAGGTAGAGGAGAGACGGACGCTTGGGAGGGAAAAAGGCGAAGGGAGGAAAGCCCACTAGGGAGGAAGACTGCCACAGACCAGCGATCACGGAAATAACCTGATCAAAATAAAGCACAAAATCTCCTCTGAAATGCAGATCAGAGGAGGGAAGAAGGGAGGGAAGGAAGGGAAGGGAGGGTATGATGACGCCGCTGCCGCTATCGGGGAAAGACTGATCTTCTTTTGTGTTTTTTTTCTTATTTTTTTCCTCAATCCCTTCTCGGCGGCATTTAAACCTCCACGGCGATGCTCTTTTTTCCTCCGGGACATTGAGTGTAATTTTTTCCCCACTTCAGATTTTATTTCGGGGAAGCTGAGCCGTTGGGGGAAAAAATGAGGAATTTAAAGGAAAAGGTATAGATAGGGAGGAGGAGGAGGAGGAGGAGGGGGAGGAGGAGGAGGAGGAGGAGGAGGAGGGGGAGGGGGAGGGAGACAGGGCTTAGCGGGGCGCGTGACGGAAAGTGGTGTGCGGCAACTTTGGCGGAGGGTTGGGCGCCGCCGTACTTGAGAGAAAATGGGATGAGCCTCGGCTTTGCTCACTGGGTTGCTAAATTGCAATCGACACCGACCTGCGCCGAGGGGAGCGAGGGGTTCGAGGGGTCTTAGGGGGGGTGGGGGGGGACGTGAGATTAAAGGGGATTTATTTTGGGTTTGAAGGGGGATTGTGGCTACCCTCTGAGGGGATTTGGGGGAAAGGCATAGATACTCCCCTTGTCCCTGGCGTACAGGCGGCAGGTGCGGCAGGCGGGGAGTCACTCTTCCGGCGCCACTTGGGCGTCGGTGTTGCGGAAATTTAGTGTAACCTCAAAGTGTTCCTGCGGCGGTGCACGTGTTGCCGCGGCGAGTGTCTTGTTTCCGCTGCCTGCTGCCCTTTCTGTTCATACGATGCTCTCTCTCTCTCTCTCTCTCCTCTCTCTCTCTCTCTCTCTCTCTCTCTCTCTCTCTCTCTCTCTCTCTCTCTCTCTCTCTCTCTCTCTCTCTCTCTCTCTTTCTCTCTCACACACATATATATATTGCTCTATCACCACGGGAGAGCCACGACGCCCCGCCCGTGATCGCGCGGCGGGGACGTCCTCTGCTCCTCCTTCGTCAGCGTGTTGTGTTTTCGCCCCGCCTCCCTTTGTCCCGCCCCCGCTAAGCTCCTCTCGTGTCTCCTCCCGCAGGCGGTTCGGAACCAAGTGCTCAGGTTGTCTGCAGGGCATCTCGCCGCAGGACCTAGTGAGGAAGGCCCGCGACCGCGTCTTCCACCTCAAGTGCTTCACCTGCTGCGTCTGCCGGAAGCAGCTCTCCACGGGCGAGGAACTCTACGTCCTCGACGAGAACAAATTCATCTGCAAACAAGACTACATGGGCGGCAAAGCCATTACGGGTGAGTGTTGCGAGCTTCCCCCAGCAGGTGGTGGTCGGCCCTCGGATGGGGAGCCACACACGCCCCTCCTCAAACCGGCGGGGAGACATATACATAAACTTGAGGCGCCTCACCATGAGCACACAGTAGCTACAGGCAGGGGTTGGGGGCCACAGCAGCGACACGAACACCCTGTGAGGCCATGGCCCCCTCGAGGGATGACGTCATGGCCACACCGTCCCGTGGGAGGGGAGGAGACGCCTGGCCCTTACGTGGCTGTGCCTTTAAAGACTGTGTGGCGTTTATTTAGGCGAGATTTTGGTATCGAACGGAGAAGGAGGAGGAGGAGGAGGAGGAGGAGGAGAGTCCCTTGAGGCTGACGAAGAAACTGGAGGCGGGAGGCGGTCCTTGCAACCTTCTACCTCTTTTCCCCTCCTTTCCCCTCCCTTCCCCTCCTTTCCCCTCCCCTCCAACCCGCCCATCAGGAGCCAGGCGGCCATCGCTCATCCTGACGCCCCCCACCACCCCTCACCCCGCTCAAGCCCCGCCCGTGCCTCGCAGGAGTGGGCGCCTCATACGTTCCCGTCAGGAAGGAGAACAGGAGTGGCAGGAGAGGGGCCGTTGACCTCATGTGCGTGATTGTCTGTGTGCGTGTGTGTGTGTTTCAGGTGTACATGGCGAGACGTGTGCGTTGCTTTGTGTGTACATGATTGATTATGTGTAGTGTTGAGAGAGAGAGAGAGAGAGAGAGAGAGAGAGAGAGAGAGAGAGAGAGAGAGAGAGAGAGAGAGAGAGAGAGGAGAGAGAGAGAGAGAGAGAGAGAGAGGAGCTTCAAATACCTTCCATAAGAGCTTGGGTGCTTAATATTAGCAACAGAAATTGAAATGTTATTGGATTAGGACCGAAATAAACTGATATGCTACTTTGTATACACCAAAATAGCTTCAAAAAAGAGCTTCAAAATAGCTTCAAAAACATTTGTAGCGAAATAAGGAAGTGAAAATTGATTCCTGTGAGCGAAAGAACTTCAGGAACCATGATTGTGTTGAACGAAATGAACTTATCTGCAAAAGAACCTCAAAAATGCTCCTTGGTTTCTATATCACTAAATTACATCTTCAAATTCATCATCTTCGCACCTGCCGATCACTATTGGGGTCGATAATCAAGTGATCCGGCGACCTCAAAGAGACCGAGATACTTCCCCTGAGGCACCCCGAGAGCGTAACCTTGAGAGCCTGTGAACCACGACCTTCCTGTTAGTCTTTGCATTCCGCGTTCTCTCTACAAACTCACACATTCCCTCAAGGTCACTTTTAGAGAACTATAAGCGACCTTGCACTCCCTCACATTATTAACTTCCTACGTAGATGTCATGATAGACGAGAAAGAGGAAAGGAGGATGAGAGGATGGAGAAAAGAGGATGAGAAATATGAAACGAAATATATACAAATAGAAAAACAAGAAATTAGACAAAAACGTATAAATCAATGAATGATGAATTAACTTCCGTATTTTTTGCCTTGTATGAACGGCATATATATTGCTGGAAGAAGATAACAACTATAAAAGAAAATAGTAACTAACGAATGAATTAAGAAAAAACTAGCAACCAAATTTGTGTTTTGCTATAGTGAGATTACCAGCGTTAAGTCCTTGTTTTTCTGAGGGAGTAGATGATGATGATGATGAGGAGGAGGAGGAGGAGGAGGAGGAGGAGGACCTTTATGCCTCCCACACACCCACATCTCCTCGTCACTATTCATACGCGCAGGAGGAGGAAGAAGAAGAGACGATAGACCAAATACCCCCATTACCTCACGCCCCCCCCCCCCTTCACGCCCACCACGACACTTCACTACGGCAGAAACAAATGATCCTGTCACAAGTTTTCCCGCTTGTCCTCTCCTCCTCCTCTCCTCCTCCTCCTCTTCCTCCTCTTCCTCCTCCTCCTCCTCTCCTCCTCCTCCTCCTCCTCTTCCTCCTCCCCCTCGGCGACAGCAGTGGAGATTAATCAGAGCAGCCTCGGAGTTGTTTCTAGTCTTTTAGAAGTGGAGGAGGCGGAGAGAAGAGGGAAAAGGAGGTAGAAGTAGTAGAATTAGAGACAGACAGTGGAAGAAGATAAACTGAGAAAAGAGTAATCGATTTTTTTCACACACTTTTATCTTTTGTGTATTCATCTAGTTGTATTTTACAGGGCCTGAGCAACGCTCGTATGGCCCCGTCTCCATATCAACATTTTTATCATTCATCCTTAGTGCTTAGTTTTTTTGGCTGAAACCACCACCCCGGGAGGGGGGTCACAAACCCCCGGCTAACACCCGGTACCCATTCACTGCTGGGTGGACAGGGGCTCGGGTTTTTAAGGAAACAGCCCAACTGTTTCCGCTCCGCCCCGGGATCGAACCCGGGACTTCTCGGTTGTGAACTGAGCGTGCTACCACTACACTACGGAGTACCCTAATATTGCTGGAAGAAGATAACAACTATAAAAGAAAATAGTAACTAACGAATGAATTAAGAAAAAACTAGCAACCGAATTTGTGTTTTGCTATAGTGAGATTACCAGCGTTAAGTCCTTGTTTTTCTGAGGGAGTAGATGATGATGAGGAAGAGGAGGAGGAGGAGGAGGAGGAGGAGGAGGAGGAGGAGGAGGAGGAGGAGAGGAGGAGAGGAGGAGGAGGAGAAGGAGGAGGAGGAAGGAGGAGGAGGAGGGAGGAGGAGGAGGAGGAGGAGGAGGGAAGAAGAGGAAGAAGAGGAGGAGGAGAACCTTTATGCCTCCCACACACCCACATCTCCTCCTCAATATTCATACTCGCAAGAAGAAGAAGAGGAAGAGACGATAGACCAAATACCCCCATTACCTCACGCCCACAAAACACTGTGTGTGTGTGTGTGTGTGTGTGTGTGTGTGTGTGTGTGTGTGTGTGTGTGTGTGTGTGTGTGTGTAGTGAAACATGGGGGAGATACACACACACACACACACACACAACACAACACACACACACACACACAACACACACACACACACACACACACACACACGGATGGTCGGTGACGCGTGCCGGACTCCCATTCTGTGGGTAGGCGGTTCGAAAACCTCGCGCTCCCGGGGGTTTTTTACTGACAAAATTTGGGAGTTTGTCCTCCTTTGCAAAGGGGGGGGAAAAAAAAAAAAAAGGAACCACACACAAAAACACACACACGGTACACACAACATCACACGTACAAAAACACACACACACACACCACTTTAAAAAAAAAAACCCCCCCACACAAAAACAAAAAACGCCCAAACACCCAACAAACACCAAACAAAACAGTGACCAACCCAAAACATTACAACCACCCCCCCCCCCGTACACCCCCCCAACCCCCAACACCCCTCCCCACACCTCTTTTTACATCCCCTTTTCCCTTTTTCTCTTTTCATTTTTTTTACCCTTTTGGATCATATAACGCCTACGAACCCCGACCGACAACTGTGGTGCAATCATCCAACCTCTTGTTAAATACTAAAAAAAAAAAGGGGGGGAAAAAAAAAAAGGGGGGGGGGCCAAACCCCCAAACCCACTCCCCCCCACCACCACACACACACCACACCCCCAACACACCACACACACACACACACAACCACACCACACCACCCCCACACACCCCAAAACCACACCCACAAAAACGAACCACACACCAATCACCCAACAATAACACCACACCACAACCCACCACACCCCAACACCAACACCCAAAACAGCACACACACACACACCAAAAACAACCACACACACAACACACCACATACCCCCAAAAAAACACAAACGACAACACACAAACAAACACACACAAAAACACAACACACACACACACAATAACAACACACACACCCCAAAAACACAAAAAAAAACACAACGCACAAACCACACACACACAACCACACACACACACACTCCAACACCACACACACACACACACACACACACACACAAAACGCACACACCACACACACACACACACACCACACACATATACAACCCCAAATCAAACGTCAAAACTCTTTTTAAAAGCTCGATGCCCGTGACACGTAAATTAAAGCTTCTCCTCCTCCCCCCTCCCTCCCCCTCCTCCTCCTCCTCCTCCTCCTCCCCTCCTCCTCCTCCTCCTCCCCTCCTCCCCCTCCACCTCCTCCTCCTTCTCCTCCTCCTCCTCCTACTCCTCCTACTCCTCAACCCCCTCTTCTTCCTCCTCCTCCTCCTCCTCCTCCTCCTCGTCCACTCCTTATTTAAGAAAAAAAACATGTCTTTCTTCGTCAGTATATAGAAAGGCACCTCACTTCTCTCATTAAGTCTCCCTCCTCCTCCTCCTCCTCCTCCCTTTCCCTCTACAACCCCTCCTTCGCCCCTCCCTCAAATTAATGAGTCGTGGAGGAAGATGTGGGAGGGGAGGGGAAGAAGTTGAGAGGATTGTAGGGGGCGACGCGCCACCCTAACTTTCAACATCCATAAATTTTCGCCCAGCTACCCCTCTTTACCCCACCAAAAAAATAAAACGTTGGCTTATGTCTAATTGTCTCGAGAGATTTTTTGTGTTTTTTCTATCTATCTATTTTAAGTTTAGCTCGCCAGGGTATCGAAGCATGGAGAGAGAGAGAGAGAGAGAGAGAGAGGAGAGGAGGAGGAGGAGAGAGAGGGGAGAGAGAGAGGAGGAGAGAGAGAGAGAGAGAGAGAAGGAGAGGGGAGAGAGAGAGAAGACGAGAGAGAGAGAGAGAGAGAGAGAGAGATAAGGTGAGGAGAGAGAGAGGAAGGCAGAGAGAAAAGAGGGGAGAGAGAGAATGAGAGAGAAGAAGAGAGGGATTCGAGAGAGAGAGAGAGAGAGAGGGGAAAAGAGAGAGAGAGAGAGAAGACGAATATTTAACAAGAAAACAGAGAGAGAGAGAGAGAGGGGAGAGAGAAGGAGAGAGAGAGAGAAGAGGGACGAGAGAGAGAGAATCGAGGGAGAGAGAGAGAGAGAGAGAGAGAGAGAGAGAGAGAAAAAAGAAGAAAGAAGACAGAGGAGAGAGAGAGAAGAGGGAGAAAAGGGGGGGGGGGGAGAGAGAGAGAGAAGTCGAGAGAGACAGAGAGAGTATACATATAGACACATTAAAACAAATGCCAAAACCCACATCAACAACCACAAAGGAGGACAGAAGAGGCCCTAAAACGATTGAAGACAGTCAACAACATAGACAGCGAGACAGAGTGCCAATATATTGGCAAAACCTAATTTACGAAAGAAAACCAACTGGGCACTGAACCACAGGGGCACTACGGGGGCCTAAACCTGAGGGTGCCACAGGGGAGGAAAGTGCCCTGGGAGAGTGCCAAGGGAAGGGGAATAGAGGGTGAGAGAAGGAAAAATGGAAAGAGGAGTGTAAGAGGACAGAGGATGAAGAGGAAAAGAAGGTAGGGGGTAAATGAGATGGTAAAGGAGAAGAGAGGGGGAGAGAGAGGAGAAGAGAAGAGAGAGGCGGAGAGAGGGGAGAGAGAGAGAGAGAGAGAGAGAGAGAGAGAGAGAGAGAGAGAGAGAGAGAGAGGAAAAAAGTAGGAGCTAAAGGAGAAAAGGGACATAGGAAAGAAAATGAGAGGGGGTCATGGAGGTTGGGGGGAAAAGAGAGAGAGAGAGAGGAGAGGAGGGGAGAGGGGAGAAGGGCGAGGAGAGAGAGGAGAAGAGAGGAAGAGGGGAAGAGAGAGTAAGAGAAGAGGAGAGAGGAGAAGGAGCCGGGAGAGAGAGAGAGAGGGGAGAGGAGAGAGGGGAGGAGAGAGGAGGCTAGAGGGGGAGAGGAGGGAGAGGAAGGGAGGGAAGGTGGGAAAGGGGATTAAGAGGAGGCGGGAGAGTGAAAGAGGGGAAAAGGAAGGTGGTGGAGGAGAGGAGGAAGGGAGGAGAGGAGGGAAGGAGGGACGGTGGGGTAAGGGAGTAGAGGGGAGGGGGAGAGGTTCGAGGAGTGAACACGGAGATAGGAAGAGGGGAAGAGACGGAGGAAGGGAGGAGGAGGAGGAAGGAGGAGAGGGGAGGAGGAGGGGGAGGAGGGAAAAGGAGGGGGAGGGGGAGGAAAAAGGGGGAGGAGAGGAAAGGAGGGGGGAGGAGGAGGAAAGGAGGAGGAGGTAGGAGGAGGAGGAGGAGGAGGAAGGGGGGTAAAGGGGGAGGAGGAGGAGGAGGGGAGGTAGGAGGAGGAGGAGGAGGGAGGTAGGAGGAGGAGGAGGAGGAGGAAGAGGAGGAGGAGGAGGAGGAGGAGGAGGAGGAGGAGATGAGGTAACAAGAGCAGTGGAAGCAACAGCAGCAACAGGAATCTTAGGTAACGGGAGGAAGAAATTAACAGGAAAAAGGTAGAGAAAGGAGGAAGGGAAGGACATGATGGTGGTGATGGTGGTTGAGCAGAAGCAAATTAGGTATAGGAGGAGCAGGAAAGGAAGAAAGGATAGTAGGAGGATGAGGAAGGATAAGGAAGAGAGGAAGGAATGGGAAGAGAGGAAAGAATGGGAAGAGAGGAAAGAATGGGAAGAGAAAATAGGAAGAGAAACATTAACCAGAGAAAAACAGTTGAATTTAGGGAGGAATTTGCGTTGCAACGGAGTAATGAGAAATATATCAGGGGAGAGAGAGAGAGAGAGAGAGAGAGAGAGAGAAGAGGGAGAGAGAGAGAGAGAGGAGTAGGAGAGAGGAGGGGAGAGAGAGAAGAGAGAGAAGAGAGAGAGGAGAGAGAGAAGAGAGAGAGAGAAGAGAAAGGAGAAGAGAGGGAAGAAGAAGAAGAAAGCAATACGAGAAAAAAAGAAGCAGGAGATGGAGCAGTAGTAATAAATAGTGGGAAGGGAAGAAGATTGGACGGCAATAAAATGAAAATTATTATTATTGTTACTATTTCTATTATTATTATGATTACTATTATTATTATAATTATCATTGTTACTGTTATTGTTATTATCATTGTTACATTTATCTTACATATTTTTTTTCTCTCTCTCTCTCTCTCTCTCTCTCTCTCTCTCTCTCTCTCTCTCTCTCTCTCTCTCTCTCTCTCTCTCTCTCTCTCTCTCTCTCTCTCTCTCTCTCTCTCTCTCTCTCTCTCTCTCTCTCTCTCTCTCTCTCTTTGTATGGCGTTTTATTGGCTTTCTTAGCTTACATTTTTTTATACAATCTTTCTCTATCATAATATATTCATGTTTTTTCATTTATTTTTCAGTTTCCTACGACTTTCACTTTTCTCTCACTGTATTTTCAACTTTCCTATTTACTCACTTCCATTAATCTTGTCTGGGGTTTTTTTTTAGTTTACGGCATTTTTATTTGTTTAATTCTCGCACTACAGATGCCAACTATCTTAAAGGTACTTATTTTATTTTCCTTTTATTCTCTTGTTTACTATTTACCACTCTTTACTTGCACTCTTTACCACTCTTTACTTTACCACTCTTTACTTTACCTACTTTATCACTCTTTACTTTACCACTCTTTACTTTACCCACTTACCACTCTTTACTTTACCCACCTTTACTTTACCACTCTTTGCTTACCACTTTACCACTCTTACTTTACCACATCTTTACTAACCACTTACCACTCTTTACTTTACCCATACCTCTTTACTTTACCCACTTTACTTACCACTCTTTACTGTACCCACTTTCCACTCTTACTTTACCACTCTTACTTACACTCTTTACTTTACCACTCTTACTTTACCACTCTTTACTTTACCCACTTTGCCACTCTTTACTTTACCCACTTTACCACTCTTTACTTTACCACTCTTTACTTTACCACTCTTTACTTTACCCACTTTACCACTCTTTACTTTACCCACTTTACCACTTTTTACTTTACCACTCTTTACTTTACCACTCTTTACTTTACCACTCTTTACTTTACCCACTTTACCACTCTTTACTTTGCCACTCTTTACTTTACCTACTTTACCACTCTTTACTTTACCACTCTTTACTTTACCCACTTTACCACTCTTTACTTACCACTCTTTACTTTACCACTCTTTACTTTACCACTCTTTACTTTACCACTCTTTACTTTACCCACTTTACCACTCTTTACTTTACCACTCTTTACTTTACCCACTTTACCACTCTTTACTTTACCACTCTTTACTTTAATTAATCTTTTTATATGACTTGCTTCTCTTACTTGTCTTTCTCTTTGTTAATGATTCCCATGTTTCATTAAGTTTATGATCACACGCTTTTTCTTGCTATATCTTCACTAACTACTAAACTAATCTAATAACTGTTTTTAAATCTAACTATTAAACTAATCTAAACTATTTAATGTGACACTTCGGGAGACTAGCTTTGGTTCTCTTTTATTCCTGTCAGAATCCACTAAAAAAAAAATTCTCTCTCTCTCTCTCTCTCTCTCTCTCTCTCTCTCTCTCTCTCTCTCTCTCTCCTCTCTCTCTCTCTCTCTCTCTCTCTCTCTCTCTCTCTCTCTCTCTCTCCTCTCTCTCTCTCTCTCTCTCTCTCTCCTCTCTCTCTCTCTCTCTCTCTCTCTCTCTCTCTCTCTCTCTCTCTCTCTCTCTCTCTCTCTCTCTCTCTCTCTCTCTCTCTCTCTCTCTCTCTCTCTCTCTCTCTCTCTCTTCTCTCCATGAACTTATTTTTATTAACCTTACTTTGTCTCCTATAATTAGTTAAAAGCAGAAAAATGCTATATTATTTTCTTTCTTTTGTTCTTTTTATCTTATTTTCTATTTAGAAACAATATTTAATGAGCTTTCGTTCTCCCCTATTTTTATTTTTTTTATTTTTTTATCTTCGCCTCAAAAAAGTGGATGGACGATTTTAGTTTTCCTTTACGATTTGCTATTTCGTATCACCTGTTTAATGCTGTATTATTCAATTTCTTTAGTTATTTATATCTTATTTTTTATTTAGGAGCAACGGGCTTTCTTTCTTCCCTAATTTTCTTTTTAAGTATCTTCGCCTCCTAAAAAAAATGGATGGACGATTTCAGTTTTCCTTGACAATTTACTTTCTTTCGGTCTTTTTATCTATTTTATATTTAGGAGCAATATTAATAGGCTTTTGTTCTCCCTATTTTTGTTTTTTATCGCCTCAAAAAAGTGGATGGACGATTTCAGTTTTCCTTTACAATTGACTATTTCGCATCACCTGTTCAATGCTATATTATTTAATTTCCTTCGTTATTCTATTTTTGTCTATTTAGGAGCAACGTTTAATGGGCTTTTGTTCGCCCCTATTTATTTATTTTTTTTTATTATCGCCTTAAAAGTGGAAGGAAGGATCTTGGTCTTCTAAAAAAAATGGACGAACAATTTTAGTTTTCCTTTACGATTTACTATTTCGTATCACCTGTTTATTAAATTTTACTCCACCACGTCGCCACCTTCCTGCCACCTCCGCCTCGTAATCTCCCTCAGTCACCTTGAGTCACCTTGAGTCACCTTGAGTCACCTTGAGTCACCTTGAGTCACCTTGAGTCGCCTGAGCCCTGGAATGACCTGGACCGCTTAACACTGAGGGGACGATGCTGATTTTTCCTTCTCCAACTCCTCTTCTTCCTCCACCTTCTGTTACCTTATTATTAACATTATATATTTTTTAGGAAGTCGGTGGAAAGTGGAAAGTGGAGTGGTTCTTTTGTTCTCCTCCACTTTATCCACCTTCTTGTTAATATATTCAGGAAGTCGGTGCAAAGTGAAGTGGTCATTTTTTTCTCCTCCTCGTCCTCGCCCTCGTCCTCGCCCTCGTCCTCGTCCTCCTCGCCCTTGTTCACCACATTAACACAGACGATTATTTCACAGTACACCGATCAAACGTTACTAAGAATAACGGATTTGAGATTGTCAGTAAACGGTTTAAATCGAGTGAAGCTGAACAGTTTTCCTTTAATCGATCTGTAAACATATGGGAAAGTATTCCCGCATATTCCTGTTCCGTTCACGTAGTTCCTGCAGGCAGCCTCGATTGAACCATAACGTCTGTTGCTGTTTGCTTTTTCCTCTGTATTCCCGCTCCTCTTCCTCCTCCTCTTCTTCCAGCTCACTTGCTAAGTAAAATAGGTACCGACACACATCATAGTTTATGTCATCTTCGTGTCAGACTATCTGTAAGAAATGTATATTCATTTTATGAAAAACTAAATATGTATTAGTGACCCTGTCCACCTCAATGTGTTGCTTGGTCCTCCGCCTGTCCTCCCGCGCCCCCTCCATGCCCCGCGGCCACTTGGGGGGCGGGGGGCGGGCGTGTCGTGGCGCCTGTCGCGTGCCTCCGAGGGGCGGCCTTGAAGGAGGGTAATGTACTGTATTGGGAATACGCTGATTATATATCTTGAAAAAGTGTGTGTGTGTGTCTGTGTGTGGTGTGTGTGTGTGTGTGGTGTGTTGTGTAGCAGGACACAGTCGTGATGAGAGCCCCGGTGCCCCGCCTCACCCGCCCCTCCCCACAGACTCCTTCCCCGGTGGGTCTGACGACGAGGATGAGGAGTCCCTGGACGTGAAGCCGCCCTTGCCCTTGTTGGAGACCAACAACAACACCAGCACGCCACCAGGCGGCCACGGACCTATCTCGGCGCCCCCGCTCACCGCCAACTCCGGCTCTCTGTCTTCGCCCTCAGGCCCAAACACGCCCACGGGAGGCTCCGGGCTCTCTGTGGCCATGATGAGCGGCGGGCGGCCCGGCACGCCCACCAGATCTCTGGGGGTCGTGCCGCCCACAAGCACCACGCCGCTGCTCGAACCCATGAGTGTGGGCGAGTCCAAGGTCAACCCAGCCTTCGCGGGCTTCAACGTGAGTATGTGCGGGGTGAGTGTTGCGTCGGCCTGGCGCGGTGGTGGTGAGCCAAGTCATGGCCGGGTAGACGGCGGGAAGATGAGGCCGTGAGGGTGGGTGAGGCGGTGCAGACACGGGGAGGGGGGGGAGGTAGAGTAAAAACACAGAAAGAATGTTGGACAGAGAGAGAGAGAGAGAGAGAGAGAGAGAGAGAGAGAGAGAGAGACGAGGAGGAGGTAGTGGGGACAACTTTTTTCAGCGGTGCCTGGCCGGGCGGCGCGGCGGTCCTGCATTCATTTCCAGGCCGAGCTGCCGCCCGCCAGCACTTAGGGGGTAGAGGGGGGGAGAGGGGGGGGAGGGGTCGCCGGACGCACACACTCACACTGGACTCCTCTCCTCTGCACGCACGAGTGACGCATTTTTAACCTAAGATGACTGGGAGGTGTGTGTGTGTGAATATGCATGCTATCATGTATGTACTTTCGAATGTAATATCTTGAGAGAGTAGGAGACAAAAAGAAGAATGCGCGTGTGTGCTCACCTGTCCGCACCTTCCCTTGCAGGTTAGCATCTCCCGCGACACCCCGCCCACAGACAAGGACGGCGGCAACTTCCACGACTCTGACGTGTCGGACGCGGAAGGCAACAGCGAGGCGAAGGAGCAGTCGAGCAGTGCCGACGCGAAGCTGCCAGACGACGAGAAGGTGAGATGCAGGAACTCTTGGTCGACTAAAGAAATTATCCTTTAATGGACCAACCATGAACTGTGGGAGCGAGACGGAGGGTTTGAGCAAGACCTGTATATATTCTGAGAGATATAGGCTCTTAGATATATAGGTCTTGGGTTTGAGAACACGAGGGATAAGCGATGAGGGTTATTGAAGCATTTTTAGTACTGAGGGATGAGTATCTATCAAGGTTAGCCTAGGTTGAAGACGAAATGAAAGACCTTGTAATAGGGATGACTCAAAAGGGACATGAGAATGAATTATAGAGGAAGACGTTAGTAATGCAGGGAGGGATTAATGAAGTGATGGAGAAATTATTTTATAGGTTCAGATAGATTTAAGGAATGATTGACAAGTACGGAAGGGAAGAGGGAATACATCTAAAAATCTGAAATGAAAAAAAAACGTATTCTTTCCTAAAATACTCATTCCTCCACGGCATAGTAAGATAAAGAACATAGGAATCAACACAGCTCCTTATTTACCCATTATTTGGCTTGCCTTGGGAGAGATTAATGAAGTGATGGAGATATTTATAGATTAAGACGATGTTAAGGAATGGTTGACAAGCACGGAGGGAATAGGGAATGCTGTCTAAAAATAACAAATATAAGTGTATTCTCTCCTAAAATACTCAAGGAATGCAGTCTTAAAACTGGGGGGGGGGGGGGGGGCACACTCAGTAGAGCGCATACCTCCGCCCGAATATTTCATCAATTGGTTGCCATGGCAACAGTTGTGATTCGATTTCATCCAAAAAAAAGTTTAAAAAAAAGTAAAAAAATAAGTTTAAAAAAAAAAAAAAAAAAAAAAAAAAGAATAAACATAAAAAATAAAAAATAAAAAATAACAATAATATATATATATATATATATTATTATATATATATATTATATATATATATATATATATATATATATATATATATATATATATATATATATATATATTATATATATATATATATATATATATATATATATATATATATATATATTATATATATATATATATATATGCACTCAGTATGAGCGGCATACCTCCTCGGCCGGAGGTATGCTGCATTGGTTGCCATGGCAACAGTTGTCAATAGATTTCCATCCAAAATTAAATCAGTTCTTCCTTATACCAAATAGACTTGGTATACCGAGTTTGGTCCAAATCTAATCGTAACTTTTCGAGAAATCCTGTACACTAACAAACAGACAGACAGACAGACAGACAGACAGACAGACAGACAGACAGATCGGGGTGAAAACATAACCCCTCCAACTTCGTTGGCGGAGGTAAAAACCCGTATTCTTTCATAAAATACTCCTTCCCTCCACGACATAGTAAGAAACAGAACATAGGAATCAGCACTGCTCCTTATTTATCCATTATTTGGCTTCCTTTGGGTGTCTGTGAAGGGCGGCAACAAGAGGCGGGGACCCAGGACCACCATCAAAGCCAAGCAGCTGGAGGTCCTCAAAAGCGCCTTCGCCTCCACACCCAAGCCCACGAGACACATCCGGGAGCAGCTGGCCAAGGAGACGGGCCTTCCCATGCGCGTGATACAGGTGAGTGCAGGACATAATATAGTGTTGCTAGTTATAATGGTCCTCTTACGTGTGTTTGGCGGCTCTGTAGGCTGGAAGAGAGATATGGAGGCCTTACTAGAGCTTCTGGTGACGTTATTTTCTGGTTCTTTGCTTTATCACGTGCCATGAGGTAGGTATAAGGACAAAGTGTTGCTTATAATGGTATAATGGTCCTCCTATATACGTGTGTTTGGCTGCTCTGAAAGTTACAAGAGAGACATGGCGGCTTTACTAGAGCTTCTGATGACGGTATTCTCTGGCTCTTTACTTAATCACGTGCCTTGAAGTATAGGGATAAGGACATAGTGTTGTTTATAATGATCATACGTGTGTTTGGCGGCTCTGTATGCTGAAAGAAAGACATGGCAGCCTTAATAGAGCTTCTGGTGACGCTATTATCTGGTTCTTTACTATATCACGTGCGTTGAAATGTGGATAAGGACACTGTGTTGCTTATAATGGTAATCTTACGTGTGTTTGGCGGCTCTGAAGGTTAGAAGAGAGACATGGCGGCCTTACTAGAGCTTCTGGTGACGTTATTTTCAAGTTCTTTATTTAATCACGTGCGTTGATATGTGGATAAGGACATTCTTATATGTATTTAGTGTTTGGGTGATTAGAGAGAGATGGCGGTTAGAGAGTTGTGACGTAGGTTTTATCTAATGTGCTTAAATGTGGTAAGACAAAATAGTGTTTGTTTGTAAGGAAGTTGAAAGAGTATACAAAAGAGACATAGCGGCTCTTACAGAGCTAGCGGTTACAGAGTTGTGATTTTCTGGTTCTTTCCTTAATCACGTGCCTTGAAGTGGGGATAAGGACACTGTGGTCTTTGTGTTGTGATTCACGTGTATATCTGGTGTGTTGTACGTGTTGGGGACAGGATAGGGTTGTTTTGTTGATGTTCAGGGTGTTGTTTTCTCGTCAGTTGTCCGGGAGTTACCTGGCGGACCGGACAGTGTGGATAGAGGTATCCGTGGTGGTGTTTGTGGGACCTCTGCGGGTTCGTGTCTCGGAGGCTCTTGACGATAATGAAAAACTGAAGTCGTGGGTGTAATGTTGTGTCTTCTTACCTTCTGTTTATACAACACACACAACACACACACACACACACACACACACACACACACACACACACACACACACACACACACACACACACACACACACACAC
>JACEEZ010002269.1:465000-487500 GCA_016584305.1 Chionoecetes opilio
AAGAAGAAGTAGTAGTAGTAGTAGTAGTAGTAGTAGTAGTAGTAGTAGTAGTAGTAGTAGTAGTAGTAGTAGTAGTAGTAGTAGGAGTTGTAGTAGTAGTAGTAGTAGTAGTAGTGGTGGTGGTGATGGTGGTGCCTCGTACTCAGTTTACTCATCGCCAGCATCACTCCTCCTCCTCCTCTTCCTCCTCCTCCTCCTCCTCGTAGCGTGACTCTGAGCAGTATTGACACTCAAATTACTGCCTTAATTATTATGCTAATGAGATTCACACCGTTTTGCCGTGATTAGGTCGTCCCTCGTCGTCACCAAGATAGCTGGGTGGGCGTGATGGATGACGCCCCGCAAACGACGTAATCATATTCATTTTATCATTACCGCATCAGGGTGGCTTCGGGGTCCGTGTACCGCTGACGTCCCCGGCGTGAGGCTGTGAGTGAACGAGGGAACGGTTCGAGAGGAAGGAGGTAGGGAGGGAGGAGGCGACGTAAAGGGAGAAGGGTAGGAAGGAAAGGGCTGTCTTGTGTGTAATGTGAAGGTGTGAAGAGGAAAGTAGAGGAAGGAAAGCAGGTGAAATGTGTCTGATGGTGGTGGTTGCAGTGAAAGAAAGGCCGTTACGAATGTGGAAGGAGTAGAAGTCCAGTTGTTGTAGTAGTAGTAGTAGAAGTAGTAATGTAGTAGTACTTCGAGGATGTTGGTTGGTGATGGTTGAAAGAGAGGCGCTGGTGATCATGACAGCGTGCAAATATGACTTCAGGCCGCGGGTTGCGATGCAAGAAAAAGCTCCGACCATCTCATTAAGGTATTAATTACTTATTCCTCCTCTTCTTCCTCAACACTAACCTCCTCCCCTCCTTCCCCCTACAGGTGTGGTTCCAAAACAAGAGGAGCAAGGAGCGGCGTATGAAACAACTCTCCTCGATGGGCATGCGCGCGCACCTCTTCGGTAGTCCAAGGAAGCTCCGTGGGATGAGGATGTCACCGAGTATGGAGGACGGCTTCCCCTACTACGGCGACGCCTTCGGGTACGGTCCCCAGGGCTTCCACGACTTCTTCCCCGGACAGGGCCCACCACCGCCACCCGGCATGGGTTTCCCGCACGGTAGGTTGTCTTCGAGAGAGAGAGAGAGAGAGAAAAATGTATCTTGTCTTCTAAAATAATCAAATATTATACAGTAAGACCAGCAAAAAAGGCACAATGCATTAATAAACAGCATCATGCAGCATTATGAACAGTCATTCGATATCCACATAATTATACATGACGTGACCTTCCACAGGCCTGCCCCCGTCCATGGAACAGCCGCTGCCTCCTGGGGGTCCCATGAGCGATTTTCCTGGATTGGGTGGACTAGGGGCGCCGCCGGTGTCTGAGGGCGGCCACTTCATGACGCAACCCCCGGACATGCTCTCCTTGTCGCAGAGGTCATCCCCCGAGGGCATGATCATGGCGCACGGTGGTCAGTAGGCAGCCAGGGACCAGGTAGTCCCATCATCGTGCATGCAGCCCTCATGTCCCCCTCTCCTCTTCCTCCCATGCCTCCGGCCTTCCTCCCTCACACCTTACACACTCGTTTATCTCTCTCTCTCTCTCTCTCTCTCTCTCTCTCTCGCGTCCCTGCGCATTCGGTCAGCGGTTCGAGTCTACCAAGTTCGTCCTGGCGTGGTGGCGCTTTGTATAGTCAATACCTTGTAGTTCATACTTGCAAAGTGTCTAGATAGGATCAAAGTATCTTATCTATAGGTCTCTCTCTCTCTCTCTCTCTCTCTCTCTCTCTCTCTCTCTCTCTCTCTCTCTCGCGTCCCTGCGCATTCGGTCAGCGGTTCGAGTCTACCAAGTTCGTCCTGGCGTGGTGGCGCTTTGTATAGTCAATAACCTTGTAGTTGATACTTGCAAAGTGTCTAGATAGGATCAAAGTATCTTATCTGTAGGTCTCTCTCTTCCTCTCTCTCTCTCTCTCTCTCTCTCTCTCTCTCTCTCTCTCTCTCTCTCTCTCTCTCTCTCTCTCTCTCTCTCTCTCTCTCTCTCTCTCCTATTGCTTATCTCTCCCAGTTTTTACGCCCTTTCCTTTCCTTCCTGACTCCCTCCTCCTCAATGTTCCTTTCACCCATCACCCATCACGTTCCTCCTTTCCATCTTATAATTTCAAACTTCCCTTCCTCGTCTTCATTATTCCACGGGGGGGGGTTTAGGTTACCCCACTACAGGGAAATATCAATCGATCATTTTCTGCAATGTTAAGATAATGCGTGTTAATCGGTGTCATTTCTATTATCTAAATGCATCTAAACAAAACAACAACAAAAAACTTATTATGGGGGGGGGAGGGCTTGATTAACGCTGCTACTTGATGTGGTCACCCCTAATTTCTTCCTACTTTCTGTGTTCTCGGATAATATGGTAGACTTAGCTATTCCAACGCTCTATACGTAAGAACATAAGAAAATAAGGAAGCTACAAGAAGGCCTACAATACGTACTTCCATTATCTTTCCATTCATCAATCATCTCCATTCTGAATCATTTAGTATAATAGTAAAGAGCAGAATTATGGTGTATCAAAAACCAATATAGTCAAATTCAATAATTATCAACGTTTACCAAAACTAAATCATTTACAGTTAGACACTTTGACGTATCATTTTCCCATCTTCACCTGCAGGTCAGGGCGGCAACTTCGACCACCAGGTGAATGAGGGTCTGGTGTGGTGACATGAGCCTGACCTCTGATGACGCACCAGACCTCTTGAGGTGCTCTCTAAGGACGTCGTCAGAGGAATGTCTCCACTTCTCTCCTGTTACCTGCCAACACCACTACCGCCGCTGCCGCCGCCTCAAGGTCACCCCGGCGGACCCTCACCTCAGCCTCCCGCCCCTCGCTGACCCCTCCTCTGTTCAATGTTCAAAATAACCAACTCGTGAGCCGCCACCGGTGAGGAAGGGAGGGCGTCACACAGGCTACCCGATCATTGCCTGGAGGCGGTGGTTTGACAAGAGTCGAGGCCCAGCAGCCAGACTTCTTTGGTGCCACGGGAACGCGCATCCGTGGCTCTGAGGGCATCACCAAGGCCCTCAGCCACGCTGCGTACTTCTTGTCTCTCTTATTAGAAACCAACTGTCACAGGAAGAGTAAATACTGAAAGAGACGAAAATTTTGTCGTTGCTACGTAGAACTGGATGAGTCAGTCTGGCGCAGCTATGATTACAGTCTATAAGCTTTGACTGTACGTGACTGGGATCACCGCTCTTTTCTGTACGTGATCCACGTGATGAAAATCCCAATCAATGTCCTGAGAGGATGGATTACCTCCCTCGTGTGTTGGGTGTGTGTCTATGACGAACAAGATGTGTAAATATATTTACTAAGTGTTGGAGTGTCGTCTGCACCGGAAACTAATGACAGATGAGAAATATCAGCTGTGTCTCAGTTTATTCGCTTGCCCGGGATGGGTTGAGTCCATATGGTGCAGTAACATGGTGCAGAAACGTTGACTTAGTGAGGAAAATGTAGCACTTTAAACAATTAATGAAAATGTGCAAAATGAAACCAAAAATTCTGCCACAGTCTGCCACGCCAAGCGATGCTCATTGTTTTGCTGAGCCGTGAGAACGCCGCGGTGTGTTGACGTGCAGACGAGTGAGTGTGGCAGGCGTTGTAGAGGCCATCATGTGTCTGTTCAATGTTCCTATGTCTAGGTGTAGCGTCGCTGGCTGAGGAACAGCGCCCTCCAAGGTAACATATAGCTAATGCAACACTGTAGCAACATTACCCGTGTGTGTCGCCTGCCCAGGACCCAAGGCTGGCACAGGAGCCTGGCACCTCTTCCCCAGCCAGCAACTCCCTTTTGACAGCTGCTTCAGTTTTCACCTCCCACTGCTCTGGCCATCCCCTCCCCTCTCCGGTAATAATGGACGAGGACTTCGCGGTCGTTTTCAGAGACACCGACTATTTTTTCCTGGCCTACAATAGATGCTTTTTCTACTGGTGATAGTTTTATTTTGCGCTAACCCATAATTTTTTTTTTTAAATAATCACCGAATTTTATGGTACCGTTTCCATTAAAAACACTGTATCTCCATCAGAAAAAACACTAAAACTTTGCCGGGAAAAATTTGTCAGGGTCTTATAGGTTTTAATGAAACCTAACCTAACCTTATAGGTTTTAATGAAACCTAACCTAACCATAAAGGTTTTAATGAAACCAAACCTAACCTTATCCACAAAGTATACCTAACCTAACCTTATATGTAGGTTTCATTAAAACCTATAAGGTTAGGTTAAGTTTCATTAAAACCTATAAGACCCTGACTAATTTTTCCCGGCCAAGTTTTAGTGCTTTTTCTGACGGAGATACAGTGTTTTTAATGGAAACGGTACCATAAAATTCAGTGATTTTTTTATTTTTTATTTTTGTGGTAAACTATGGGTTTGCGCAAAATAAAACTATCTCCATTAGAAAAAGTACCTATTGTAGGCCAGGAAAAAATAGTCGGTGTCTCTGAAAACGACCGCAAAGTCCTCGTCCATTATAACCCCCTCTCCTCCCCTCCTATCATGGCAGATCCCCATAGAGAAGCTATTTTGGTATTGTCAGGTCTCCCCAAAACCTTCCCTTCAAGAACCTCTCGTGCTGGGGTGAGGGCAACCTTGACGGTAATGCGGCATCTCTCCAGCAGCCGTTGTAGTGATAGCATAGCCCCGCACATTGCTGCTGACGGAAGGAATACGCATAAGATTTTGGGTTTAATTTTCAAAATTGGGCACAACTGATTTCGAGGACGAAACTTTTGTTTAATGAATAGTTTTGATGTTTTGAATTAATCTGGCACTCCTTTTTGGCGAAAATTAAATGTTTTTTATTTTATCTCTACTCCCCTAAGTTTAAAATAAGGGATTACTCCAAAAACTATCTGTAAAATTTCGGTAGTGGGCATTCACCGATTTCAAGGCCGAAACTATATTTTTCTGATAAATTTTGATGTGTTTTGAATGGATCTGGCACTCGCTTTTACCAGAAATCAGTGTTTATTTACAGGTGTGGGGGTGCCCACCCCGCAAACCTTGCTCCGCTTCGCACTGCCATAGTATTGATAATTTTCTTTTTTTCTTGATATCATCTGTTACTAAACCAACTCTAACCTAACCTTATCTAATCTGATTTAACCTAACTTAACAGTTTCTGGCTGAAATAACGGTAGATTTTCGGTACTACATGTAACATCATTATTATTCACTTGCGCCATGGGAAAGGGGGTTCAAAAGATTCAGAATGAAGAAATGTACATGATGATGTAGGTAAGAATCCTTGGACTTTTGAAAGCCCACTACCGAAATAATACCAAACTATCAACATATTGACTCCTAAACACATTAAAACTCATCTGAAAATAGTTGTTTCGTTCTCGAAAAATAGCAAATTGCAATAGAGGAGCAACAACAATGTTTGCTTTTAGTTGTGGGCGATTTCTAAACATTGCAATTAAACATAATTTTTGACCTCCTGAATGGAGTCTGCCGCCACGCAAGCTTGTGGACCCACCCTCTGAAGGGCTTGAAGACTTTGCCCCGACATAAGCATACTGATGGTGAAGTTTTTCATTTTCAACCACTATATTGCTCTCTCCAAGTACTTATTTCCTTTACCTAGACGTATCAAATAGTGCCCCGCATTTATGTATAACGCTAGTTTCCCTTTCATTGCGTGCACACTGGCTATAATTATGTACCATTAAACTCTTATCAATTTTTAATGCATACTGAGGATAGGTTTGCTCACTTGAATGAATTTTGGTGATGTAGCATGAGGCACGGAGGCACGAGGCAGGAGCACCAGGATGCTTGCACACTGGTTCAGCGAGGATGTAAGCCTATTGTTCATGTAATAGGTTGGAATGTGTGCCTTAAAGGGGGTTTATTTTTTATATTCAAGTCATAGAACTCATCCTAGGAATAGCTAATGCTGAGCAAGCTTGAATTGGTTTAAAATGGGTAATATATACTGACATAAACTTACATACTACTTTATTTTTTCAATAGGCATTTATTTGCAGTTGACTTACATTTTCATAGCTGAGTACCTAAACATGTTTACCCTTACCTTTCATCTATCAAGTTCATTTTTTTTCCAATTCCATGGGTGACCAAAGGCTATGCCTCCTGTAATACATGGAATATATTAAACCAAACTGAGGCTTGAACAAAGCACAGCTTATGCAGCTTTAATGTACCTACAAAGAATTCAAATGTTTGTTGTGTGGCAATGTGTGTGGTTGTGCAGGCACAGCGGCTGTATAAAAGGAACAGCATTATTGTTATCGGGATTATCTTTTAAGAGGTTTAGATGCACAGCACCTCATTTTTGCCTTCATGGACCCATTTTTTTATGTTCCTCAAGACATGGGAGGAGGGTACGTATAGGCTTTACACCATTCATCGCTCTCTTTGATATCAGTAAGAATAATTATGAAAAGGAATGTACCACTCATCATCTTGGACACTCAAACACCAGATCTTAAGCTGGAACACTATTGATTTCGAATATTTGATGCTGACATGGCTAAAATCAATGTTAGAGACAAGTTGATCACTACCTTGACTAAGGAGAATGGTTAATGCATAGTTTTTTTCTTTCTTTCTATATCTTTTCATTACTATTTTTGAGTGAAGTTTATTTGTTCATTAGAAATTTTTGACGTGCAACCCTCAATTCCCTCCCCGCTCCCAATCCCCTATTCCAGGACCTCTGCACCTTTACATAGTATTAATGAGAAATAATGAATGTTTGAAGATATTTGTCATGAATGATGCCTCACTTCTATTTCCCTCCCCTCCCCTGACCTCACTCCTCATCCCCATCTCATGTCACAGTGTACTCTTCCATAGATGTTATAAGTTTACTGTAAATATTGTCTGTATATATTTCTGTATCATCCACGTCTGAATGTCATATATTGTATATTTAAATTAATTATTGTGACCATCAAAATAAACTGTTGGAGACTGTTTTTCTTTGTCATGTAGAACTGCTAGATGAATTCCACTTCTGTATGCAAATTAGTGACAGGGACAGTAACTGACTGTTTGGATATTTGTCTCCAAGGGATATGTAGTAGGAGAGTTAGCCTTCATGTCTTGAGCAAGGCAGCATGAATTGTTTTATCTTTTCTCTAGTAATTACACCTTTTCACTCTCAAATTAAAACAACTGAACTTCAAATTAATATTTAATAACTGAACTTCAAATTAAAACAAGTGAATCTCAAATTAAAACAACTGAAGTTTATATTAAAATAACAACTTCAAATTAAAATAACAACTTCAAATTCAAATAATTATATTTCAAATTAAAAGAAAAAATTAATCTATTATATTTTGAAATTCATTTGTTTTATTTTGAAGTTCTGTGGTTCTAATTTGAGAGTGAAAAGGTGTATTATGAAAACCCCCAGGAAAGTAATATATTTCTTCCTGCAAACTTTTTCCTATCTTTACCAGAGTGCTGCCAGCAAAGGGAAGAGAGGGAAACGATTATTTATGAAAAGATATACCTTTCTTTTAAATATTTTTACACAGCATACTACATAGATAAAGCAACACAGGATGAAGTAACATATAGCTATTCCGTGTATGTTAGTACACATACTGTAGTTATACAAAAGAAAACAAAAGTTACATTTTTGGCACGGAAATTTTTGGCACTCAACAACTTTTGGTACTCAAAAAATTTTGAAAAAAAGGCTGTCACTCCTCCCTCACTCGCTAGCTCTAAAATGCCAAAAAAAATTAGTGCCCAAAAAAAATTTGAATGGCAAAAAAATTTGAGTGCCAAAAAAGTTTGAGAGCCAAAAAAAATTGAGTGCATGAACAACAGAACTTCAAAATAAAACAAATTAATTTCAAAATATAATAGATGAATATTTCTTTTTTATTTGAAACTCAATTATTTTAATTTGAAGTTATTTTAATTTGAAGTTATTTTAATTTGAAGTTGTTATTTTAATTTGAAGTTCAGTTATTTTAATTTAAACTTCAGTTGTTTTAATATAAACTTCAGTTTTTAATTTAAACTTTAGTTGTTTTAATTTAAACTTCAGTTGTTTTAATTTGAGATTCACTTATTTTAATATGAAGTTCAGTTGTTTTAATTTGAGTGGAAAGGTGTAGTCCAGATGGAATTTTTAGGTAGTGCATAAAAAAAATATGCTTAAACAAGGTTAGAGCGTATGGATTTGATGAGAAGGTTCACCGTTGGATTAGGTCTTGGCTAAGCGATAGACAACAAGGGCTATGATTGAGCTATGATATGAGTATGTCAACAGCTCTGTTGACAGTATGTTGTTGACATACTCATGATGGGCTATATGCAAGAATGCTCGTCAAATCCCGGCAGGTGGAGATTCCCCACAGTCGTATCTCCACCGGTGGGATCTTCAAGAAATGCCCGACCGGTGGATATTTGACAGTCGTACCAACACAAGCGGTGGCTGCAAAAGCAGGCGTACCAACACAAGCTAGTCCGAGGCGGCATCAGTATTTTGACTGTTTTACACCTATCTAATTCCCTTTACTAGCCTAATTTATCATTTCTGCCATTAAAATAATAGCTTTGTTAGTGTTCGCCACTTATCTGAGGCGTTGATGAAAAAATGGGCCCGAGTGATGCTTGTGCATACATTTGAACGTCCCGCCAGTCGCCACA
This sequence comes from Chionoecetes opilio, assembly GCA_016584305.1. Classification (NCBI taxonomy): domain Eukaryota; kingdom Metazoa; phylum Arthropoda; class Malacostraca; order Decapoda; family Majidae; genus Chionoecetes; species Chionoecetes opilio. Next base: position 473,696 of record JACEEZ010002269.1, read on the forward strand.
AAGCAATATGCCACCTCCACCACAGCGCTCTCCCTCGTCACCACTTATCACAGCAATATAAGGCCTCCTGCACCTACTTTTACCTTAATTATGACACGTGTGCATTCACAGTGTATGAATGTCGCTCTCGGTTATGTTGAAAACTCTCCTGTAATGGTCTGGGAAGAAATAGGATGGAATAAGGGCAGAGCGGTAGCAGGTGGAATGTGCATGGTGAACGCTCAGCTGACTCAAACCTCCACTCGTTGCATTGTCCTCTGTTGATTCTTGTTTACCGCGCCGCTACGCAACGGGTCGAGAAAATTTCTTGCATATGGCCCGATATGAGTATGTCAACTATCCAAGCACTTTATATTCTTCTGAAACTCTACCTCAAAGTATGCTTGCAGGATGCTTCAGTCTCATAACAGCCTTTGATAAAGTATGTGACGAGGCATTATTAGATGTTTTAGGAGACTTCATGGGATGCTCATAAAGATTATTAATCATGTGACTAGTCAGTCAGTAATGCAGGATTGAAGGTGTTGTAAATGGTATGGGAGTAATTATATGGATTGGTCAAAGTACTTAATATTGACCTTAGAATATGATATGGTATACATTTCACATGGCTTAAAAATGTCCCTGTAATTGGTCAAATCTCAAAAAAATCTCGGGTTTGCAGCACTGTATCCCAGCTGCTTGGACTCCCTCAACTTGACAGAATACATTCATACCTTACATTTGGGCAGCTGGATTCTTCTTTAGAGCCTCATTTTTAAGGACTCCACCGCATCACCCCGTTCTCTTTCTTTGGGCCATAACAATTCAAGCTTCAGAGCCCTAAAAATGTAGGTCCGTCACTGGTAGGAATGATACCTAGATCAAACCTGTACAGACCCACTCCTTGCAGACCCGAGGCAGTTGAATGTACAGCATCATGACAAATGAACAAAGGATCTTGCCTGTATTGATATGCTCATTCCTTGCATCTCCCTGATCCATTTCTGATCCATTATATTTAGAATACCACCTTATTCTTACTCAAAAATATTTTTAGTTAGTCAGTTGCTTTTATTAATTTCAGAATTTTAGTTTATTATTATTTCATTTACATGATGAGTTAACCTAGTTCATTCAATTACTGTTGTTTTTAGGAGTGGCTCATCCATATGCTGTACGTGAGAACTGTGCACACGTAGATTTGTGTTCATATTCAAGTGTTTTGTTCTCTTTGAAGGAACCAAGTTGGGTAGGAGCCTTGCCTACAAGACCAGATGGTCTTGCAAGTCACAGGAGAACACCACCTTCCCTCACAAGATGATACAGACTACAGTGGTGTGGAATTGCACTCAGAATCACAGTATCACAAGCCCAACACACTACCACTATGGTTATCTGATGCTCCTTGGGTAGAATATGTTGAACAAAGGCGCTGGACAGCAGGACACCTTTCCATGAAGTCTTTGCCTAGTTGCCTCATATAATTTCATTGAAGGTGAGTTACGATACACCAGTTTGTTTTGTGTGCATATTGCAGAGCTGGGCAGTATTTAAATACATTTGTGTATTTAGAAATGTATTTATAAATACATTGGTTGTCATGTATTTAAATACAGTATTTAAATACATTTATGAGTATTTAAATACATTGTATTTAAATACTCATAATATGAAAATGTAAATACTTTTTTATCAGTTAATTTGGCCATAAACCTGCCCAACTATCTGGCAACCTGATTTTACAGTGAACCAGTGTTTCCACTTTCAAGGAAATTTCCTTATTTTAAGGAAATTTAGGCCTGAGAAGGAAATTTCTAAGGAAACACAAAATCTAAGGAAATCCAGTTTTTTTCGGACATGTTAAAATTTGTGTATTTAAAATGTATTTATAAATGTATTTGAATACATTTCTCCCATGTATTTAGTATTTAAATACATTCAATGTATTTAGTGCCCAGCTCTGTGCATATGTATATGTACTTTTCCATATTGGAGTTTTTAACAATATCATTTGTAGTAGCTATTGTGAAAAAATAAAAATATTAAAAACGATGTAGGTAAAGTAAAATATATGTACAAAGGCATGCTTTATTATGCTTTCAATGTACATGATGAGTGTAAAGCTAATCTCAAACACACAGGCTGTAATTCTGGGGAACCAAAAGACTACCAGATGTACTTCCGAGGGACCAAGAAGCTACAAGACCTCCCAGGACCACTAAAGCATACAGGAATGACTAATTTTCTCTAGTAAATTACTGATTTCACTGTAAGAGGCTGTTTGGATTGATTTGATTGATTTAATGCCTAAAAAGAGGGAATGTGCCAGACATCAGAGGTCATATGGCACTATGGCAAAGCATATAAAGGGGAGGGGTTAAAGAATAATAGTGAAACGATGAGGGAAGGGGAAAGAACGGAATGTTACGGCAGGATGGTTAGATCAGATGTAGGATGTGGATTTGTTGGAGGAAGGAGGTTAAATTTTCCAGGGAGAAGGAGGGGGATTCCGGGAGAATGTCCGCAAGACAGGGAGGTCGGGAAAGGGAGGACAAGTGAGGGAAGGAACTGGAACGGGCAGGAGTAAGATGTGGGTCAGGATATTAGGACATGTTGGACAGTGAGAGGAACTTGACACGGTGTGCAGAGGGTTGGGGAGGAGCGTGACATGAGATAGGAGTTTGTGAGGTTGGTATGGCCTATGCGTAAGCGTGCGAGAGCAGTCTCCCAACGTCTATTAGAGTGGTAAGGATTTGACCATGGAGATATAGAGGGTTTGATCAGGCGAAGTTTATTGGCAGAGAAAGTGGTCCAGGAGGATTGCCAGCGGTCGAATAGGAAAGATTTAAAGGAAGGGTAGTAGTCGGAGGCTGGCAAGTTTGAGAAACGGGGACATTGGGACATAGTGGCCGAGCGCGCCAAAGAATCAATGCGTTCGTTGCCCGAGATACCCACGTGACTCGGTACCCAGCAGAAGCAAATTGTTTTGTGGCGTATGGATAGTCAGAATAACCAGTCTTGGATCTCCCGAACAAGAGGGTGAAGTGAGCGAAGAGATTGTATAAGAGAAAGAGAATTGCGGGAATCAGTGAAGATAGTCAAGGAACAGGATGGGTAGAAAAGTATGCGTTTCAAGGCGAAGAGGATGGCGTACAATTCCGTTGTAAGAACGGTGGATTCTGTAGGTAGTCTGTATTGATAGTGAAGAGAGGGGAAGAGGACAGCAAAGCCAGAACCAGAGTGGGATTTAGAACCGTCTGTGTAGACGTGGGTGCTAGAGGAATGAGTGGAAAGATGTTCAAGAAAGTGAGAGCGGAGGACAATAGGAGGAATGGTAGACTTGGGAGAGGTAGTGGGGACAGAAGAACAGATATGGGGGGAAGGTATAAGCCATATAAAAGGTATAAGGTATATAATAATAAAGGAAGGTATAAGGAATGAACGTAGAAAGGGAGAAGATTAAGAGTAGGAAAGGAGGAGTGGGAGTGAAGGGTGCGCACTGCGCATGCGAACAGGGAAGGGCGGTGGCAAACGAGGGGAGGAGGTGATCACTGTGAGGAGAGATTGGGGGGCTGCAATATTAGAAGTAGGAAATTGATGAAGGCGAGCATAGCACCGAAGTGATAGGAGGGCTCGACGGCGAGAGAGGGACGGGAGGCCTGACTCAGCATAGAGGCTCTCAACAGGGGAGGAGCGAAAGGCACCTAGAGCCAGACGGAGGCCTAGGTGGTGAACAGGGTCCAGGAGGTTGAAGAATAAATATGACATCCATAGTCATGAGTGGAGAGGACCAGGACAGTGTAGAGATGGAGGAGGGTCTTGCGGTCAGCACCCCAAGACACACATGAGATAGTTTGAGGCTGTTTGGAGATATCACTGTCCACCGGCTAGGCCAAGAAAGACATAGCGGCAGTGTGTTGAAGAGGATCTGGCAGCATTGGGCATTGAAGAAGTTGAGGCAACAGGTAGAGATAGTTGGAAGCGTATCATCGACCATCTACCCTCATAAAATATAATGGGGAAAAACTGATGTTAAGCAGAAAGAAGTTTTGTCATCAGGTCTATAAGGTACATCAACCTATAACTGTAGGTGTGCCTGCAATTAATTAATCCCTTGAATGGTGTGCTGTTAGAAGAAGTCTGGTTATCTCCAGATTGGTGGGGTCAGGATCATCAATCAATCATTGGAGGCATACACCAGGGGGTCGCCTCGCCTCGCCTACGACGCCACTCCCGGGGGTCACCACACGCGAGTCCCCATGCAGGCTCCCTTCCCATACCAATCAACTCTCAACAGAAAACATCAACTTGCCACGAGCCTTGTGGGCAGGGCCTTGGGCTCCTCCACGCCGGATTGTCTATTACAGATACAACCCAGGGGAAGGATTGGTTTCAGGGTAGCGTGCCACATGCCCATATTGCCGAAGTTAGCGCTGATGGACTATGCAGGTAATAGCCCTCGATTCAGTCTCACGGTGCAATCACTGATTTGACACGTAATCATCCCAGCGATACCCCATGATTCTTCGAAGACACTTGTTACCAAAGGCATCGATTAGCCTCTTTAAGTCGCTATTTAGTGTGAATATCTCGCATCCATATAGTAAGGCAGGGATCACAAGCGACTTGAAGATCCAGATCTTTGTCCTTCTGCACAGGTACCGACAACGCAAAATACTCGTGCTGAGCGCGAGTTCATAACACCGTGGGCTATGCCAATCCACCGTAAGACTTCTTGATATGACCTGCCGTCATTCTGGACTGCGCTACCAAGTTATGTAAACTTTCCAAGATCTCAACGTCCTCGCCGCACGCATGAACAGACTGTACGGTTTCATCTAGTAAGCCTCCAAACACCTGGACCTTGGTCTTGATCCAGGAGACCAAGTCCCAAAGGCTTTGCCTCCTTGTGCAAGAGCCATCACCAGGACCTCCAGCGACTCGGCAAAGATTACTGCATCATCGGCAAAAACAAGATCAGTGATCTTGGTATTGCTGAGGATGCTCCACAATCACTTTGGTTTACAACTTTGCCCAATACCCAGTCCATACAAGTGTTGAAAAGTGATGGGGCAAGGACGCACCCTTGCCTCACTCCTGTATTCACAGAAAAAAAGCTGGATACACTTCACAACACTCTCAGTCCCAGAGTACAGACCAGTCATCAAACCAATAGTCCTTGCAGGAATCCCACGAAGTCGCAGAAGATCCCAGAGTAACACACGATGCACTGAGTCAAACACCTTCTTGAGATTAACATAGGCTGCAGGCATCCCGTCGAAACTCACGTCGGCGTTCCACCAGGACACGAAGCGCTAGGATACGGTCCGTTGTTGACTTAACAGGCGTGAACCCAGACTGCTGAGGTCTCTGATGCTTCAGCAGATGACTGCGGATCCGTGTCAGCAATAGATGGGCAAGCACCTTGCCTGGCACGCTGAGCAGTGTAATACCGAGGTAATTGTTGCAGTCCTGACGGTCCTCTTTCCCTTTCCAGATAGGGACGACCAGCCCCCTTTTCCAGTCAGGAGGAATGGTACCCGATTGCCACACGGCAGTCAGGACAGCATGCAACCCGCGGATCATGGCCTCAGCCTCTAGCTTTGAGCAGCTCCGCATTGATATTACAAACACCAGCTGCCTTTCCACCCCTCAACTTTGCTACAGACTCTTGACTTCATCTAGAGAGGGTGCGGTTTCGTCAATGGGAGGATTGGCATCCACTGCTCTTATCTAGTGGTGTGAAGCTGCCCAATTGGAGGGTCCACCATGAATAACTGCCCAAAGTAAACTGCCAAAAGCCAAACGACCCATCTGCCCATCCATGTCCAACACGATGCGCCAATCTGCTGCTCAAATAGCACTCGCCTGAGATGGAGACTTGGAGCAGAGCTTCTTCAGGGCTTGGTAGGTGGGTCAGAGGTCATTATCGTTCAAATGGTCCTTGACATCCTCAGCGAGACTCATGACATGACATGACATACGGTAGGTACACCTCACACCGGACTAAATAAGCATTTTTACAGTGTTTTCAATACCCGAGTTTCGCGCTATGCCTTGAGAAGAAAGTAAGCGCGAAACTCGGGAGGGTACTGTATACTTAACACAGGTGACTTGCTCCTTGCTGTGGTGTCCTGGCGTGTGGCAGGACTGACTTCCATGACAGGCAGAGACTGGCGTGTGGCAGGACTGACTTCCATGACCGGCAGAGACTGGCGTGTGGCAGGACTGACTTCCATCACAGGCAGACAAAATCTCTTCTCGGTGTCTGTTCTTTATTTTTCGTATGGTACCATGTCTTCTGTAGAAATGTTTTTTTTATTTAATAAAAGAAGTTAGGAAATATGTACTGTTATTTCTGTAAATCTTTTCATTTGTGATTTTGTTTCGGAGAATCTTAAGAGGTATTTTCGACTGAACTAAGGCCACGAGTGCATATTTTTGGCCATTTCGATCATAATAGCAGATATTCTAACGTCATAATTTGATTACCATAATTCAATACCACTACTTTATAATATGACAAAGTAATATTATAAAGTGCTTAGTGTGAAATCTGATAATTTATAAATTAATCTGTAAATTATAAAATTTCACATGGCAAACTTGTGGACCTCGCAAAATTCAGGAGAGAACTGTTAATGTTTCTGGTACCGGAGCCATGGGGACCAACACATAACTCATAGTCGTAACTCACAGTGCCAGTAGTGGCAGTGAAGTCGTCCAAAACAACGAGTGTGTCCCGAGGAAGACACTAGTCTAATACAGAGTCAGGAGTTTGGCGCTCAACATCTCTTCAGTTTCACACACCTCGGTAGGAGCGTACACTGCAACAAGAGACATGAAACCTAGAGTGTGTTTCATCCTGTCATATACTAATATTAAAATCAAATGCACAACAAGGCTCAATGTCCTCTCATCACTCACCAGTACAACATTTAGACAACAAAGAAACTACAATCACAGTATACGCTCAGTAATGGATTATGCAAGCCCTGTCTGGACCTATAACCTCACCGAGACACATCACAACACCCTACAAACCATACAGAACCTTTCAGAAGGCACATTCACCTTTTGGCATTACATCAATCAATCAATCAATCAATCAATCACACCCTTATCACACAGGAATGCCATCATCACTCCCACCTTTCCTCCCTAAGCCAGCCTGCATTAGCATATTTACACTCAAATCCCTCAACACTCAGTTGCCTGCACGGCCCCCAGACATCCACCCTTCTGAGTCCACCTGTTCAGGCAGCGTGTGGACACCATCCGGCCCTTCTGAGCCATCAGAAGAGGCTGGATGGGTCCATTGTGGATGCAACATAGCACCCCACATCATTAAACATATTTTAGAAGACTGCACTGCACATATTCACACACCAACAACACAACATACACTCCATAGGAAATGTTTGGGAACCGTGGGAAAACCGGTTACCGGTGTTGTGCGAAAAGTTGTCACGTGGCGAAATGCTGTAGACCCCTCCGTTCATCTCTCTTATTTCACTGGTTTTACAGCTTAACTGCTGCCCTGATATGTTACAGGTGACCTCGAGGCACTAACTTTCCATGAGAAACACTGACAAGTATTAATAGTTACTCAAAAGCTTAGAATATCCACGTCAAAAAAAAATAGGTGAATCAGTCAGGATCTGGGAACAAGAGTATGATTTGTATCAGGTATAGTTATTATCCTTTGTCTGGATACCAGTGCATCTAACTACTCTCATTTAATAACGAGTGTCTCAGAGTACCCTGTAACATGTTTCACAGCAGCAGTAAAGCTGTAAACCATGCAAGTCAAGATAAAAAGCTTACCTTATTGACTTGTGTTTGAGTTTCCCCAGAGCTTCAGCACAAGCACACAAGGTCGAGAAGGCGAGTTTTCTCTTCAATTTACATGGTTTACAGCTTTACTGCTGCCCTGAAATATGTTACAGGGTATTCTGAGACACCAGTTATTTAATGAGAGTAGTTAGATGCACTAATATCCAGACAAAGGCTAATAGTTATAAACGATAAGAATCATACTCCTGTTCCTACAGCCTGACTGATTAGCATAATTTTTTTGACGTGGATATTCTAAGCTTTTGAGTAACTATTATTACTTGTCAGTGTTCTCATGGAAAGTTAGTGCCTCGATGTCACCTGTAACATAATATCAGGGAAGCAGTTAAGCTGTAAAATCCGTGAAATAAGAGATGAATGGAGGGGTCTACAGTATTTCGTGCCGTGACAACTTTTCGCACAACACCGGCCATGGCCTTCCTCAGTAGCTCGGGGCTTTTCAGCCAGGCAGCCTGAGGAGCTTCAACAATAATGTGGTCTATGCCAATCTGTGGTGCAGTCTGCCTGGGTTGTTAACCAACCTAGGCTTGAGACATGACCTAAGCTATAGCCATTTTCATTCTGCCATCTGTGCTCTGAATGTTGATTCCTATATTTCTTTACTGCTTCCAGTCTGCCCATGCTGTGGCCAAGGCCTTGAACCATCTCTCACCCTTTGTCTTGCCTTACAGGAGCTTGCAGAGGGCATTAGAAAGCAGAAGTACTCTACATATTGCAGCGACCCCTGGATGGCCGGTACAGTAACCTTCTTGTATCCAATTCCAGCATCCTGGCTGCTTCAGGCTGTAAAAAATATATAATTAGCTGATTTATGGAAAATGAGATAAGAGGCTTTTTGTTAATCTCTTTTGCTAAAAATAAAAGGAATGATTACAGCTACTTTCCAATCGCAGATTGCTTCATAAATGTAAATATAGACTTTAAAGATTTGATTCAATGGAGGAGGGTAGGTGAAGGTTGTGATGACTAGGTGATGATAACATATGGCGCCTGACTAAATAGAAATATTAAACTAATTTGCAAGTGACAATTAAAACTGCTACTCCAGTTTATACTAATGGATCTAAAGCAATACATGGTACAAGCTTTGCTGTTCTCTTCCTTAACCAATCCTACAATATGTCTCCCTCCAATCACAATCCTTACAGCTGAATTACTTGCTATTTGCTTTGCCCTCGGCTCTATGCTCAAAGTCTTCACTCAACATATCGTTTTATTCTCTCTCTTATCCTCTTACTTTTTTTTCTTCTCTTTTTTTTACATCTATGCCTATAGGGCCTGTAGGCAGTGACCTCCAGGGCTCGGATGGTAGGCCCTGGAGGTTCACTTGAGGGCTGTGATGGTTGGCCCTCACCCGTGGTGGCACAGGCAGGATATTTATAGTGACGCCTGTGGTTAGAGGCTCATGCCGCCCCCGTGTCCTCCGATGCACTCGCAATCGAAGGTAGAGTTAATGGGCAGGGCATGTGGGTGTTCTTAAGCCACTCGGCGGTGCAGAAAGGTTTTAAGTGGATTTATGGGTCTTACTCGGGGTCGAACTCGTGTCTTCAAGAACGCCACACGGTGGCGCTAACCACTCTGCTACCGCCTCCCCAACTTGTTCAAACTCTGATTTTGAACACCATTTTGCACCACTCATTTTGATTCCACCATAATCTATTTAATCCAAGGAGCTTATCTATAAGGTGGATTCAGTTACTTTCTACTAGGTTCCCAGTCATGCAGGCATACAAAGAAATGAACAGATTCACTTGCCTGTTCTGCAGCTACAAATCACACATCACAATCCCCTATGAATTACACTACCTTTTCCCCCTGTTTATCCCTTACTGTCTCTAACCATTTTTGTTCTTGTGGCTGGATTTGGCCAGATAGATACGAAGGGTTTAATCATGCAAAGCTTAATTATGGAATAAAGTCCCCACAAAGAATCAAGACATGACAGAAGCTGTCTGTAACTATAAAATCTTTATGTTGCTGACAGAGTCTGAGCCACATAAGCATGAAACCTGCGAACCTTTTAACACTATAATTATGACAGATTATTTCGGATACTGTAAATACAAACTTGATACATACAACACAAGTAACATGGTTTTGTCATCAAAGCCATTATGTTGCTGCTTCCTCTTCCACATCATCGTGTTGCTGATCCTGTTCCACACGGCCGCACCAATATTAGGCAAGGACACCCAAGCACCAATATTAGGCAAGGACACCCAAGCACCAATATTAGGCAAGGACACCCAAGCACCAATATTAGGCAAGGACACCCAAGCACCAATATTAGGCAAGGACACCCAAGCACCAATATTAGGCAAGGACACCCAAGCACCAATATTAGGCAAGGACACCCAAGCACCAATATTAGGCAAGGACACCCAAGCAGCCCGTCACCTGGGAGGCAAGACACTATAAATGAATTGAACATTGGTAAAGAAATTCATCATATTTACTTATTTGCTATGATGTACAGGGCATGGGGCAGAGGCCTTGTGATAACAGGTAGGTTTAATAAATCACAGTCAGATAAGAAACATCATTAGAGCCCTAGACCTATGATTCAGGCAGGAAGCATTTCTTACTAAGCTAGAAATTCAACACATGACTGTCAAGGTTGTGAAGACTAGGCGACAACATGTGCGTCGTATTAATTATGAAATATGCTGAGGAGTAATCAAAGGTCATGTTGAAGAATAAGTGAATAAAAACAGACTTAAAAAAAATTCCAAGAAGAGTTTTTAAAATAGAGTTACGTACGTCTAATACAAAACTGCATCTTATACACCAAAAAATACAGTAACCATCTCTACAAATTTCTGCATTAGGAAAGTACTGTAGTGTTTGATGGTATATAAAATGCATTCGGTATATTGGACGCACCCCTTTTCAGCAGGGAATATTCAAGAAAAAAGTTTGAAGTGAATTGTAACCCATAGAGAGCAAGGCAACATTCCACGCCTGTGCCTGCTGAGTCGGGACTTTCGGGAATGTCCACCCATTTTCCGTACTTATTTATAGGTGGAATTTAGCACCATGGCATTTTCTTGTCATTTCCGTCCGTCCGTCCGTCCACCACCTAAGCCTTGACGCCTTTATTTTTCATCCATTTTCATTGATTTATGCATGATATAGCTTACTCCACATTCATTTATTTTCCATTGTGTATAATTACCAAAAAATAGGCCACCCTACACAGCCATAATTTTATGAATGATTAGTCGCCCATCTATTACCCGCTAAAAGTTTTTTTCTCCTAAAAAAAAATTCAATTTCAAATCAAAAAATATAAAAAATATAAGGAAAAAAAACAAAAAATATAACAAATATTAACAACTATAACATAATCTAACTATAACAAATATAAAAAAAAACCAAAATTAAACAAATTTACAAAATATGAAAAATAAAATAAAAAAATAAAATATTTAAATCAATATAAAAAATCAAAAAATATTAAAATAAAAAAAATTAAAAATTCAAAAAATATAAAAAATAAAAAACATCAAAAATATATATATAAAATAAAAAACAAAAAAAATACATAAAATCAAATATAAAAAATATTAAAAATCTAAAAAATTCAAAAAATATAAATAATAAAAATAAAAATAAAAATTTAATAAATAAAAATACACACAAACCTCGATTTCCCGGACTAATAGGGGGGGAGCACTGGTCCGGGAACCACAAAGGTCCGGGAATCGCAACAGTCCAGGAATTATCCTTAATAAAAAAGAAGAAAAAAAAAGAAAAAAAGTCCAATGCCTTTACCCACCCCCGGGCGTTTATCCTACTCTAGTATTTACTGTCCGGCAACAGCCAATATCAACTGCCCCGCCGCGGACTTATACGTCCGCTGAGCATGCTGCCACCTGGCGGGAGGCAGCAGAAAGTGTTCAATAGTCTCAAGAGACGTTCCTGCACCAGGGGCAGTGGGGGTCAGGGGACTAACGGAGGCTGTGCAGGTGAACCGTGAGTGTCGTGTGTCCAAATGTAAACAATACGACCGCTGAGGATGCTGCCACCTGGCGGGAGGCAGCAGAATGTGTTCAATAGTCTCAGAGATGTTCCTGGACCAGGGGCAGTGGAAGTCAGGGGACTAACGGAGGCTGTGCAGGTGAACCGTGAGTGTCGTGTGTCCAAATGAAAACAATACGACCGCTGAGCATGCTGCCACCTGGCGGGAGGCGCGGACACTGACCAGGGGTGACAGGAGACGCTTGGACCGCCGGACAACTTTGTCAATTTATGACCAGCGCCAGGCATTTCAACGTATAAAAAAAAAAAATTAAAAATTAAAAAAATTCTTGGACTCTGACATATTCCCGGACCTCGGATTTTGTCCGGCAAATCCGATGTCCGGGAAATCGAGGTTTGTGTGTAATATAATACTAATAAACAAATAAAAATAAAAATATTAGAAAATAGAAAATAAAAAATATCCACCTGATTCTGCCAATGCAAGATATCTCCTACAAATCTATATAAAAAATGGAAGGAAAACCACAAAGAGTTATGACCAACCAAAATGCACTGAGGCCATTATCATTAAAGCTTATCTTGAATTTACCTTGAAGTGCTTGTGCCTTAAGAGGAAGGTGTTGCTTCTGCATTGTGTTGAGACAAGGCTACAATGTTGCTGCCACCCTTCACTTTGTCTTAAATATTGTGTTTGGTGCATAATGGAGATGGAAGTTGCCAGGCAGGAAGCAGTCTATCCTGGGACTCTTGGTTGATGTGGTAGCTGCTTGTCTGGCTCCCTCTTCAAGGCCTCCACCACCACACCTTGCATTTCCCTTTCTTTCAAGTGTCTAGGGAGGCAATTGACTAGTCTTGCTCCCTCTCTTAACACACTATTGTGCTGCAGTGTCTTAACTCTTGCTGGGCAGGCTCATGGCTCATGGCTTGACTGTTAAAAGAAAAAAAGTATCGGAAAATTAATATTAGATTATCAAAAAGTAAATCGAAATCAATTAGAAAAAAATATTCTTGTCAAGTAATTTAGCTGGATGGGTACCTGGAACTCACGCCTGCTGGAATTCTCACCATCGTCGACGAGTGGTCCAATTTTTCACGTTAACGAGTGTTGCAATTTTCTAGGACAGTTCCAGTACCAAATACATATTTAATCAGCTTTTACCAGGTTTCAGCATTCAGGGATTAAATAACAGCAATAGCTTGAACTTTTCAATGGCTTTCCAATTGTTAAAACTGTCTGCACAAATATTCATGTGCAAAGTTGGCAACATCCTCCTCCTGACCCCGTCTCCCTGGAAATGGACCCTACCCATAACTACGTCACGGTTTGTTTACATCGGTGCATTGTGGGGATAAGGCGGGGTCGCCGCGGGTGGACCTACGAAGGGAAAACTACGGCGATGGAAGAATTTAGAGTTATTTTGCGCGAAATTGATATTCCAGGTGCTATATTACTGTGCTCTGTTCTCGCTGAGAACACTATAGAGAAGACCTGAGGTAATGGCTGATGTGCAGAGGCTTCTAAACCAAGAAAACAGAGTCATAACAGAGCCTCGTCAAAAGGGAAGCAACTGGTAGGTACGTATTGTGTCCCTACCACTTGCTTACTTCTTAATGAGACTCTGCTGTGACTGTTTTCCTGGTTTAGAAGCCTTTGCACATCAACCATCACCTCAGGTCTTCTCTATGTTGTCAGCGAGCACGGAAATATAGCACCTGGAATATCAATTTCGCCCAAAACAACTCGAAAAATGTTCATCATCGTAGTCTTCTCTTTGTAGGTTGTACATATTCATGGTTATGATAGTATTAAAATACCCTATTAATTGAGTTCCTTTTGTTGTCTTTAATCATAATAAGTAGTGGTACATCATGGTTTAAATGTTACTTGACGAGCCAATTAATACTCTTGGTTACCGGTCATTTCGCCCACACGTCAATTCGCCCACATGTAAGAGTCAATTCGCCCACACGATGGGTAATGT
>JACEEZ010002272.1:0-20000 GCA_016584305.1 Chionoecetes opilio
TCTGACTTTACTCCAAGAACACAATCTTAATTGACTCCGAATCGCTGGCAATGAAAGGCCATCATTCTTCATGATAAGAGTCAGCAACAAATATTGCCTTTTGTCAATCAGTCAATTTGATCAATGGGACATCATTGATCAGGCAATTTTGCACACTTCTCCATTGACTCCAATGGCAAGGCAATCTTTGACTCCAATGGCAAGGCAATCTCATTGACTCCAATGGCAAGGCAATCTCTTGACTCCAATGGCACAGGCAATCATGCTCCCATGCAAGGCAATCTCATGACTCCATGGCAAATGGCAATCTCATTGACTCCAATGGAAAGGCAATCTCATTGCTCCAATGGCAAGGAATCTCATTGCCATGGAACATCTCATGACCAATGCAGGCAATCTCATTGATGGCCAAGGCAATCTCATTGACTTCCCAATGGCAAGGCAATCTCTTGACTCCAATGGCAAGATCGCACTCCTTTGGAGCTCTCTGCCAATGGCAAGGCAATTCATTGACTCCAAATGGCAAGGCAATCTCATTGACTCCAATGGCAAGGCAATTCATGACTCCAATGGAGGCATCTCATTGACTCCAATGGCAAGGCAATCTCTTGACTCCAATGGAAGGCAATTCTGCTCAATGGCAAGGCAATCTCTTTGGGACTCCAATGAGCAATCTCATTGACTCCAATGGCAAGGCAATCTCATTGACTCCAATGGAAGGCAATCTCATTGACCCATGGCAAGCAATCTATTGACCCCAATGGCAAGGCAATCTCATTGACTCCAATGGCAAGGCAATCTCATTGACTCCAATGGCAAGGCAATCTCATTGACTCCAATGGAAGGCAATCTCATTGACTCCAATGGCAAGGCAATCCATTGACTCCAATGGCAAGGCAATCTCATTGACTCCATGGCAAGGCAATCTCATTGACCCCAAATGGCAAGGCAATCTCATTGACTCCAATGGCAATGGCAATCTCTTGACTCCAATGGCAAGGCAATCTCATTGACTCCAATGGCAAGGCAATCTCATTGACTCCAATGGAGGCAATCTCATTGACTCCAATGAGGCAATCTCATGTCCAATGGCAAGGCAATCTCATTGACTCCAATGGCAAGGCAATCTCATGACTCCAATGGCAAGCAATCTCATTGACTCCAATGGCAAGGCAATCTCATTGACTCCAATGGCAAGGCAATCTCATTGACTCCAATGAGGCAATCTCATTGACTCCAATGAAGCAATCTCATTGACTCCAATGGCAAGGCAATCTCATTGACTCAATGGCAAGGCAATTCATTGACTCCAATGGCAAGGCAACTCATTGCTAAATGGAAGGCAATCTCATGACCCAATGGAAGGCAATCTCATTGACTCCAATGGCAAGGCAATCTCATTGACTCCAATGAGGCAATTCATTGACTCCAATGGCAAGCATCTCATTGACTCCTGGCAAGGCAATCTCATTGACTCCAATGGCAAGGCAATTCTCAATGCAAGCATGACTCCAATGGCAAGGCAATCTCATTGACTCCAATGGCAAGGCAATCTCATTGACTCCAAGGTTCAAGGCTCCAATGTAGAAATTCTCATGCTCCAATGGGCAAGGAAATCTCATTGACTCTGAACTCCATTAGCCAATGGCAATCTCATTGACTCCAATGGCAAGCCCAATCGCATTGGAATCCATGGCTCAAGGGGCAATTTTCATTGACTCCAATGGCAAGGCAATCTCATTGACTCCAATGGAAGTGCAATCTCATTGGACTCAAGCAATCTCATTGCCATGGAGGCAATCCTTATGCAAGCAATCTCTTCTAATGGAGGCAATCTCATGCTCCAATGGGAAGCAATCTCATTGACTCCAATGGCAAGGCAATCCCCTTGACTCCAAGGGGCAAGGCAATCTCATTGACTCCAAGGGCAAGGCAATCCCCATTGACTCCAATGGCAAGGCAATCTCATTGACCCCAATGGAAAGGCAATCTCATTGACTCCAATGGAAAGGGCATCTAGTCATAAAATTTTGACTCCAATGGCAAGGCAATCTCATTGACTCCAATGGGAAGGCAATCTCATTGACTCCAATGGAAGGCAATCTCATTGACTCCAATGGGAAGGCAATCTCATTGACTCCAATGGCAAGCAATCTCATTGACTCCAATGGGAAGGCAATCTCATTGACTCCAATGGCAGGCAATCTCATTGACTCCAATGGCAAGGCAATCTCATTGACTCCAATGGCAAGGCATCTCATTGACTCCAATGGCAAGGCAATCTCATGACTCCAATGGCAAGGCAATCTCATTGACTCCAATGGCAAGGCAATCTCATTGACTCCAATGGCAAGGCAATCTCATTGACTCCATGCAAGGCAATCTCATTGACTCCAATGGGAGGCAATCTCATTGACTCCAATGGCAAGGCAATCTCATTGATCCATGGCAAGGCAATCTCATTGACTCCAATGGCAGGCAATCTCATTGACTCCAATGGGAAGGCATCTTATTGACTCCAATGGGAAGGCAATCTCATGACTCCAATGGCAGGCAATCTCATTGACTCCAATGGCAAGGCAATCTCATTGACTCCAATGGCAAGGCAATCTCATTGACTCCAATGGCAAGGCAATCTCATTGACTGCAATGGCAAGGCAATCTCATTACTCCAATGGCAAGGCAATCTCATTGACTCCAATGGCAGGCAATCTCATTGACTCCAATGGCAAGGCAATCTCATTGACTCCAATGGCAAGGCAATCTCATTGACTTCCCAATGGCAAGGCAATCTCATTGACTCCAATGGCAAGGCAATCTCATTGACTCCAATGGCAAGGCAATCCATTGACTCCAATGCAAGGCATCTCATTGACTCCAATGGCAAGGCATCTCATTGACTCCAATGGCAAGGCAATCTCATTGACTCCAATGGCAAGGCAATCTCATTGACTCCATGGCAAGGCAATCTCATTGACTCCAATGGCAAGCATCTCATTGACTCCCAATGGCAAGGCAATCTCATTGACTTCCCAATGGCAAGGCAATCTCATTGACCCCAAATTTGGCAAGGCAATCTCATTGACTCCAATGGCAAGGCAATCTCATTGACTCCAATGGCAAGGCAATCTCATTGACTCCAATGGCAAGGCAATCTCATTGACTCCAATGGCAAGGCAATCTCATTGACTCCAATGGCAAGGCAATCTCATTGGGACTCCAATGGCAAGGGCAATCTCATTGACTCCAATGGCAAGGCAATCTCATTGACTCCAATGGGAAGGCAATCTCATTGACTCCAATGGGAAGCAATCTCATTGACTCCAATGGCAAGGCAATCTCATTGACTCCAATGGCAAGGCAATCTCATTGACTCCAATGGCAAGGCAATCTCATTGACTCCAATGGCAAGGCAATCTCATTGACTCCATGGGAAGGCAATCTCATTGACTTCCCAATGGCAAGGCAATCTCATTGACTCCAATGGGAAGGCAATCTCATTGACTCCAATGGGAAGGCAATCTCATTGACTCCAATGGCAAGGCAATCTCATTGACTCCAATGCAAGGCAATCTCATTGACTCCAATGGGAAGGCAATCTCATTGACTCCAATGGCAAGGCAATCTCATTGACTCCAATGGCAAGGGCAATCTCATTGACTCCAATGGGAAGGCAATCTCATTGACTCCAATGGCAAGGCAATCTCATTGACTCCAATGGCAAGGCAATCTCATTGACTCCAATTTGGAAGGCAATCTCATTGACTCCAATGGCAAGGCAATCTCATTGACTCCAATGGGAAGGCAATCTCATTGACTCCAATGGGAAGGCAATCTCATTGACTCCAATGGCAAGGCAATCTCATTGACTCCAATGGCAAGGCAATCTCATTGACTCCAATGGCAAGGCAATCTCATTGACTCCAATGGGAAGGCAATCTCATTGACTCCAATGGCAAGGCAATCTCATTGACTCCAATGGCAAGGCAATCTCATTGACTCCAATGGGAAGGCAATCTCATTGACTCCAATGGCAAGGCAATCTCATTGACTCCAATGGCAAGGCAATCTCATTGACTCCAATGGGAAGGCAATCTCATTGACTCCAATGGCAAGGCAATCTCATTGACTCCAATGGCAAGGCAATCTCATGACTCCAATGGAAGGCAATCTCCATTGACTCCAATGGCAAGGCAATCTCATTGACTCCAATGGCAAGGCAATCTCATTGACTCCAATGGCAAGGCAATCTCATTGACTCCAATGGCAAGGCAATCTCATTGACTCCAATGGGAAGGCAATCTCATTGACTCCAATGGCAAGGCAATCTCATTGACTCCAATGGCAAGGCAATCTCATTGACTCCAAGGGGCAAGGCAATCTCATTGACTCCAATGGCAAGGCAATCTCATTGACTCCAATGGGAAGGCAATCTCATTGACTCCAATGGCAAGGCAATCTCATTGACTCCAATGGGAAGGCAAATCTCATTGACTCCAATGGCAAAGCAATTCATTGACTCCAATGGAAGGCAATCTCATTGACTCCAATGGCAAGGCAATCTCATTGACTCCAATGGCAAGGCAATCTCATTGACTCCAATGGGAAGGCAATCTCATTGACTCCAATGGAAGGCAATCTATGATCCAATGGCAAGGCAATCTCATTGACTCCAATGGCAAGGCAATCTCATTGACTCCAATGGCAAGGCAATCTCATTGACTCCAATGGCAAGGCAATCTCATTGACTCCAATGGCAAGGCAATCTCATTGACTCCAATGGCAAGGCAATCTCATTGACTCCAATGGCAAGGCAATCTCATTGACTCCAATGGAAGGCAATCTCATTGACTCCAATGGCAAGGCAATCTCATTGACTCCAATGGCAAGGCAATCTCATTGACTCCAATGGCAAGGCAATCTCATTGACTCCAATGGCAAGGCAATCTCATTGACTCCAATGGGAAGGCAATCAGACAGAGTCAATGGGAAGGCAATCAGACAGAGTCAATGGCAAGGCAATCAGACAGAGTCAATGGGGTTTTTGTTGTAGTAATAATTACTTCGGCAGTTAAACAAGAGAATTATATTTTTTGTTTGATAATTAATCATAATGGATATTAAACTTTGGTTAATATCACTTTGGCTTTTTATAAACAAAATTAACATGCACATTCAACTTTTGGTTATAGTAGTGTGGCTTTTTGCACAGTACAAAAAAAATATATAGATATAATTGAGCAAAAAATTTTTTTGCTGTGTAAACAGCCACATAATAGCATAGCATATTTAAATGCAATTTGCATAGCATAGCACTTTTAGATAGCAATTTTCTATCTAAAAGTGCCACCGTGGATTCCCCCGCACCACTCATTGTGTCTCATTATGAAATCATTATACTACAATGATAACATTGGTGTTCATAAAGCCCATTGGCTTAATTTTCCTTCTTTCCCCTCTCGTTTTCAAATAATGATAAGATTAAGATTTAAATCATGATTTAAATCAATGATTAAAATCAACTTTATTTAAATCAAACAACCCTGGAATGTCCCTGGTGGTAAATGATTGGCATGGACTCAGTCGTGGGGTAGTTAGTGCGGAGTCAATAGGGAGCTTTAAAAGGAGGCTGGACAGCTTCATGGATGGGGATGAAAGGTGGATGTAGGTAGTGTTAAGTAACAGGAACTACCACATCTCATGGCCTCTTGTAGCTTCCTTATTGTCTTATGTTCTCTAACTTCCCACTCTGCTACCTGACACAAATATTCCAGGAAGACGAGGAAACGTCATTCATCAGACAGTTCTACGTCAGTACAGTTGGCAGCAGCAGGAGGAGACCCCCATTGTAACCAGGTCATGGGCTGCAAAATACTTGATGTGTACTTTTCAGACAGGGTAGATCTCTCTCTCTCTCCTCTTCTCCTTCCCTCTCTTCTCTCTCCCCCCTTTCTTAAAAGGGGGTTCCCCCCCCAAAATTGGGAAAAAAAACCCCCCCCCCCCAAAAAACCCCCCGGGTCCCCCCCCCAAAAAAATTGGGGGGGCCCCGGGGGGGGTTTTTAAGGGGGCCAAAAAAAAAAGGACCCCCAAAAAACCCCAAGTTTTTTTTAAAAAAAAATTTTTTCCCCCTTTTTTTCCCCCCAAATTTTTTTTTTTTCCCCCCCCCCCTTTTAAAAGGGGGGGGGAAAAAACCCCCCGGGGGGGGAAAAAAAAAAAAAGGGGGCCCAATTGGGGTTTTTTTTTTAAATTTTTTAATTTTTTTTTTTAAAAAAATTTTTTTTTTTTTTTCCCCAATTTTTTTTTTTAAAAAAGGGGGGGGAAAATTGGGGGCCCCCCCTTTTTTAAAAAAACCCCTTTTTTTTAAAAAATTGTTTAAAAAAAACCCCGGGGTTTTTTTTGGGGGGGGTTTAAAATTTTTTTTTGGAAAAAGGGTTTTTTTGGGGGTTTGGGCCCAAAAAAAATTTTTTAAAAAATTTTTTTTTTGGGGGGGGTTTTTGGGCCCAAAAAAAATTTTTCCCCCCAAATTTTTAATTTTTTTTTTCCGGGGGAAAAAAACCCCCCTTTTTAAAAAAACCCCGGGGGGGTTTTTTTTTTTTTTTTTAAAAAAAATTTTTTACCCTTTTTTTAAAATTTTTTTTTTTTTAAAAAAAAATTTTTTTTTTAAATGGGGGGGTTTTTTTCCCCCAAAAAAAAAAAAATTTTTTTTTTTTCCCCTTTGGGGGGGGCCCCCCCCCTTTTTTTTCCCCTTTTTCCCCCCTTTTTTGGTTTCCCCTTTCCCCCCCCCCGGGAATTCCCCCCCCCCCTTTTGGAATTTTAAAATTTTCCCCTTTCCCCCCCCCCTTTGGGGGGGGGCCCCCTTGGGAAAAAAATTTTGGGGGTTTAAAATTTTTTTCCCCCCAATTCCCCCCCCGGGGGGGCCCCCCCCAAAAAAAAGGGGGGCCCCCCAATTTTTTCCCCCCCCAAAAAAATTTTTTTTAAAAATTTTGGGTTTTTTTAAGTCAATAAAAATTTTGGCCCCCCTTTGGATTCCCCCGGGGCCTTTTTTTAAAAATTTTTCCCCCCTTTTTAAAAACCCCCCCGGGGTTTTTCCTTCCCCAGGGGGTGAAAAAATTTTGTTTTTGGGGATTGGGGGGGGGGTTTTTGGGGGGGGGCCCCTTTGGTTTTTGGGGCCTTGGGAAAAAAAAAACCCCCTTTTTGGGTTTGGGGGGGGGGGGGAAAAATTTTGGGGTTCCAAAAAAAAAGGGGGGGTTTTGGGGGGGGGGGTTTTTTGGGGTTTTGGGCCTTTGGGGAAAAATTTCCCCCTTTTGGGGTCAAAAACCCCTTCCCTTTTTTAAAAAAAACCCCCCCCTTGGGGGCCCCCCTTTTTTTTTTTCCCCCCGGGGTTTAAATGAGTTTTTTCCCCCCCCTTTTTTGGATTCCGGGCCCCCCCCCCCCCAAAAAAAAAACCCCCCCAAAAAAAATTTTTTTTTTTGGGGGGGTTTTTGCCTTTTTTTAAAAAAAAACCCCCCCGGGGCCCCCCCCCAAAAAAGGTTTTCCCCCGGGGGGAAAAAAAAACCCCCAAAAACCCCTTTCCCCCCCCGGGGGGTTTCCCCCCCCCCTTTTTTTTTGGGGGGGTTTTTTCCCGGGATTCCCCCCCCCTTTCCTTGGGGTTAAAAATTTTTTTCCCAGGGGGTTAAATTTGGGTTTTTCCCCTTTTTTTTTTGGGAACCCCCCTTTTTTTTTTCCCTTTTTTTTAAAAAATTTTTTTCCCCTTTGGTTAAATTGGGTTTCCCCCCCCCCGGGGGGAAAAAAATTTTTCCCAAAAAGGGGGGGCCCCAAAAAAACCCCTTTTTTTCCAGGGGGAAAAAAAGGGGGGGGGGGTTTTTTGGGGCCCTTTAAATTAAATTGCCCCCCCCCCAAAAGGGGGTTTTTTTTTTCCCCCCCATTAATTGGGTTTTTTTGGGCCCCCCCCCCCCAAAAATTGGGGGGGGGGGTTCCCCCCGGGGGCCCAAAAAAATTTTCCTTTTTTTTCCCCCCCCAAAAAAATTTTTGGGGGCCGGGGGGGGAAAAAAAAAAACCCCCCTTTTGGGGCCCCCCCCAATGGGGAACCCCCCCCTTTTATTAAGGGGGTTCCCCCCCCTTTTTTTCCCCCCCAAAAAAACCCGGGGGAATTAAAATTTCCCCGGGAAAAAACCCCCCCTTGGAAAAAAAAAACCCCCCCCCTTTTTTTTTCCCCCCCTTTTTTTTTGGGGAAAAAAATTTTTTTTCCCCCCCCCCCAAAAAAAAATTTTTCCCCCCCCCTTTTTGGGGAAATGATTTTTCCCCCAAATTTTGGGAAAAAGGGTTTTTTGGGGGCCCCGGGGGGCCCCCCCCAAAATTTTTTCCCCCTTTTGGAAAAAAAAGGGGGCCCCCGGGCCCCCCATGGGTTTTTTGGGAGGGGGCCTTTTTTTTCCCCCGGGTTTTTCCCCCGGGGGGGTTTTTGGGGGGAAACCCCCGGGGAAAAACCCCCCATTGGAGTAAAAATTTTTCCCCCAATTGGGCCCCCCCCAATTGGGGGTTTCCCCCTTTTTTTTTCCCCCGGGGCCTTTTTTCCCCCCTTTTTTTTCCCCCCTTTTTTTAAAAAAATTTGCCCCCCCCGGGGGAAAAAAAACCCCCCCCCCCCTTTTTTTTAAATAAAAACCCCCCCAAAAAAAAAACCCCCAAAAGTTTTTCCCCCCCCCCGGGGGAGTAAATTTTAAAATTTTCCCCTTGGGGGGGTTTTTTTTTAATTTTTTTTTTGGGGGAAAAAAGGGGGTTCCCCTTGGGGGTTTTTTGGGGCCCCGGGGGGGAAAGGGGCCCCCTTCCCCGGGGGGGGTTTTTTTGGGAAAAAGGGGGGCCCCCCCCAAAAAAAAATTTTGGGCCTTTTTTTTTTTTTGGGGGGTTTTTCCCCCTTTTTTTTTTTAAAATTTTTTTTTTAAAAAAAAATTTTTTTTCCCCCCCTTTTTCCCAAAAAAAAAAACCCCCTTTTTGGAAGTTTTTTTTGGGGAAAGGGGTTTCCGGGTTTTTCCTTTTTTTGGGGGGGAAAAAATTGGTTTTTTTGGGGGGGGCCCCGGGTTTTGGGGCCATTTTTTTTTAAAGGGGGGGGGGCCCCCCCCCCCCCAAAAAAAAGGGGTTTTTTTTTTAATTTTTTTTTTTGGGGGGGGTTTGGGAAATTTTTCCTTTCCCCTTTTTGGGGAAACCCGGGAAAAGGGGGTTTTAGGGGGGGAAAAAAAACCCCCCAAAAAAAGTTCCTTTTTTAAAAAAAGGCCCCCCTTTTTTTAAAACCCCCCCGGGGAAAAAATTTTTTTTTGGGGAACCCCGGGGGTTTTTTTTTGGGGGTTTGGGGGGGGGGTTTTTTTTTTAAAAAAAAAAAAAAAATTTTTTTCCCCCAAAAAGGGGGGGGCCCCAAAAATTTTAAAAAAATTTTTTTTTGGGGGGGGTTTGGGGGGGGGGGGGGGGAAAAAACCCCCCCCCGGGGCCCCCAAAAACCCCCGGGAAAGGGCCCCAAAAATTTTTTAAAAAAAAAAAAACCCCCCAAAGGGGAAAAAAAAATTTTAAAAAGGGTTTTAAATTTTTAAAAATTTTTTTTTATCTTTTTCCCCCCCCTTTTTTTTTTTTTTTTTTAAAATTTTTTTTTGTTGGGACGTCCATGAGATTGCCTTCCCATTGAGTCAATGAGATTTCCTTGCATTGGAGTCAATGAGAATTGCCTTGCCATTGGAGTCAATGGATTGCCTTGCCTTGGAAGTCATGAGATTGCCTTGCCATTGAGGGGGTTTCCCCCCCATGAGATTGGCCATTGCCATTGGGAAGTCAATGAGATTGCCTTTGCCATTGGAGGGTCAATGAGATTGCCTTGCCGTTGGCGTCAATTAGATTGGCCTTGCCATTGGAGTCAATGAGATTGCCTTCCCATTGGAGTCAATAGATTGCCCTTGCCATTTTGGGAATTCAGGAGCAAGGATTGCTGAAAAGTTAGGCTGAACAGTATATAGACGCAAAATCAGGCGGAATATTTTTGTGTATCTGACTCTTATCACTGAAAATGATGGCCTTTCAATTGCCAGCTAAGAGGGTATTACCGGAGGTCAATTTGATATGTCCATTTGTGTGTCTTGGGGGGTGGGGGGGGGAGTAAAGCTTGCAGAAACGGTAAAAACCGACCACTTGTCCCCGCCAATAGGACCCACGAATGTGACGGGGACATCTGGATGTGTTTTTTACGCCCGCATCAGTAAGCCTGGGCCAGCCGAGACTGCCCTTGCAAACGTCGCGAAAACGCACTTTAGACATAGGCCTAGATGTGAAAACGTCCATCACAGAAATAGAAAGTATGTAAATTCATCTGTATTTCATGTTATATTGCATTTTTTATATACTCTATTCTGTCTTCTTTTTAGTTATAAATACGCTAATATATCCTGTAGTATTGATATTTCATGTAGACCATCAAATTAATATTAAAAAAAAATAGATTCAAATAAAATAAATCCGAATTTAAAATCAAATAAATCGATTCTTTTTATTTAAAAAGAATTCTAAAAAATCAACACCCTGTTTACCACCAATTTGTGAACGCGTTTTTTCCAATATTTCCTTTTTAAATCTACTCCTTTTCCAGTTTGAATCCGTTACTTCTTGTCACCCTGATGACTTCTTCTTTAATGAATGGTCAAACGGATCCTCAGGGCTGGGGGGGGTGAATGGTTCCTGCACACCCCACCACCATTTCTTCTATCCCCCTCACCTGCCCGTCCAGACACCCCCATCATGTCTCACCCCTGCTTCACACCCCCTCATCCTGCCGTCCAAACACCCCCATGCAATGTCCTCACCACCTGCTTCTAACCTCCCCTCACCTGCCGTCCGACACCCCCAGTGCATTCTCCAACTTCTTCACCCCCTCTACTGCCGTCCGGCACCCTCATCTGCATTTCTCCACCACCTGCTTTCAAAACTCACCCCCCTACATCCTGCCTCGGGCAACACCCCCATGGTCGCGTGTCTCACACCCTGCTTCACCTCACCCCCCTCACCTGCTGTGCGGGCCGACACCCCCATGCATGTCCTCAAACAACCTGTCTTAGTCAACGCGCCCTCACGCTGCGTCCGACACCCCCATTGCATGTTCTCACACGCGGCTCTCACACACCCCCTCACTCTATGCCGTCCAGACACCCCATGAGCATGTCCACCACGTTCTGCTCTCACACCCCTCACCTGCGGTCCAGAACACCGCCCATGGCATGTCCTCACCACCTGCTTGCACCCCCTCACGCTGCTGTCTACAGACACCCCCATGCATATCCTCACCACCTGCTTCAACACCCCTCACCTGCTGTCCAGCACACCCCCATGCATGTCTCACCACCTGCGTTCACCTCCCTCACAATCGCTGTCCGACACCCCCATGCATGTCTCACCACCTGCTTCACACAACACCCTCACCTGCTTCCAGACACCCCCATTGCTGGTCTCACCACCTGCTTCCAACTCCCCTCACCCTCTTCCAGACACCCATCGCATAGTCTCACCCACCTTCTTTCAACCCCCTCACAACTGCTGTCCCAGACACCCCCATGGCATGTCCTCCCACTGCTCATCACCCCCCTCACCTGCTGTCCAGGATGTTGATAACACCCCAATGAGCGTGTCTCAGACACGCTGCTTCACCCCCTCACCGTGGCCGTCCAGAGAACACCCCCATTGCGTGTCTCACCCCCATGCTTTCACGCCCTCCCTCTACCTGCCGTCCATACACCGCCCATGCATGTTCTCACCCCTGCTGCCACTATCCCCCTCACCTGACCGTTCCAGTACACCCACAAGGCCTCGTGTCCCCACCACCTGCCACGATGCCTCTTGTATCTTGTTAGCTCTGTTCGTATGTTTCTTTATGTGCAGTAACACTCATGTCAATGTTTAGCAGCAGCAACTGGCTCCAGGTATGTTAAGACAGGCCATCGGAGAGCCCACCCTGGCACGTGTTTAGTATGTAGTGGACAGCCGCCTGGGAGGGCTCAAGTTCACTAACCCACTATTACTCTTCTTTTTCTTTAACTGGAGGCCAAATTTTTTTGATTCTATTTAAGGTGTTCATTGCTTAAATATATGCTGTTTCTTGCCTGATCGATAGGGTAAATAACGTATCAATACAACATTAGAAGAACGTAGTATTCCTTCTCCTGGATCAAATATCATCAGATAAGCAGCAAGTGGGGCAGGTTTTTTCTGCCTCGTTAAAAAAAAAAAAGTATATTTATTCAGTCCCTTACTTCATGCTGACAATTTGATGCCGGCATTAACATAGAGTTAAATGTCTGTTTTGGCCTGCTGCTGAAGGCTCTTGTGGAAGAAAGTTCCCCTTCTCTGCACTCTCCTCTTTCCTTATTTTCATTCAGCCAGGAACTTCTCACTCTCTACATCAATACTACATCAGGTTCCGTTGTTCTGATGTTCATCGTGACTTTAGTCCATTCTTGTCACTACTAAACACAGCATTACACAACAGACAATGGTTGCACCTACAGATGCTCCCCCAATATACAGGCTTAACCCCTCTGAGCACCCAGAGTGTTTATTGCATTGTAATTTGGTCTCACCTTAGACACTCTTTAGTCGACTATAAGCAATTTTTCATAGCTATGACATGTCTAGTCATCCTTGTCACTTTATCTTTGGTATATTAAGTTCACTTTTCGAAATTTCTATTCTCGAACAACATCACATTCTGTTTATAGCAAAAGGAAAGATCTCTTCGGTGTGCAATGCGCTGGTTTAACAGTAAGGAGTATATAGCCAAAACACAGTGCCATAGAGTGTTCTTGATTAGTACTGTGCGAAGGGGTTAACAAGTAGCGGTTATGCTTCAGACACGTGTGCGCATGGGTCTTGTCTTAGTGCTCGTGAGCGGGTTAACGTAGGCGTTTGTGCCTAGACCCATCGGTGCCTATGGTCTTGTTAGTACTCGTGACAGGGGTTAACAGTAGGGTTTGGCCAGACACAGTGCGGCCTGGGTTACTTGTTAGTACTGTGAAGCGGTTAACCGTAGGGCTTGCGGCACACCACATTCCATGTGTCTTGTTAGTACTGTGAAGGGGTTAACAGTAGGGTTCGGCCAGACACAGTTGCCATGGTCTTGTTAGTACTGAGTCGGGGGGGGGGTGAACGTCTAACAGTAGGGTGGCCAGACACAGTGACATGGGTCTTGTCTAGTACTGGGAATCGGGGGTAACAGTAGGGATCGGTCCCACCTACAGTGCATGGTTCTTGCTTTAGTTACTGTGAAGGGAGTTAACAGTAGACAAGTTGGCCACAGACACAGTGCCATGGGTCTGTGTAGTCTGTGTGAAGGGGTTACACAGTAGGGTTGGCCAGGCCACATTGCCATGGGTCCTTGTAGTCCATGTGAAGCTACGGTTTAACACGTAGGGTCGGTCGCCAGACACCGTGGCTATGGCTTCTTGTTAGTATCGTTGAAGGGGTTCATACAGTAGGGTTTCGCAGACACAATGTGCCATGCGGTCTTGCTGTTAGGTGACTGGGTCAAGGGGTTACAGTAGGGTTGGCCAGTCACAATCAGTGCATGGGTCTGTTTAGTACTGTGAAGGGTTAACAGTAGGGTTTGGCCAGACACAGTGACATGGTCTGTTAGGTACTGCTGACGGGGTTTAACAGTAGGGTTGGTCATACAAACAGTGACATGGTTTTGTTAGCTACTGTCGAAAGGGTAACCGTAGGGTTGGCCAGTACACGTGCCATGGGCTTCTTGTTAGTATCTGTGAAGGGTTAACCCATTAGGGTTGGTCAGAACACAGTGCCATGTGTTCCTTGTTAGTACTGTGAAGGGGTGAACAGTAGGGGTTTGGCAGGCCACAATTTTCGCATGGGTCCTTCGTTAGCTACTGTGAAGGGGTTTAACAGTAGGGTTGGCCAGGACCAGTGCTCATGGGTCTTGTTTAGTACTTCGTGAATGGGGTTACACATAGGGTTGCCAACACAGTGCCATGGGTCTGTGTTACGTACACTGCGTGAAGCGGGTTAACAGTAGGTGGGCCAGTACACAGTGCTATGGGTCTTGCTCAGCACTGTAGCAGGGTAATAACAGTAGGTTGAGACAGGAAACAGTGCCAGGGTACGTTGTATAAAGCAGTACGCATGGATGAAGCAAAAGAAAACAAGATGCGTTAACAGTACGGGTTGGCCTAGCACACTAGCTGCCTGGCGTGTCTTCGTTACGGACAATCATCACAAGACTTCTCACCTTAATGCTCCAGACGTTTTTCTATTTCCTTATTCTTTTGCTCCAAGCTTCTACTTGCTTCATTATGGGGATTTCTGGGCAGCCGCCCCGTTTGTGAGGCATTTTTCTACTAAGATAACATTAGAGGATGAATGTATTGCCATTGTTCGAAGTTTGTTTGCTGCTCTTTAAACATCCTGCAAATTTTCAGCAAATTTCTCATATTTTTTTCTTCGCATGGTTTTCATGCATTTTTAATATTTGCTTTGCCTGTCTTACGTCATACTATAGTGGCCCACGGCCACTCATGATGCCCATGGCTCATATATCACTAAATCTTTCAGCTATTCATCACATGACTTGTATGTGCCACTGAAGACATGTAGTAGTAACAAATCAAATCTCAGTTGCCTTGCGGCGGCATACGCCGAGTGAGGCGCGTCGTCCTCGCCACACCCACTGTCCCAATTCCCCGGGGATCCCACGCGCCGAGTTCCATGCGAGTACTGAACATTTCCCATAGACCAAACCTTCTCTCGACGAACGAGAACATCGAACGTTGCTGCCCAGCGCACGGCCTTATGGGCGACACCCGTTGGCCTCCTCCCGCGGATTGTCATCTTATCAGATACAACCGACATGGACAAGGAACTAGAAAATTGTGATCCGTGACCCGCCGTCATTATCGGCTGACCGCTACCAAGGTATGCTAAAACTTTCCAATAGTCTCAATTCCTCAGCACCACATGCATTGAACTCGCCTGTACTAGCTTCATCTAGTAAGTCTCGGCAAATTACCTGGCACCTTGGTCTTGACCGGTAGACACTCAAGTTCCCAAAGCGTTTGCCATGTCCATCGTGCAGGCTGCCTCGCAGAGCCATCACCAGGATACCCTCCTGCAGCGACTCAAGCGAAAGATTACTCGTGCAGGCATCACGGCAAAACAAGATTGGCAAGTGTGATCTTGGTGCTTGCCGACGAACTTTGGATGCCCCCATCCACTTCTTGACGTCTCAGCCTTGGTATACCAAATACCCAGGGTTCCCTACGAAGTGTGACCAACATGTATTGCGAAAGGACACAATCGGGGCATACCCTTGCACTCCTCGCCGTGTATTCACAGGAAATAAGCTGGAACGCACCATGCCAGGCCACACTTGCAGTTGGGGCAGTGTTGGTGTACATGCACATGTAGGTGTGGATGGGTAGCAGTAATATCATGCACGTCCTGCTTGTGACACGTACATGGTCTGTATTGTGATGCTAAGCGTCGGTTGTAATAGTATGGCGCCTGGCGACATTATTGCAGCCGTGTGGCGACTATGTAGATTATTGAGGGTCAATATTGGCATCCAGTAGTGTGGAAGCCTTGCCCCGCCAATACTTTCTCGTCCCGCATTCTCGTGGACCACCGGGCATGGTATTTCAATTTGAGTTTCCTCGACAGTAGAAGATTCAAATTGGTTGACGAGTAGTATATGATGGTTTGTTTTCACGGTGGACACCTTCCAACTGAGCACTGTCCGGCACCAGCGTGGGTGTTTTACAGGCAGTGGAGTGGTCGTGGATCCTCCCATTGAGCGAAACCGCACCCTCTCTTGACAGAAGGTCAGCAAGAGGTGCGTGTACAAATGTTGAAGGGTAGAAAGGCGCTGGTGTATTGTAATATCAGGTGCGGTAGCTACCTGCAAAGCTGGGGGTGAGGCCAGTGATCGCGGGAGGTGTGCGTTGCATGAATGCCTGACGTGCCTGTGTGCCAATACAGGTACCATTCCTCCTCCTGACTGAAAAGGGGCTGGTCCGTCCCTGATATCTGGACAAGGAGAATGAGGGGACCGTCAGGACGCAACAATTCCCCAGCGGTATATTACACATGCTCAGCGGTACCTCAGGCAATGTGCTTGCCCATCTATTGCTGACATACGATTTCGCAGTCAATCTGGCGAAGCATCAGAGACCTCAGCATTCTGGGTCAACACCTGGTCAGGTCAACAACGACCGTATCCTAGCCTTCGTGTCCTGGTGGAACGCCGCAGTGAGTTTCGCACAGGGGATGCTTCGCAGCCTCTGTTGATCTTCAAGAAGGCTTTTGACTCATTTGCAATCGTGAGTCACTCCCGGGATCTTCTGCGACTTCGAGGGATTCCTGCAAGTTCTATTGGTTTGATAACTGGTCCTGTATTCTGGGACTGAGAGTGCTGTGAGTGTGGGCAGGTGTATCCAGCCTTCTTTCCTGTGAATACAGGAGTGAGGCAAGTGTGCGTCCTTGCCCCAGTCACTTTTCAACGCTCTGTATGGCTGGTTATTGGCACAGTGTTTGTATGATCAAAAGTGATTGTCGGAGCTATATCCGCGGGCAACACCAATACACTGATCTTGCTTTTTTGCCGATGCATGCAGTAATCTTTGCTGAGTTGCTGGAGTCCTGGTGATTCCTGAGGCGCTGCACGAGGAGAGCAAAGCCTTTGGGACTCTGAGGTCCCTGGCTCAAGACCAAGGTCCGGTGTTTGGAGACTTACTAGATGAAGCAGTTACGTCTGTTCATGCGTGCGGCGAGGACATTGAGACTCTTGGAAAGTTTTTACATACCTCTCGGTAGCCAGTCCATACTGACTGCTGGTCACGTTCATAAGTAAATCCTTACGGGTCGAGATTGCATCACGCGCCACAGGTGCTTATGGAGTCTCGCATCAGGCTCGGGGGGATGTATTTGGCATTGTCCGGTACCCCTGTGCTAGGAGGACAAAGATCTCGGATCTTGTCAGGTCGCTTGTGACTCCCTTTCTTAATTCTATGGTTGTGAGACATTGACAACTAAGATAGTGACTTGAAGAGACGAAGTCAAATGCCTGTTGGTAATGAAGTGTCTTCGCTAGCAATCATGGGGTTAATCCTTGGGATGCATACGTGTCAAATCGGAGCGATTGCATGCTGGCTTGCAGGAACTGAATCGAGGGCCTCATTACCGCTACCTGGCATACGGATCCGTCGTCGCCAATCCGTAAGCCATTTCGGCTATATCTGCATGTGGCACTGCTACTACTGAAACGTACGGTGCGAATCCTGTCGCCATCCGGAGTTGTATCGTAAAGAGACAATCCGGCGTGGAGGACGGCCAAGGTGGCGGCGCCACAGGCTCGTTGTCTGGGGCGATAGGGCGGCAATGTTGATCGTTTCTTGTCGAGTCGTTGCTTGCTATGGGTATATAGGGAGCCTGCATGGGGAAGCTCGCGGCGTGGTGGACCCTCCGGGATTGGCGTCGTAGGGTGGGTCGCGGGCCCACGCGCTGCCCTCCTGGGCGTTGCCGCTCAAGGGATGGATTGTAGTATTAATAAAAAAACGTTACTAGCATTCAGTTATGGCTGAAATAAAAATTCTTAAGTAGTAGTTCTGGCAATAGTGTCTTTCTTCCCCTTAGTATTTATTTGGCTTCTAGTTGTAATGGGATATAAGAGTCTGTTTTTAATTGTAGAGACTTGTTTGCGGGCTTCAAAGTTGAACGAATGGTAGCTTCATTGGTACTCATTTTATTTAAAAATGAATACTATCGAAGGAACTTATGATTTATTCAGCACCCGATACTGTGTCGAGTGAACCAGGCCAGCGAGTGTCGGCGGAGGCTCGTAGAGATGAGCGTGTTTGTTGTGATCCCAGTAGGGTCGCGATGTGTTGGTCTCCCTTCCTATCAGCCTCTATCTCCAGGGTCTTGCATCTCCAAATCAGTTTCGCTCTGCTCTCGTCACCGAGCTGAGTATTGCCAATCAAATGGGCTACTAGGCCAAACAGGCTGCATGCACCAAGGCTATTGTTCTGGGCTTGGCCTACTTGCTTAAGCTACAAAGTGCTCAGCTGTACATGTTCTTCCAACGGTAACGCGTGGCGTCTTGTTAGCCTGATATGATCTGATGTCCGAGAGGGAACACACCTCTTCCACCTGTATAAAGAACAAACAAAACCTGTCCCCTCCTCACTTCCCTCTCTCTTTCTCTACTCCTAACTCTCCTCCATCTCTCTCTCTCTCTCTCTTCCATCTCTGCTCCCCTATCCTTCATCCTCTCTCTCCCTCCGCGGCTCCTCTCCTCTCTCCCTCGTCCTTCTCCTCTCGTCTCACTTCCCTCTCTACCAGTGTCTCGCTTCGCGCTCTCTGCACTCTAGCTCATCCTTCTCTTCTCTTCTCTCCCCTCTCCCTCGTTGCTTGTAATCCTTCTCTTTTTTCCCCTTTTCTTTCTCTTTTCTCTCACTCACGTTTTAACGGGCTTGGACTTGATGATGCTGTTACATGGACGGGATAATAAATGAGCTCCCCTTTTTATGTGTTGTGTGTGTGTGTTGTGTGTGTGTGTGCTGTGTGTGTGCGTGTGCTGTGGTGCCGTGTGTGTGTGTGTGTGTGTGTGTGGTGGTGTGTTTGTGTGTGTTGTGTGTGTGTGTGTGAGTGTTTAAGTTCGCAGTTAACCTTCAAACACACTTTTTTTTATTTTCACTTCACTTTTTGTTTACTAGACAAGCTCTTCTTTTACACCTCCTTACACTTTCCCACGGAGGACCTTTACTTTTCACCTGTTTCCTCTTCCATTCCTTCCTTCCTTCTTCCTTTCCCTTCCTTTTCCTTCCTTCCTTCCTTCCTTCCTTCCTTCCTTCCTTCATACCTTCCTTCCCTTTCCTGTCTCCTTCCTTCCATGTCTGCCTTTCCTTCCTTCCTTCCTTCCTTCCTTTTACCTTTTCCTTCCGTTCCCTTCCTTCTTGTCCTTCCTCCTTCCTTCCTATCATACCTTCCTTTCCTGGTCTTTCGCTTTCCTTCCCCCTGTCTTCACTTCCCCGCCTCTACACTACCCGTCCCATTCTTCTTCCTTGGCAACGCACAAGCCCTCATCCGCCCCTTCACAGCTACCCCTTCACACGACCCCCACTAGCATCATTCACTTCCGCTCCACTCCCTGCCTTTCCCACAACCCATACACAACCATCTTCCCCCCCATTTCGCGAACCCTTCGCACAACCACCGTCATACCCTAATACCATCCTTTCCACTCCAACTCCCCGCCACCTGGTACAATTCCCGCCTCTACTAATCACTCATTCGAACAGTTCCAGCAGCTTTCGAGTGCTTCCCCCAATAACCCCCACATCCGTCACGACATCTAACCACTCACCGAAACAACTCCTCCACCGCTCCCGCGCCCGCAGCAGCGCCCCCACACGAACTAGCGTCTCCCCCCCTTCCATTCACACTCCACCACCACGCCACCCTCGACACGCTTCAACTTCCGCGCCCCAAGGGCGTGGAGCCGCTAACATTCCAACACTCAGCCTTTCCCATCTTTCAAACCCCGAACAGCCAAGTACGACGCACCGCCCCGCCCCCCACCGCGACTTCACGCCCTTCCAATACCGAGTTATTCTCAACCGTCCCCTCCACGCACCGTTCCCCACCCATTCTCCTCCTCCGACGAGTTCCGCACGCCCACGGCGAATTCTACATCACCCCACCACCCCTTCTCCTTCTCAACGCCCTAGCTTCTTCTCTTTTCCGTGTTTTCCTGAGTGGGTGTGGGTGTCTGCCTTCCTTTCATACCTCCTTCCTTCCTTCTTTCCTTCCTTCCTCCTTCCTTCCTTCCTCCTTGCCTTACCGTCCTTCCTTCCTTCCTTCCTTCCTTCCTTCACCGTGTAAGATCCTACTCCCCTTCACAACACCAACCCTAGGAAGGAAAATAAAATTGCAAAAAGTCACAACTAACTAAGCTATCTATTAATTCTCTTATA
>JACEEZ010002273.1:0-12278 GCA_016584305.1 Chionoecetes opilio
TTAAAAAATTTTTTTTTTTTTTCATAAAAACCCGCCCAACTATCTGGCAACCCTGATGTTACAGTGAACCAGTGTTTCCACTTTCAAGGAAGCCCGTCAGGGTGGCAAGGTTGGTAGAGACGTGAGTTCCCAATGTGCAGCGTCCCTGTGCATTCGGTCAGCGGTTCGAGTCCGCCTAGTTCATGCTGACGTGGCGGCGCTTTGTATAGTCAATAACCTTGTAGTTGGTACTTGCAAAGTGTCTAGATAGGATGAAAATCTTATCTTACTTTCAAGGAAATTTCCTTATTTTAAGGAAATTTACGCCTGAGAAGGAAATTTCTAAGGAAACCCAAAAATTAAGGAAATCCTAAGGAAATCCATTTGCTTCTGACATGTTATAATTTGTGTGTATTTAAAATGTATTTACAAATGTATTTAAATACAATTGATGTATTTAGTATTTAAATACAATCGTAAAATGTATTTAGTATTTAAATACATTTCCCCATGTATTTAGTATTTAGTATTTAAATACATTTCTCCCATGTATTTAGTATTTAGTATTTAAATACATTCAATGTATTTAGTGCCCAGCTCTGGACATAAATTGTTTTTCCACCGTTATCATCGTCCAGCAGGAGTGCAAGGAATCCATCGTAAACTGTGATCAACCTTGTTACCTGGATCTGCTTGGAGCATAAGAGTTCCAAGAGCTGTCTTTTTATCTCTGTCGTCAGAGTTACGGCATTTCATTTTGACACGAGCCATCACGTCATACAAAAATTAATGTGGATGAAAAAGTAATCTGATTGCCCCAAAGAAATAGCAGGAACAATAATACTAAAGTCCTCACAAGACCAAGACCGGTAATAGTTGTAAAAATAAAACCAAGACCACTATCAAACTGCAACACAATAACTCTGCCTACAACTACCACACCAGCGTGTCCCCGCCCACTCATGAGCGTCGCAGGACACAAGTGGAGCTGCCCCGTGAGGGTCTCGCCTGTCCCTAACAGCAGGTTTCCCACCCTTGGTGCTTGCTACCTTTAACTAGCCCTCTGAGGGGCCCCCCTTGCGTCACTGCTCTATGCCAGTGACCAGCAGGGTTCGCCTCCGTCTCACAGCAAGGGACGCTAAGAGCGACAGAATTAATCTGCAACAACGTTGAGCAACGCGGTAAACAAACAAGGACCTCCTGGGCAGGCACTATAACCCTGTGGGGAGCGCCGCGGTTCACTGGAATCACAGACACAGTGTTATACTTCAGCTAAATCAGTTAACTAGCTGTTAACACAGAGCACTGGGACTAAATCCTGCTCACTGTGGCTGTCAGGTCCAGAGAAACGTTGAAAGTGAAAGTGGCAAAACCAAGGCAGGCAGTGTAGAGCACCTCAGGGACACGAGGGGCGACCTGTTACACTGTGCGTTGTGGTATGAGCGAGGGCGGCAGAACCTTCCACGACGGCTGCCGGGCCGAGATTTGGCTGCTGTCAGTGCTATCAGCGCTGATGACAATTTCTTTCAAGATGAGCTCCTGATTTCTAATCCAATTGCCACAAAAAATTGCAGGATTATAATGGACGAGAACTTCGCGGTCGTTTTCAGAGACACCGACTGTTTTTTCCTGGCCTACAATAGGTGTTTTTTTCTAATGGAGATAGTTTTTTTTTTTTTCATTCTTTCATTCAGTTTTAAAATACTTCATTCCGTCTATACCTTCTTCTACCATTTCCCTAGTTATCCCAAAGATATTGTGATAACTAGGGAAATGGTAGAAGAAGGTATAGACGGAATGGAGAATTTTAAGTCACCAGGACCAGATGAAGTGTATCCCAGAGTACTAAAAGAATGCAAAGGGGTTGTTAGTGATGCGTTAGTGCATATTTTAAGTGCCTTTTTAACTTGCCCTCTGCGGGTCCCCTTGTGTCACTGGTCTACGCCAGTGACCAGCAGGGTTCAACTCCGTATCACACCAAGGGACGCTAAGGGCGACATAATGAATCTGCAACAACGTTGAGCAACGCAGTAACCAAACAAGGACCTACTGGGCAGCCAGTACAGCTCTGTGGGGAGCGCCTCGGTTCACAGGAATCACAGACACAGTGTTACAGTTCAGCTAACTCAGTTAACACGAAACACTGGAACTAAATCCCGCTCATTGTGGCGGTCAGGTCCAGAGAAACGTTGAAAGTGAAAGTGGCGAAACCAAGGCAGCAGTGTAGAGCACCTCAGGGACCCGTCACCCGAGGGGCGACCTGTTACACTGTGCGCACTGCGTTGTGGTATGAGCGAGAGCGGCAGAACCTTCCACGACGGCTCCCGGGCCGAGATTTGCCTGCTGCTATTTTTTGGGCAGTGGCCAGTGCTGAGCCAACAGACACATGAACACGTACCACACGAGTATAGAACTCTGTACGAAACGGTAAAATAAGAAAACGACATATGACGGTAACTAATAGATTTTACAAGTTATTGTAGTATGACTTAATGATGAACCGTTGGACTCCAGGTGGTTAAGACAATTATTGTTGACAGACAAAATAATTATAAATATATAATTCCAGCTTCCTTATAAATATGACATTGCATTATTGGTCAGCATGTCTCGTAGCCCCAGGTGTAAGGTTTCGTACCCCTGGTGGTACAGGTACCCCAGGTTAAGAACCACTGCTCTAGATATTGTCACATCGGCAAGTATCATAGACCAACATAATCAAGCAAGTGTGTAGATTCAGGAACCGTGTTTAATATAATAGTACAATGATAAATAGCTGACCACTAAGGAGTTGAAAGAACAAATGTGAGAAAATGTTTATGCGCTACTTTATTTTGCCGTCATTTTCGTATAATTGATATTGTTGCAGATTTATGCTAATATGATGGAGAATTTTCTCAGCAGGACGATGGTGGCCCTAGTTTTTTTTTTCAATATCAAATGGTGGTGTCGGAAAAGTCCTTAGGAATAAGGTTTGTGCAACCAGATGGTCGCCGCGCTAGGCTGCGGGCGTCACTCATCACAATACAGCGGGATGCGGGACTCTCTTTCTAGGTATATAACTCTGTGGTGTGCTTATATGCACATCATTATGTAATAAGACACAGAATGTATACTAAATATAAACAGTGGTGAGAAGAACTGTACAAATAATGAAAGAGTTAAATCGACCGCGAGTATCTACGGCCGAATATATGAGATTACGAAAAGACTACAGACTTACTATTTTTTGTTTACATCAACCACTTAGATAGTGGGATTAGCGGTGATATCAGCATGTTTGCTGATACTAAGAGAGGTAGGATTATTAGTCATATAGGCTTGTAAAATGTTTACTCCACGAATGGGGGCAAGGTCTAGAGTGCATATTGGCTTGTAAAATGTTTACTCCACGAATGGGGGCAAGGTCTAGAGTGCATATTGGGGGCAAGGTCTAGAGTGCATATTGGCTTGTAAAATGTTTACTCCACGAATGGGGACAAGGTCTGGAGTGCATATAGGCTTGTAAAATGTTTACTCCACGAATGGGGGCAAGGTCTAGAGTGCATAGAAGTATTTTAAGGTGAGGGGATTTAAAAAGTTGACTTTAGTCTGTGCGAGCTTGGACGCGTTCCACATCTTTAGTGTGGACGTCTATTTCCTAAGGCGTTTTCTGCGGGGATCCTGATTGCATCCGAAAAATTTTCGTTTGCTCAAATTTCGATCCCTGTTCAACCATCCAGGGAAGATGATTGGCCCGACCCGCAATCATTTGTTGTTGTTGTTGTGACCGTTTGCAATCGAAAATTCTCCGATTGCAACCAAAAATCCCCCGGGCAAAAAACGCCTCTAGTTAGATCACAGTCTGATTTAAACGGTTTGCAGGGAGATTTAAAAGTGCCTGAGTTAACAGAAACGCAAGCTGCAAGAAGGCGGCTTCTATCGGCTTCCTCACCAAAATTCGCCTTAAGAGAGAGAGCTCGCACGCGTACGTCTAGTCTCAGAGACGGATACTGAGGCCCGTACCGAGAGTTGAAGGCGGTAGAGCGACGAGCGGCATACCTTCAATTCTTTACCGAGAGTCGACACTGGAGGTTGGTTGAGGTCTCACGCCTGTGGCAATCTAGTGGCAACAGTGCTGCTTCAAACTGCGTAGCCAGCAGTACGACTAAAATAGTGTATAATGCGAATTTGCCCTTATACTCATCGAAAACATCAACAGGAACGTTGCGATCGGCTATGAAGTTAGTGAAATATATATTTGATGAAGTTAATTAACAGTAGAGGCGTGTATACGAAGTTTCTCTTACCGCTCATGTGAATATGTGCGGTACGAGAAACGTCCTGGCGGGTTTTGGCAGCGACCTTGATGATGGCGGTGGCTCAAGCCGCTACCCACCTCGCTATTCTGAACCTCCTTCATTATTGTCACTAAAATCACTTATTGCCGCATATGTAATACCTAATAATCTTATCCTTATATTTAAATACATATTGGCAAGAAAATTTTTAGCATATCTCTTAATTTCTCCAGATTAGGAATGTAATAAAAATTCATCGAAGGTTGAGGCGAAGACATGGGTGTACCCATGTCTTCAACCTTGACCGCCAACTTTCCTCGCTGCTCTTCCTTCCAAAACAAGCCCCTCTTATGGTAAGCGAAGGTCTGCCGTTCGTCGTTCGTCGCTCTACCGTCATGACTCTCGGTACGGGCCTGAGAGACTGAAGCGCGTTTGTTCGTAAAAAAAAAAACTTTAGCCGTGGAATGTATCAGTACGAGGCTGCGGAAAATGTGGGGAAGCAATGCTTCCATAATATCTCAAGAACCGTATTAGCTACAAGAAAACGTTATGGAGTGCAAAAAATCCAGATTTCATTAGGCTTCCCTGTGGTATAAGCAGATTTGAATTCCATTCATAAATGACCGAATTAAGTTTGTTTTTAGGGCATATTACTCGAAGAAAAAAAAATCCAGAAATCAAGGTAAATTGCATACATGTGTAAAACTCTTGCGAATAATAAATGTACATTTTTCAAAGTGGAATACGATTCCTGCAGAAACTCTCTCCATCAAGACATAACAATATGTTAGACGGATAAAAGATAGATAGATGTATGGTGCATCAATAAGCTGCTGGTCATTGAACGGCACAAAGCTGCGCAAAATATAAAAACTTATATAAAAAAATCTGTATAAGAAAAAAGAAACGGATAGATGCTTAGGGTAGATCTGGTTGAGCTTAACAAAAAGTATTCATGCCATTTTTGGTCTCGGGTCAATAGTTTCATAGTAAAAAATTGGGTAACGCAATAAAGGTAGTGTTCTGACATTTTTAAGCTGCCAAAAATTTGGTCTAGTCTTATTGTCCTACAGACGTAAAAATGATCTCAATACCAATTGTTCATCTTGCGAAGAACAATAATAATTGTTCTATATATTTTCTTTCACAGAATCCTGCCAGGCAAAGAAATTTTGAAGTGTTTTTTATAGTAAAGAACGCATTTCCCGTATAGATACGGGAAAAGTCACAGCAGCAAAGTTGTAGTGCTCCAAAAATCCTGCCTTATACTCGTTCCAATTCCGCTCTTTTATCCAGTATTTAGACCGCCAAATGCCAAAAACTGTTTTGTGCACGGCAACTGTGTGCAACGTGCACACCGTAACCCACAATTTACACACTTTTTTAACGTAAAATGTATTACATACACACGGGGGCTATGTAGTAGCAGTACCCGATGGACGGATTGGTTACGAGGAGGGCGACAAATATAACTCGTCACAGGCAGCCTCTGTCTCTGACTTCTTACTCCTGTCTCTGTCTTCTATTGGAATAGTGACACTTATTTCTTACGGCGTCAGTCTTCCGAACCCATCCAGTTGGAAAGACCATGTCCCCGAGAACGACTGTCCCTTGCATGTACTAAGAAGACAAAAGTTGAACCAGACTTGGTGAATGTAAATCATTACGAAAATAATAAAAAATATATAAGGTTTTATCCGTTCGTCATGCTTAGTCATCATGCTGTTCTAAAATTGATCCAGGGGTCTGTATTCCTTTAGTATCTTTATAGGGACTTGCAAGCGGGGGTTTTTTTCGCCAGTGGTCTAGAGTCTCTAGTTCAGTGGTTTACTTAACCTTTTTTAGTGCTCGTACCCTTTGAGATCTCATAATTTGTCTCGTACCCTCGATCAGAAAAAAGTATAATTAGAGTAACGAACCTTTTATTTCACTAACTACAATACTACATAGTACACAATGTTACATTTCAGTGACTCTTTTGTTGTTGCATTTCATCAATTATGATGATTGAAAACGAGTTCCCGAAGTGCCACACGCATGTCGTCACTTGCATCCAGACGGTTCCCAGCCTTTGTTTTGAGGTGTAGTTGTGTTGAAAAACGCATAAGAACGTGGTTGCAAATGGCACAATGACCTCCAGAGGTCGTTCTGCTAACTGTGGGAATGTTTTGAGTTGTACACACTAAAACATATCTAGCTGCATTGATTCAAACTGCATTTGGATTTTGTCGTTGGCCTGCAGTTCAACAAAACCATCTTTCAACATATTACTGTTATTCATGGAATCCAGGTTGAACATTATATGGATTATATGGAATTATATGGAAGGAGTGAATCAGCCCTTGCAAATGCTTTCACTTCAGTATCGATGGACACTTCCTCTGCAAAAGCAGCCTCATCTAATGAAGGAAAGTTAACAAAATTCCCTTCTTCAATGCACCACATCCAAATTGAAAGTTTCTGGGTAAAGGCAAATAACTTCTCTTGACAGTTATCATGTTCAGCATTCTTCCTTGGATGGAGATGTTCAACTCGTTCAAGTGCGTGAATACATCTGTCAGGGCCAGGGCAGGAACCCAGCAACAAAGGTAGTTGCGCCAGCAACGACCATCTCTCTGAACTTCTTTTCCTAACGACGAAAGCTACAAAGCCTCCCTTTTCGGTCGTTAACGCGTCGGAAGGCGCTGACTGGCTAAGGCGAGTAATGACGTCATCAAGCGCGTCATCAGTCACCAGCCAATGAAAAAACAGTTTTTTTAAAACTTCTCGACCAATCACAAGTCAGCGAGACATATTTCTGGGCAAGAATGGCATGCCAGACTGCCTCTCCCCGCCTTCTTTCCCCGTCATCTCAAACTAATTCTCGTTTTATTCGGAATGCTTGCGCTTTAAGGAGTTTTAATGTATCAGATAGTAAGATGTATAAGTAAGGAGCCTGTGTTGCTAGTGTTTTGGTGGTAGAAGGTGTGTGTGTGGGTTGAAATAGTGAATATTTGTGATATGGGGAGGTCCCGCGGGAAGCCTCTCCGTCACTCCTGCCCCGCCATCAGTCACCTCATCATAATATCTTTAAATCACCCTTATTTAAGGTGAACACGGTGCTACATTGATTTAGATAATGACAGTTTTATATAACATCTCACCATAATCACTAAGTGTATAAGAACGAGTAATAAGACGTTTAATCCTGCCCAAACCTACAGTGGCGGAGGAGCTGGCGGCTCCAGCCGCCACTCAAAACTTTTGAGTAAAAACCCGCAGTTATCCGCCTCACCTGTGCCCTTTCCCGAAGAAGACAGTCAGCTCCCCCACCTGTGATAGCACCATAGGATATCACCAGGGATCATAGGATTCCTCAAGGGGTTCTCGCTCCCCCACTAAATATTACCAAAGACATCTATCTCCCTTAGTGAAGTTGGTGTTGATATCCACCTCACGGGCTTCACCAATGCTTGCTGCCTTTCTGCTGCCGAAGGCCGCGCTGCCAGACGTAGATGAGTCCTTGCTTGTATTTCATCTCTTTACTCATATATATGAAAAATATCCATCCAAATGCAATCATATGCTACATCACCTATAAAAAGATATTTCATAGCATACCAAGCAATAATGAGCATGTCTGGAGACTTCCGACCTCTGCTAATACCCGGTCTTGAGCAGTCGTTGGCCAGTGTGCACGTTAATGACGAAACCGAAAGAATTTTCCGCGCTGGTGTTCCGTCGTTGGACTAACGACCAAAAAAAGGTCTTAGACCTTTTTTTGCTTCTGGGCCCCGAAGCCCCAAAAACACTTAAGACCTTTTTTGGGGCCCAGAAGCCACAAAAAAACTTAAAAACCTTTTTTTGGTCGTTAGTCCAACGACGGAACCCACAGCGATTAATGAAGGAAAGTTAACAAAATTCCTTCTTCAATGCGCCACATCCAAATTGGAAGTTTCTGGGGAAAGGCAATAACTTCTCTACAGTTATGAGCTCATGTTCCCGCATTCTTCCTTGGGGTGGGATGTTCAACTCGTTCAAAAGCGTGAATACATCGTCAGGTATGCTAAGGACAAAAATTAACTCCCTGTTTTCAAAGTGGTCAGCAATGTCACTGCCTTGATTTATAAGAAACCTCTTGATTCTTCGTGTAGTTCAAGACACGTGTAAGTAGTACTGAGAGTCACCTCCCCTTCCGTGTGGAAAACAGGAACACTATGTTCAGCTCCAATTTCTTCACAAAATGATGCAAAGAGACAAGGCAAGACAGACAAAATAATTTTTAATATAATTCAAACCTCCTTATAAATATGATATGGAATTATTGGTCAGCATGTCTCGTACCCCCAGGTGTAAATTTCGTACCCCCTGGTGGTACAGGTACCCCAGGGTAAGACCACTGCTCTAGTTCAAGACTCGCCAGGAGCTACTTTTTTGTCCGTCGTCGAGTAGCCGAAGACACCCACATGCTGCCCATCAACCTCCCCTCCGACTGCCAGTGTGGCAGAGGGCACCAGGGGGAAGCATAAGCCTCAATTAATTACATGTGTCACTCAACAAATCCAGCCTGCGACACCACGGGCGAGGGCCAGCCATCTCAGCCTTCTAGAAATAACATATAAGGCCAACCACCTGAGGCCTCAAGGAAGATAAAAGCCTAAAGGCGCAACAGGTGTGAAATATTAATAAAAATAATACAAAAAAAAAAAAAAAAAAAAAAGTTAGCCTTGGAATGTAGTACGAGGCTGCGGAAAATGGGGGGAAGCAATGTTTCCATAATATCTCAAGAAAACCCTATTAGCTACGAAAAAACGTTATGGAGTACAAAAAAATCGAGATTTCAACAGGCTTCCCTGTGGTATAAGCACATTAAATTTCTTTGATAAATGACCGAATTAAGTTTGTTTCTAGGTTTATATTACCTGAAAAAAGTTTCCAGAAAACAAGGGAAAATTGCATACATGCGTAAAAAATCTTCCGAATAAGAAATGA
This sequence comes from Chionoecetes opilio, assembly GCA_016584305.1. Taxonomy (NCBI): domain Eukaryota; kingdom Metazoa; phylum Arthropoda; class Malacostraca; order Decapoda; family Majidae; genus Chionoecetes; species Chionoecetes opilio. Next base: position 9,231 of record JACEEZ010002273.1, read on the forward strand.
ACATTTTTCAAAGTGGAATACGATTCCCTGCGACACGCTCTCCATCAAGACATAAACAATATGTTAGACGGATAAAAAATAGATGTATGGTGCATCAATAAGCTGCTGGACCATTGAATGCATAAGGAGGCGCTAAATATAAAAACTTATATCTAAAAATCTGTATAAGCAAAAAAGAACAGATAGATGCTTAGGGTAGATCTCGTTGAGCTTAACAAAAAAATATTCATGCCATTTTTGGTCTAGGGTCAAAAGTTTTATAGTAAAAAATTGGGTAACGCAATAAGGTAGTGTTCTGGGCATTTTTAAGCTGCCAAAAATTTGGTCTAGTCTTATTGTCCTACAGACGTAAAAATGATCTCAATACCAATTGTACATCTTGCGAAGAACAATAATAATTGTTCTATATATTTTCTTTCACAGAACCCTGCAGGCAAAGAAGTTTTGAAGTGGGTTTTTTATAGTAAAGAACGCATTTCCCGTATAGATACGGGAAAAAGTCACAGCAGCCCAAAATTGTAGTGCTCCAAAATCCTGCCTTATACTCGTTCCCAAAACCGCTCTTTTATCCAGTATTTAACCGCCAAATGCCAAAAAGTTTTCTGCACGGCAACTGTGTGCAACGTGCACACCGTAACCCACAAATTTTTCACCTTTATAACGTAAAATGTATTACATACAACGGGGGCTATGTAGTAGCAGTACCGATGGAGGATGGTTACGAGGAGGGCGACAAATAAAACTCGTCACAGGCAGCCTCTGTCTCTGATTTTTTACACTTGTCTCTGTCTTCTATTGGAATAGTGACACATTTCTTACGGCGTCAGTCTTCCGAAATTGCCTACACAATTTGGAGTGTGGTTTCTGTTTACATTATTGGATCTAGGAAACATTCTCTCTATGAACTTCCGTCGCAAATCATTACTTTTGGAGATAATGACATGTTGTTGATAGGAGGCCAGAGACAAGTGTTTACGTCCGCCACACTTTTCTTCCTCTTGTGACCTGCATCACCTTGTTTTTTCTCTTGCCGCGGACACTTTTTTAATGCAGATTTGGCTTTAGTTAAGAGGTTAAAACTTTGGGGTTAGGTTAGGTTAGGTTAGTTTAATTTCATATCTCATATACACTCCTTCCTATTAAAAACATCTTATATCTCCAAAAGTAATCATTTGCGGGGGGAAGCTCATAGAGAATGTTTCTTGGAATCCAATAAGGTGAAACAGAAACCATACTCCCAAAGGGCCCCGAGACATAACCCACGTCACGGTTTGTTTACATCGGTGCATTGTGGGGATAAGGCGGGGTCGCCGCGGGTGGACCTCCGGAGGGAAAACTACGACGTTGGAAGAATTTAGAGTTATTTTGCGTGAAATTGATTTTTCCAGTGCTATATTACCGTGTTCTGTTCTCGCTGACAACACATAGAGAAGACCTGAGGTAATGGCTGATGTGCAGAGGCTTCTAAACTAGGAAACTGAGTCATAACAGAGCCTCGTCAAGAGGTAAAAAAAGTGGTAGGTATTACGTTTGTGTCCCTACCACTTGTTTACCTCAAAATTTAGATTTTTGCTGTGACTGTTTTCTTGGTTTAGAAGCCTCTGCACATCAGCCTCACCTCAGGTCTTCTGTATGTTGTCTAAAAAAAAAAACCGCATTCTCACAGGTCCCCAAACTTGTTTGGGGAAGGGGGAGTTGGGCAAACACTAGACATTTATCCTATATAGGTTTAAAACTTATTCAAACTTGTATGACTAATGGTTAGAAATTTTTAAAACTAATGTTCATTTCAATTTTCTTCGTATTGCATTGGCTCGTCAAGTAACACTTAAACCATGATGTATACTACTACTTATTATGAGGAAAGACAACAAAAGGAACTCAATTAATAAGGTATAGAGTATTAAAAAATACTATCATAACCATGAATATAGACAACCGACAAGAGAAGACTCAGACGATGAAAAAAATTCGAGTTGTTTTTGGGCAAAATTGATATTCCAGGTGCTATTTTTTCCGTGCTGTGTTCTCGCTGCAACCTACAGAAGACCTGAGGTGATGGTGATGTCAGAGGCTTCTAAACCAAGAAAAACAGTCACGCAGAGTCTCATTTGAGGTAAAAAGTGCTAGGAACACAATACGTACTACCTACCACTTCTTACCCCTTGACGAGGCCTTTTTTTGACTGTTTTCCTATTTTAGAAGCCCCTGCACATCAGCCCTTACCTCAGGTCTTCTCTATAGTGTTGTCAGCGAGAACCAGAGCACAGTAATATAGCAACTGGAATATCAATTTCACGCAAAATAACTCTAAATTTTCCATCGTCGTAGTTTTCCCTCGTAGATCCCCCCCCGGCGACCCCGCCTTATCCCCACAATGCACCGATGTAACAAATCGTTACGTAGTTATGGGTAAGGTCCAATGTTTAGGGAATTTCGGTCCTATTGTAAAAATTTACCTAGGTTTTCAAACAAGTTCCCATTTTATTTTTTGTTATTAATGCTTTACCAAATGGATTTTTTGTTAATTTATTTATGTGCAACTCTCTACAAGTATTAAATGATCAAAAAAATTTTTTAAATTTACTTTATAGACGTTTTTCACCCGGGGAAAAATCAATATCTCCCATTTGAAAAAGCATCAAATAATAACCTAATCCCAAACCGCAAACTAACTTTACCTAACGTAACCTAAAAAAAATCAATGCTTGCACATGTCATTGTTACTTTCAAACTCGTTCTGACCTGTATAAACAGTAGACAGGTGAAAAAACACTTGAATCCAGACCCGTCATGTTACATATATTAACCCATTGATTACGTAACCTAACCTCGTTGAGGGGGCTCGACCCCACAGACCCCCCTTGTATTATTTTTCATTTTCGACGGCTGTTGTAAGGGTTAGAAATACTGCACATGGTCAGATCTACAAGTTGAAGACGGGTTTTTGCTACGTGCCTTGAATGCATTACACACGTAACCCGTGATGGTGACTGAAGTGAGTTTGCCAGAGGTTAGTGGAAAACGTTTATGCATAGATGAGCTTCA
>JACEEZ010002274.1:0-5000 GCA_016584305.1 Chionoecetes opilio
GCGCACCACGTTCCGTATGCTGACCTTGGCCCAGGTCCGCCTTCGGCTGAGGCAAGGGGACTGGATGGCGTCCCTCGATCTCAAGGACGCCTACTGGCATGTCCCCATTCATCTTCGGTTCCGGCGCTTCCTGGCCTTCCAGGTGGGATCGGACACGTGGCAGTTCACCAGACTGCCCTTCGGCCTCTCCATCGCTCCGAGGGTTTTTACGCGGACCGCGGCCGCGGTCCAATGGCACGGCGTTGCCAGACGTATGTTTCTTTTTCAGATTATCTAAGTGTAGCCTGGTAATGTATTATCAGATGTTGGAATGGTTGCCTGTATACCCAGGGTTTGCCCTGGGTAGCGATCTTTCCTATCCTATAGCTTAGTGCACTAGCTCTGTCAGGGACCCAAAAATAGGCTTTTCATACTTCAAAGCCGTCATTTTACGCAAAAAGTTTCTTCCGACAACCCCCATTGATTTTGACAGCACTACTTACATGTCAAATTTCAACTCAATCCGATAATATTTAGGAGTAGTTATACACTTTTTGGCAGAAACTTGGTTCCACGGGTCTTATGGTAAGCGACAGCGAGCGAAGCTCGCTGTCAATAAGTCATATTATTCAACCTACAGCTTCATCTTGTCAGTCAGAATCCCTCCATTATGCTATTGAACTAATATAAGTTTTCTTTGTAACTATTTTCCCCTTAAACATACAAAAGTCTCATCATGATGACTGGCAGATTTACAACAAAGGATAAACTAGGTTGGGCATGTCATTGAAACTTTTAGGATATCTGCTCCATCTCTCTCTATATAGGGCACATTTCCCCCTTTTGGCATTAAATCAATCCTTATCTGTTATCTCTTGGTGGTCAGTCAGTCATTGTTGAAGTCATGAAACCTTGGATAAGCTCATATTTCAGCTATCAAGTAAACAGAACACAGTACTCTTCCGCTATTAACTAGATTCCCATTCTATCTTACAGTCTCATGCTTAAGATGATGCCTATGTTTACCTGATACTAGGGTTAACCTATGATAAAATACAACTGAAATTTAGAAATACCATAGTATTCTTTTCTCCTGGCATCAAATATCAGTCAGTAAGCAGGATTTTTCACCTCTTAAAAAAATAACCAGTATAAACAGAACACCCAGTATACCCACTGGTATACTGGGGGATTATACCCAGTATAAACTAACTTTTAATATATATGCTGCTCCATCGATGCAGAAGTGTGTAAAATCCGCTGCTCCCGTTGCTGTGCCCCATCAGTATGCTTAAGGCTGCCATGCTGTACAACTCAACCAGTTGCGGGACACACTGGCCTGGAAGGTGGGTTTGAAATAAGAATCATTGAGTAAGTCATAAGAGTGGCTGCAGGGCTGCTTGGGTGAATAAGTTTTAGAGTTAGCCAAGATGCCTACACCCATGATTGAAGCTCCTGATAGACAATGAATGTGTGTTGACTTGTGGTGGAATGTCTCAAACGAAAACCTAGACTTTCCTGAACACATGAAAAAGTTACATTCTGATAGTATAGGTTTTGGTGCTATTAATCAGCAGAAATCAATGCTCAATGCGACGGAGATGAGCATTGAAGTCACATGCAGCTTAGCGTATACCCCAATCTCTTAAACAATTAGGTTTTGAAATATGAAAAATTACTATTTAATTTTGAAATATGAAAATCAACCCAGTCCTGAAATGATAAATTTAATTTTATAAATAAGAAATACCTAAAATACCTACCCTAAACTAGAATTTTGAAAACTGCATTATTCTTACACTATTTCAATCCTTACTAAAAGTTATGCTGCCCTAAAACAGTCTTCCTTCATCTCAAATATCCATTCAATATGTATATTATCTTTGTAAGTTTTTTTGACACCTACAAAAGATGCAGTCAAAGGTACAACACTTCATAGAATTCTTGGGTCCAATGCTCGTGAAAATATTGGGAACTCAAATGAATGAGTATTATTATGGCGGAAACAAAAAAAAACCGTCTGGCGAGGTTCCACACGAGGCAATTTTGTGTTGGATATTTCTATGACCTCAAGTGTTATTACGGTGGGGTAAAAAAATAGTGTTGTCGCTGTCGTCGTGCTGAACGTGTTAAACTGAACCACTTCCTGACATGAACAAAATACACAAGTTTCTACCTTTATAAACTTGTCATATATACCTACACCCTCACTAACACTGTCACACCTCTGGAATGCATTCATTAAATCACCAATAATGCTTTTGAATGGTCGTATATACTTCAACCAGATTTTTTATTCCAATAAATTAGTTTTCTGTATAGTATATGGATTTTTTACTTCCAATAAATGATAAGTTTATATATATGGATTTTTACTTCCAATAACCGTTTTCTGTATACAAGGTCCTCCCCAAGTCAATAAATAACTCATAAATGCCTCAAAGACCGGCCGGAGAATGGCTACCAGCTTCCCCAAAGAAAAGAGAAAAAAAAACAACTAAAACTAAAATTAAACTAAATAATTTGGGAGCCCTGCGGACTTTCTTACAACACAGAAGATCAAGTAAAGTGGCAAAAAAAATGCCAAGTTAAAAGCCTAACTGTGTCGTAACGGAAAAGGGATTCAATGCTGTTCATAAATGGTATATATTCTAATTTTTTTTAAGTGACTCAGTTGATGGCAGTAGAAGTATTGAGCATGAAATAAAGACAAAATGCAAATAAATTATGACAAGCTTATTAACGATGAAATGACTCTACGCCTGTTTGTCAAGGGTTGGTGTGGTCAATACTTAAGAGTTTTATTGATATGGAGTAGGACGCAAGCAGTCTTTTCTTAAAGCAGGACACTTCTTAAGGCAGACTCCCGACCACGTCCATCACACCACTGCAAATAAATAAAGGCACCTCAATTATCAACTGAAAACCCTCTATAACCTCTATCTATAATCTATCTGACTTAATCTGTAATCTATATGAAAATAAGCAAATCACATCACTAAATATAGGCACACTAATTATTCATTGACTCAATCTATTTAAAATGACTAATTGATCTATCAATCATAATCTATAATCCTATGAAATTAATTAAAGGCAAGCAAATCACATCACCAAATAAATAGTAACTCAATTATTTGCTTGAAAAACTCAATCTATTATGAAATGACTGTATAATCGATCTGTCTTTATCTATTATCTATATAAAAAATACTGCCTAGACAAGTCAATATCACACCACTGGAAATATAGGTACCTCAATTATTGAAGTCTAAGCAATCTATAGGCAAGTCAGACTATAGACATTGAAGGTAGGTAGTTCAAATAGCTAGGAATAAATAGGTGTAGTCTGCTAAAGACACTTAATTCTCATGTGGAAGCTCACGCCAATCTCATCACTAAATAAAAGTAACTACATTATTGACCTCAAACCATTCGATATCAAAGTCAGACTATAGACAGTGAAGGTCAGTAGTGTTAATGGCTAGGAATAATAGTGTTAATGGCTAGGAATAAATCATTGGTCTGCTAAAGATACTGAATATGGAAGTGGGAGCTCACGCAAAATTGTGAAGGAAATGATTGCATTGGGAAAACTACTAGTGAAGCAATTAACTTTTTTCATTTATAGGGGGGGGGGGGGGGGGGGAGAGATTGTATGAAGGAAAAGTCCATATGGAGATGAGAAACTTTATATATATAATTACATACTTTGATATTAGGGAGAACGAAAGTTTCAAGATTAAAAAAAAATTGCCAGTGAAGAATTTTGAGTCTTATTAGTGTAGTGTATAGGCCTAGTTAAAATATAGCGAGGGTGGGGGAGCTCATTAGTGATATAAAAAAAGTCAAATAATTTAAAATCCTACTAATCATTACTGTTGTAGTGGACATAAAAAACAATGGTTATTGCCAGTTATTTCTTCATTAACGAGCTTTCAGGGTTAACTCATCTGATACATTAAAGGAAGTAATGTTAATTTGATCAATCTTAAGCCGATAAAAAAGGGAAACCACGTTCAGATAAGAACTAAAGATAACCACTCAATTTGCAATCCCAGGCATTGACTTCTATAATCCAACCATCGTCTAACAACTCGGCACCAGTTATTAGTAGTCTACCTTGACCGCCTCACCCACGAAGCACCGAATACCAGGAAGAGTGGCAGCAGATTTACATTCTGTCCTGTGTGTGTGGGGTGTGTGTGTGTTGAGAGGTTGTCTAAACCAACACCACCACCGTCACACTAACGACTGTTTCACCTTCCTGCCCCGCACTACCTCGGCTGCCACGTCGCCCACCTGAAACACAACGAAAACACACCCCATTAACAACACTTTAAAGACTTAATAACCTCCATATTATAACACTTATGTACACTATAACATATTAAACCAAGGAATAGACATCATAACAGTACAGACACACACACCTTTGAACTGCCTCGTCTCCAAGTCTAGAGCTGAAACAGAACGAACACACAATACACACAATACTATACACTAAACCAGCTTCATTATAACACTTATGTACACTATAACATTAAAGCAATGACTATATATCACTAATAACAGTACAGACACAAACACACCTTTGAACTGCCTCGTCTCCAAGTCTAGAGCTGAAACAGAAATAAAACACATTAATAAACACATCACTACACACTCGCCAGCTGCCTTATAACAGTGACACGCGTAGTATTTCCACACTATAATCTAACTCCAGGACTCTACATCAGTCACCACAGTAGTACAGACACACCCCTTACCTTGGCGACGCGTGGACACTGAGGGTAATCTTAACACACCAGCCGCGGCGTCACGTATATAGAGGTCGAGAGAGACACCACAAAGGGTTTCGAGGAGTCGCTGGGTCGCCTTGTTAACACTGTCACTCGTTCCTTTCCGCCGTCACACCGTAACCAACTGTCCATGTAAAACAAAAGAGAGAATGACGAAAGACGGAAAAATAATTGAGTGTAAGACAAGGTTTTTAATATATGTATGAGTAAAAAAAAAAT
>JACEEZ010002274.1:10000-17500 GCA_016584305.1 Chionoecetes opilio
CGAGACGTCCTGCAGGTGGGTGTGCTGTGAGACGGGATGGCGCCGAGGGTCGTTCAAGGGTGGCCGGGTGTTGCTGAAGAGGCTACCCGCCGGTGACACTACCCTAGATAGCACTATAGTCGCCAGTCACTTGCCACTGCACTAATGTCGCCAGGCACAATATATTGTGAATTTTAGCATCACTACAGACTTTTATGTACCAATAAAGAGGCATGCGCAGAAGTTTATATTATGTACATCACACTACATGTCTTCAGTGGCATGTAAAGTCTGTAGTGATGCTAGAATGTGTAATATATTGTGCCTGGCGACATTAGTGTAGTGGCAAGTGACTGGCGACTATAGTGTTATCTACGGTAGTAGCAACGCAGGTAGTACTAGCATGGGCGGAGTTAGGCCTGGGCATTGGGGGCTGTAGCCCCGAATGTTTTATGGATCTCAAATACCTTTTTTTTTTCTTCTTTTTTTTCTCACAAAAATAAGATAAGCTCTGACTGGGGCAACATGAAATTATAGTAAAAAACAAGATATTTGGTTAGATGTTACTTAGCGTATGCTGATGACATCCTTTTTCTGAGCAGGACATGAGAGAGGAGGAAAGAACAGAGGAGATGAGGAGTGCATGACAGAGGAGACACCAAAAGACCTTTTGGAGAGGTGAAGAAGAGAATATCAGATGGACAAGACACACAGTTAACAGAAGTGCATTTTTTTCCAAGGTCATTTTTGTGTGTCCTTGGCCAGTCCTTTATGATGTAAAAATATATAAAAAGTACTAGTTATAAGACCGAGGTTGGTCAGATTTCAGTAATGAACACTCACTGCATTGGTAATATACGAGTACAATCTATATGACATCTTCATCACGCCAAAGCTCTCTTTTTTTTTAGGGTTTTACTCCTACTGATGTAAATAAAAATAATAACGAAGTTGAACCCCAACTCAGATTGTCTTAGTTTTATTTTAATGTCATGTTTCGAAAGTTATCCTAAGCAAATTAGCGGAGCCTTTTGGTAGAGTACAGTGTCTCACATCTTATTTTCATTATACTCATAAATAAATTGAAAATTATCCTGTAAAAATTTAAAGATCTCTTGGCTGGGCTAAGCCCCCAATGGTTCAAGATCCTAAATACGCCCCTGGTTAACCCTAGTATCAGGTAAACAGAGGCATCATTTTAAACATGAGACCTTAAGATAAATTGAATTTTCGCCGCGTTAAAAAAATAGACTAGATCTGAATTAATATGACAAGGGTCGTTTAAGTCGTTAGTGTTTGTGTGTGTGTGTGTGTGGAGGTCACCAGTGATAGTTTCAGGGGCAGTTATTCTTACGGCAGAAAGGTAATGCTTCTAAGATTCCTAACACAACTATGGGAAATAAGAGATATATATATATAAGATCACTCACTCACTCACTCACTCACTCACTCACTCACTCACTCACTCACTCACTCACTCTCTCTTGTTTGTTTCTTGTTTGTTTTGTTTAGAGGATAATGCCTCAGAACCATAGTGATCTACCGCTGCTGTATATTAGTGTTGGCCGAAGCCACCACCCCGGTGGGGGGTTACAAACCCCCGGCTCACACACATTCTCTCTATTCTCTCTCACTCACACACGTATTCTCTCTCTCTCTCTCATTTTTTCTTTCTGTCTCAGTTTATCTGTTTCCTCTCTCTCTCTCTCTCTCTCTCTCTCTCTCTCTCTCTCTCTCTCTCTCTCTCTCTCTCTCTCTCTCTCTCTCTCTCTCTCTCTCTCTCTCTCTCTCTCTCTACAGGGAAGAAGAAAAGAGTAGACAATACCTCCTCCTCCTCCTCCTCCTCCTCCTCCTCTAAGGAAGAGGAAGAAGGAATTATAACCAGAATTAAAAAGAAATATTTGGATAGAATAATACTACTACTAAATATTTGTAAAATAAATATGGCAATAAATAAATTACAGAAATTACAACAGCCGTATAATGATAATATAATTGAAATAATAGGAAACATATTATTCAACTTTGAAAACCCACAAGAAATAGAATTCACCAGAGATGTCTTGTTCACCTTCTGGAGGAAGAGAGGAAATAGTTACAAGCACTTAACAGCGTCGCAGAGGATTGTGGGTAGAAAACCATCTTTTTTTTTTTTTTTTTTTGCTACATAGTTTGTGGGTTGTTAATGGACTGGCTTGCCTTGTTGCTAGGCTTGGTCACGCTCTCACTCCCACCTACAGGAGTATAGAGGCTTCTAAGTGAACTATTTTGTTCCTCCTCTTCAAACTGAGACCAAACACGGCATACATCCAATACCCACCCACTCCCCCTACTACTACTACCACTACAACCACACAATTCCTTTCATTCTCATTTTCAAAACGAGACCCAACACGGCATACATCCAATACCCACCCACTGGAACTTACTCCCGCCCTTACAATGATAAAGATTTATAGAGATAAAAACACACACATATATAATACTATACTTACTTGCTGAATCCCGTGGTGATAATAAACTGATCGTTGGGTCCCCACAGTATCCTGCCCCTACCACTACCACCACCACCACAACGGTGGGCGATGGTGGTGGTGGTGGTGGTGGCGTGGGGCTCGAACACACGCACCCCTCCGTCCCGGCAGAGTGTGGCGAACAGACCCTCCGACCACGCATCGCTGAATATCTGGGAAAAATTATTATTATTAAAACAAAATCAATCATTACACAAGTAGTTTGAACGATAGCCATAAACAGACAGACAGACAGAGTGACCGTGTGTGTGTGGGTGAGAATGAGAGAGAGAGAGATAGACAGACAGACAAATAGAAAGATAGATATAAGCAGATTCATTTAATCTGATTCATCAAATTTTTATATAAATGAAAGCAGTCAAAATAATATCATACTTCAAAAGTCTCTCTCTCTCTCTCTCTCTCTCTCTCTCTCTCTCTCTCTCTTCTCTCTCTCTCTCCCCTCTCTCCTCTCTCTCTCTCCTCTCTCTCTCTCTCTCTCTCTCTCTCTCTCTCTCTCTCTCTCTCTCTCTCTCTCTCTCTCTCTCTCTCTCTCTCTCTCTCTCTCTCTCCCTCTCTCTCTCTCTCTCCCTCTCTCTCTCTCTCTCGCTCTCTCTCTGGCTATCTGTCCCTCTACTCTGTCTGCCTGGATCAACAAGTCTTTTAGTCGGTCAGCCCCGGTCCGAAATTTTGCTCACCGGTATCAAATTAGGGCGAGAATGCTAAGAGTGTTTTTTGAGAAGGTATAAATGCCTAGATTTAGAAAACATGTGATAGCATTGTGGGGGTGGCAGCTTTATATGAGTTATCTCCCTTTTTCCAAAATGGCCGCCAAAATACCCCAATAATTATGAATTTTTTAAATTTCGTTTATGGGGCCTATCATGTAGAGCTTTTCCTGGTGATTCCAACGGTATGCTTATTTGTTCCCTAGCTTCGATATTTGTCCCCCAAATCGGCTTTTCCTCTAGGGGAAGAACCACTTTTCCCCTGGCCTAGGGCAATTTTCTAAACGTGGTAAATCGGGAAGATGATCAAGTATAAAATGTATTTAGAATCCGCTTTTAAATACATATACCAATTCAATCGGATAATATTTATATACATATGTATGTACATATGTATATATGTATATATGTACATAACTACGCTAATTACCTAAAACATTGAACACACCTTTTATGAAATTAATCATCAACATCGTCGTCTTCGTCCGTGCTCTCCTCATCATCTGATGAACGATTCTCGCAGTCTGACAGTTTGCACATATCAGTGCACTTAAGTCCATTTGCCAGACAGACACACTTTGGCAGTGTACACATCCTTGAACATTTGCAGGCCAGTAGGGCCAAGATAGCCTCAGGTGCTGGCCGACCATCCATCCAATCCACTACCATTAATTCCTCAGCTACATCCATGTCAATTTTCCACCCTCTGCCAATGGGACTTGGTCCCACCTGGGTCTTGCTCAAGACATCTTCTCCATATTCCAGCCTGGTAGTTTGCCCTTTGTGCATGTTTGACTAAGCAGTCCCTGCAGGGTGGAAGCTGATGACTCTCTATCTCACCTTTCTTAACACAGAACAAGTGGTACCTGAGATTATTGACCTTAGTGAATGCTGCTTTGGGGACATAGAGGAGACATGTGAAACACTCTAGTTTGTCCATCAGTTCTGAGGAGAGGTCCCATTCCTGGCCCAACTGTGTAAATGTGTCTGATTTCCCTGTTGTTGGTCACGAATTTTAGAGCACTTGCCTTCCCTTTACCTGCGAAAGCACTGGTAGTGTCACATCCATGTATGCATGTATACCAATAAGAGCTCTGCAGACATCTATGCCGATAGTGGCAGCGACTTTCCGATCTCAACTAATCTAGTTCTGGTTCTAGTTCCACATTTCTGGAATAACGGGGCCCCTATCTTGTCATGGAATGCCAAACACATGATAAAGACATCTGTATCCTCTGCGCATATCACAACAGCCTGGTAGCCCTGTCTAGCAGCATGGACAGCATGGAAAAGTAGGCGCCCATCTGCTTCTTCCTGCTGGCACTGGAGATCTGGTACCTCTTCACTGCCCCGTGATGTAATTTACAGTTGTATACAGAATCTTCTCATGTAGTTTCTCCCTGTACACTGGCTTCCTCCATTCACTGACAATGAAGCTAATCAGACTGGTTTTGTTAGTTATTCCTGTCAGGAAACTTCTCCATTGCCTCACGATCTGTGCGCTTGTGATACCCTGCAGCTGCTGTCCGGTCTCTTCACCCCGTGCCGATCTCTCACTGTTCTTGATAGAATTCTTTCGATACGTGTCGAACACAACATCTATTCGGGTACTTTTACTTCCTTCACGCAATGCCATAGACAGTATTGTAGTGGCAATGTCTCCAAACGTAGCTTGATCAACCTGTACTCTTTGAACTAAGTTCATTCCATCGATCACAGAATTTTTTTAATTATATGTATGTATATTTATATAATTATATAATATACAGTTTGGAAAAGGGGGATAACTCCCATAAAGCTGCCACTGCCACAATGCTATCACATGTTTTCTAACTCTAAGCATTTATACCTTCCCAAAAAACACTATTAGCATTCTCGCCCTAATTTGATACCGACCAACCCCCCAGGCTGATCGCCTATTTGTTAGTAAACGGACTGCACCTCGTAAACAGATTGCTGCTCACACGATACCGGGAACTGAGGTGTTCCCTTTTAGCATGAAAACTCAGTTCCAGTGATCAGAGCGGGATGACTCAGCAGATTCAATGATCAGTGAGGACCCAGCTCGGGAGGTGAGTAAAGTTTCTGATCACAATAGATAATGGCCGCCACGTCTCGTCTGCCTCGCCCTATTTCATCTTATCGTGAAGAGTTTGCCGCACGCACGAGTCGGAGAGGATATTAGACAGGCCCACATGGTAAGTAGTGCTGTGATGTGATTGTGTGAGTAGGAATGTTATGGAAAAACAGAAGGAAAGTGCTGAAATACGCGGTGTTATTGTTGGCCGCTAACAGGCGTAGAGCTTGAAAAGCCGTATTTTTGTCATGAAAGATTTACATTTAGATGATGGTATGCTCAGTTTTCCTAAATATCATTTGGTAGTTTGATAATACCATGTAAGAATATAACATGTTAGTGCGGGCTAGAGCACCCTCTGTGATATCTTGCCTCAGCACATCCATGCAATCGGTCCGGTTGAAACAGCTCAGCAGTGCGCATGGTTGCAGTGTTACAAATTTGGGTGATAATTTATGATCTGCTAGATTTAGCGGATTTCTAAACCTTCAAACGGATTGTTTAGAGTAATAGCGACTAGCGGATTTTTTGGTGGATTTTCGTGTCATCTAGTAGATGTTCTAGCGGATCGGACAGGGGTGGTAACCCCTGCCCAAGATGACTCAGTAAAGAGGAAAGTGTCCTGGAGAAAATGTGTCCGCACTTCTAACGAATGCTGTGGTGGTCGCCTGGGGCAGTTCTGTAGCTCATTCGAAAGCTCTTGTCGTGCTCCAAATGGACAAAATCGTAGTTTATTCGATTTCTCAATTGCAATATTCGAAAACGATCGTCAAAGTTTAGTACTGAGAGACACCCATCTGGCTGTATGCGCACGCATAGTTGTGCCTGAAACGTCGGCTTCAACATTTCACATGGAAAAGGAGAGAAACAAGTAGAAAATGCTTCAGGGTAGCCCTGAAGACATGAAAAAGGGAAGATGACTCTTGTGGGTGTTGTTTTGTAGATCAAAAAGTGTCAAGAAGAAGGGAAACAAAGCTAGTGTGGACATGGGAAAGATTGCGAAAGAATAGAAACAAGGTGGAAAAGATGCCTTTGGACATGAGAAAGATTTGGAAAGGAAAGAAACTACTAGGTGTCACTCAACATTAAATTTTGTCCTACCACAAGTGGTATCAGTCGGCAAAGGACAAATGTTGAGTGACACCTAGTTCCTTTCCTTTCCAAATCTTTCTCATGTCCAAAGGCATCTTTGCCACCTTGTTTCTATTTTTTCGCAATCTTTCCCATGTCCAGACGAGCCTTGTTTCCCTTCTTCTTGACACTTCTTGATCTACAAAACAACACCCGCATGAGTCATCTTCCCTTTTTCATGTCTTCAGGGCTACCCTGAAGCATTTTCTACTTGTTTAAGATGTGCGTCGAAAGGGATTAACAGTATCATAAAGCATGCAAAATATTGCAAAAATCCGTGAAATCTAGCATAACTCTAAACGACCAACCCCCAACCCGTCCAGGCCGTCCCAATTCGCTTCCTGTAGCCTATGGCTGTACGCGTCAATCACGTTCCCGCTTACATCTCACACAGTCCTGCTTCCTGGCTGCCACCCTTACCTTGACCCCTACCCATGGCAAGGAAACCCTCCTTATCCCCCCTCCCTCCCGTATGTCTCAGTCTCACTGAGACAAAGAATATTCTTGTCCACTTCCTGTACTTCCCAACCGCCACCCGCCCAGTCAGGGTTTGACAAATTCAAATTAATTTATCAGTCATCCTGTATCTGCGAACGCGAGAGGGATATGCAGTATTGCTTTCAGTTGTCATTCTAAATGTAATTGAGATCATGGCACCAGTGTGCCCAACATCAACTCCAATATAGAAAAAACTAGGACACACACACACACACACACACACACACACACACACACACATACAGTATATATATATATATATTATATATAATCTAGCGGATTTTGATTGAATTTGGCGGAATTCGGGAGCTCCTACAGCGGATTTGTAGTAGACCCATTTGGTAACACTGCATGGTTATGTTGAAAACCTCGATTTTCAACACCACCACTAATGCGGGGTTCACACTGCACGTATTTGCTAAGTGCGTCTTGTCAACGTGACGTCATCGTGACGTCACCGTGACGTCACTTCCTGCTTGTGTGACCTTGAAAGACGTGCGTCTCGAGGCTCCAAGATTCGGAGCCGCCAATTCTTTTGGCGGGCTTTCTCCAGAATGCGTGAGCGGTGGTGCCA